>CM031958.1:13996991-14581991 GCA_018749465.1 Paracanthobrama guichenoti | reverse complement strand
ATAATATAATATAATATAATATAATATAATGTAATGTTATGTAATGTAATGTAATGTAATGTAATGTAATATAATATAATATAATATAATATAATATAATATAATATAATGTAATATATTCACAGTCAAAATAAAAGTTCCCTTTCAGTCGGTCACGTTCGACGTGACGCCGGAACGGACCGACAATTGGATCTGTTTTCAGAGACCAATCTGCTTGAGTGTTTCTAAACGAGCCAATATCGATTGGCATGCGGTCCACGCTCCGCCCGCTGTGCGGGTATAAATCTGAAGTGGAATACGCATCCTCGCTTTTTGCCGGAGCCGAACCCTGTTGTTGATCTAACGCTGGGTACCTTGCGAAGAGTGTTCTTGCAAAAAGACGAGTCGGGAAGGATCGCTCGACTTCCGGTGCTTGGTGTGACGGCGCGATTCAGCGGGTGGTCGCTTCGAGGGATCAGCTGTTCTCAGCCTGCCTGGCGTCCTCTGAGTGCTCACAGCAGGCTTGCACCTTTGAACTGCTGTGAGCCGCGGCCATCTCCCCTGTGTGCTTCAGCACTATTAGAGCTTTCTTTCCCCTCTAAAAGAGCAAAACACGGTTTGACCCTGCATCTCCAAGATGTCATTCAAACCGTGTGTTTCTGGATGCAGTCGCTTCCTGTCCCCAGTTGCCGGTCACGATCGTTTGCCTCACGTGTTTGGGCGTTCAGCACGCTGAGGCAGCTTTTGTGAATGACTCATGTTCCCACTGCGCGGAACATGACCATCATGATCCTACGGTCCCAGGCTCGATTTCCTGAAAAGGGTGGAGTCCCATTGCGCATCCCCGATCTAGTGGTCCTCCCGCTGCAAAGCAGAGGGCTGCTACTGGCTGATGCCTTTGGTGGAGACCTGAGGGTAACTGTGAGGGCACCCCGGACAGGACACCAAGCCCCTCGGGACCCTCCCCCCTCCGCTGCGCCGGTGGAGCTTCCAGAGGCGTCCTGGTCCCTCCCATGGGGGACGGCCGTTACCTTTGGGGCTCCGGCTGGGGACATGATGTCGATTGCTGCATCGGGGGACGAGCTAATGGACTCTGGAGATGAAGACTCGGCTGCGTTGCCCCCCTTCGGGTGTGGTAGCATTGCCCGAGCCTGATCCAGAGCTCACGGCTATGCTTTCCCGGCCGCCGCGAGGGTCGGGCTCGAGTGGAACCCTCCACCGTGTCCCGAGCCCTCGCGGCTGGATGATTGGTTTCTCGGGCGGCCCGTGCTGGTTCTCAGCGCCCGCCCGGTCCCATTCTTCCGGAGGTGCATCAGGAACTCACGAGGTCATGGCTGGCGCCCTTCAGCGCCAGACATCGATCGACTGGTTCCTCCGTCCTCACTACCCTCGATGGCGGCGCGGCTAAGGGCTCACGTGGGGATCCCCAGTCGAACGGTCGGTCGCGATGCAACTGTGTCCCAAGACCGCCACCGACTGGCGGGTAACCCACGTCTCCTCCCGGGCGTGTAAGTTCTCGTCCGCGCTGACGGGCAAGGCGCACACAGCCTGCGGAGAGGCGCGTCGGCTTTGCATGCCATGGCGCTCCTGCAGGTTTACCAAGCCAAGGCGGCAGGAACTGCACGAGGGTAGTTCTGACCCAGGCGTTATGCAGGAACTGCGGCGCGCGACGGACCTCGCCCTCAGGGCGGCGAAAGTCACCGCGCGCTCCTGGGTCGGGCGATGTCCACCTTAGTGGTCCAGGAACGCCACCTGTGGCTGAACCTGGCAGACATGCGTGATACTGACAAGGTGCGGTTCCTCAACGCCCCTGTCTGCCAGGCCGGCCTCTTCGGTGGCGCCGCCGAGAACTTCGCCCAGCAGTTCTCGATGGCCCAGA
This sequence comes from Paracanthobrama guichenoti, assembly GCA_018749465.1. NCBI lineage: Eukaryota > Metazoa > Chordata > Actinopteri > Cypriniformes > Gobionidae > Paracanthobrama > Paracanthobrama guichenoti. The sequence goes on along the minus strand of CM031958.1, from coordinate 14,580,133 downwards.
AGCTGAGACAGAGGCGATCAAAAATATCCTGCCCGGCGACCTGCTGCTGCCTCCACCCAGTGCGTCGGCTGCAGCGCCTCCGCCTGCTCGTCGCGGCGTCCCCTGCGTCCGCCTCCGCCCCTGCTAAGCCCAAGCAGCAGCTCCACCCGGGCAGCAGGGCGCCGGACGAAAGGAGGCGCCCAACCCGCTCAGGGCTCCGCTAAGCCTGCCGGCAAGCGTAGGGGCAAGCGCCCTGAGGCGGGCAGCCCAGGGATGAGAGGGACTGCTCGACGGGAGGTGGTGTCCGCACCTCTCCCCACCCCCCTGGGAGGAGGACCGGGGGGTCTACACACACACACAACACCCCTGCCGCTGGCTCTTCGGAGACTAGCGGTACCCACATACTCACTAAGAGAGCGGTTCCTCCTCCCTCCTGGGCTCCAGGAGGCCCAGGCGGGCAGTGTGCGGCGCCCGGGCCTTGCCACTCCTCGCCTCCCCTCCTTTCGCCAGTGGGCAGCAGTGTGGGCACCGAGGGACGCCTCCAGGCCTTCTCACCCGCACTCTGTCCAACCCAGGAGTGCTCAGTCGATTTTCCGGGCCGCCTCCGGGCCTCCCGGGTCGAACTTGAGTACTCCTCCCTCCTGCCTTCCCCAGGCAGGGGGCAGCAGAGTGGGCACCGAGGACGCAACCAAGCCTTCTCACCCACTCTCTGCCCCACCTGGGAGGCTCAGACAACACTCCGGCCGCCTTCGGGCCTCGAGTCGGGTCTGAGTCTCCCACCTCGCTGCCCCATCCCGGGTACGTCTGTGGTGCCGATGGTCCCGCTTGTCCGGTTCCTGGGGGCCTGGCTAGAGCTCCCCAGGCCGTCTCGCTGGCTCATCCGTACCATCAGACTTCGCTCACGCGATTCAATTCGCTCGCCCGGCCTCCCAAGTTCAAGGGCATCCTCTTCACCTCTGTGCGGAGCTGCGATGCCCATGTCTTGCGGTTAGAAATCAAGCCCTACTGGCGAAGAAGCGCGATCGAGCCGGTTCCTCCAGCCGATATGAAGTCAGGGTTCTACAGCCCTTACTTCATTGTACCCAAGAAAGGGGGTGGGTTGAGACCAATCTTGGACCTGCGTGTCCTGAATCGGGCCCTACACAAGCTCCCGTTCAGAATGTTGGCGCGAAAGCGCATTTTCGAATGCATCCGTCCCCAAGATTGGTTCGCAGCGATCGACCTGAAGGGCCGCGTACTTTCATGTCTCCATTCTCCCGAGACACAGACCCGTTCCTCGCTTTGCATTCGAGGAGAGGGCATATCAGTACAAAGTCCTGCCCGCCGGGCTGTCCCTGTCACCCGTGTCTTCCACGAAAGTCACGGAGGCAGCCATTGTTCGCTCAGAGAACGCGGCGTTCGGATTCTCAACTACCTCGGCGACTGGCTCATACTCGCCCAGTCCAGAGAGCAGTTGTGCGAACACAGGGACCTGGTGCTCCGTCACCTCAGCCTGTTGGGCCTCCGGGTCAACCGAGAAGAGCAAACTCTGTCCCACACAGAGGATCTCTTATCTCGGTATGGAGCTGGATTCGGTCAATCGAACTGCGGCGCCTCACAGAGGAAGCGAGTTCGATCAGTGCTGAACTGCTTGAATACGTTCAAAGGCAGGACAGCGGTCCCACTGAAGTTCTTTCAGAGGCTCCTGGGGCATATGGCATCTGCAGCCGCGGTAACGCGCTCGGATTGCTACATATGAGACCGCTTCAGCACTGGCTTCACGGCCGAGTCCCGAGATGGCGTGGCAGAGCGGCAAGTGCCGGGTCTCAGTTACCCCTTACTGCCGCCAAACCTTCAGCCCGTGGCGGACCCGCCGTTTCTACGGGCGGAGTGGCCTAGAACAGGTGTCCAGGCATGCTGTGGTCTTCACGGATGCCTCATCCACCGGCTGGGGGCCACATTACAGCGGGCATGTAGTTTCGGGTCTGTGGGCGGGGCCCCAACTGCACTGGCATATCAATTGCCTAGAGAGCTACTGGCAGTACGTCTTGCTCTGGGCCGCCTAAAAAAGCCGCTACAGGGCAAGCACGTACTGGTCCGCACGGACAGCACTGCGGCCGTTGCGTACATCAACCGTCAGGGTGGTCTACGCTCCCGTTGCATGCTCCGGCTCGCCCGCCATCTCCTCCTTTGGAGTCAGAAGCATCTGAGGTCGCTTCGCGCCATTCACATCCCAGGTGCGCTCAACCGGACAGCCGACGAGCTCTCACGGCGGCCCGACACCTCCGGGGGAGTGGCGACTCCATCCCCAGGTGGTCCAGCTGATATGGGGCCTCTTCGGAGCCGCACAGGTAGACCTGTTTGCCTCTCCAGAGTCGACCCATTGCCAGCTGTATTACTCCCTGACCGGGGGCACCCTCGGCACGGATGCACTGGCACACAGCTGGCCCGGGGTCACGCAAGTATCGTTCCCCCAGTGAGCCTTCTCGCGCAGACACTGTGCAAAGTCAGGGAGGGCGAGGAGCAGGTCTTGCTAGTTGCGCCCTACTGGCCCAACCGGACCTGGTTCTCGAACTAACTCTCCTCGCGACAGCACCTCCTGGCCCATTCCTCTGAGGAAGGACCTACTTTCTCAGGGACGGGGCGCACTATGGCACCCGCGTCCAGACCTCTGGAAACTCCATGTCTGGTCCCTGGGCGGGGACGCGGAGGTTCTAGGTGGTCTACCACAGGCAGTGGTGGACACCATCACTTCCGCTAGAGCCCCCTCTACGAGGCGCCTCTATGCATTGAAGTGGAACCTGTTCGTTGAGTGGTGTTCTTCTGCGCGAAGACCCCCGAAGGTGTTCGGTTAGCGCCGTGCTTTCCTTCCTGCAAGATGGGTTGGGGCGAAGGCTGTCTCCCTCCACCCTTAAAGTGTATGTCGCGGCAATAGCGGCATATCACGATGCAGTTGGTGGTAAGTCCTTAGGGAAGCCACGACCTGTCGTCAGGTTCCTCAGGGGGTGCGAGGAGGCTGAATCCTCCTCGTCCAAACCCGGTACCCTCTTGGGACTTAGCTCTGGTGCTGAGAGCGCTCCAGAGCCCTCCCTTCGAGCCTCTGCAGTCCATTGAGCTGAATATCCTGTCCATGAAGACAGTACTCTTGGTTGCATTGGCCTCCATCAAGAGGGTAGGGGACCTGCACGCACTTTTCGGTCAGCGAATCGTGCCTAGAATTCGGGCCAGGTAACTCTCACGTTGTCCTGAGACCCCGCCCGGATACGTGCCCAAGGTTCCCACCACTCCTTTCCGGGACCAGGTGGTGAACCTGCAAGCGCTGCCTTGGAGGAGGCAGACCCAGCCCTGGCTTTGCTCTGTCCCGTCCGGCGCTCTCCGTTGCCTCGTGGACCGAACTCGAAGCCTTAGGACCTCAGAACAGCTCTTCATCTGTTACGGAGGCCAGCAGAAGGAAAGGCTGTCTCCAAGCAGAGGTTAGCCCACTGGATAGTGGATGCTATTGTCTTGGCGTACCAGTCCCAAGATGTGCCCTGCCCGTTCGGGTTGCGGCGCACTCAACTAGGAGTGTAGCCTCCTCCTGGGCGCTGGCTCAGGCGCCTCGCTAACAGATATATGTAGAGCTGCGGGCTGGGCGACACCTAACACGTTAAGCTAGATTCTATAGCCTCGTGTAGAGCCAGTATCTTCCGTGTACTCGCCCCCAGTGGCCAGTAGCGTGAAGTGCCCGTTCTAGTGTCGGCTTGTGACGCCATTCCCGCCCCTGGGCCGGATCGTCGCGTTATTTATCTCCAGTCGTGTTCCCCAGAAAATGGCGAACCCTGTCGAGCTCCTCCGTCACCCCGCCGGTGTCAGTCGTTGCGCGGCCGTCTGGCGCCAGGCCTGCACCGTATGCTTGTGGGCGTGTGTGTAGGCTGGGTTCCATATGTAGCGTGTCCCTGACGGCAACCCCATATGTGTGTTCTCCACGGTACCAGCTACCCTACCCGGCTAGCCCGTGTCTTTCCCTTGACAGAGCTCGCTCTGTCGTCTCTGGCGGTGTTCTTCCCCTGGGATCAGGCTGGATCCACCCCAGAGACTGCCATATGTTGTACTACCCTGATAGGCTAGTCCTTATCGCGTAATTTGCCACCTCTCCCTCCGTTGAGGCTCGTGGCCTCCGCAGCGTTCCGTTCCCAAAGCGGGCACGCTTTCCCAGCGTTATCCAATAGTCACTCTGAGTGGGTCTTGCAGGAACAGCAGTGACTGTCCTTCCCTGCGGGAGCCTGACTTCCTCTCCAATGAAGGAGCGGTCCAGTGAGCTCAAGCAGAGGCGCTGGAAGGGCCAGCATCCTGGCGTTTTGGTAGGGATCCCAATTCGTCCGGTCAGTTCCGGCGTCACGAACGCGTGACCGACTGAAAGGGAGCGTCTCGGTTACGTATGTAACCCTCGTTCCCTGAAGGAGGGAGCGGAGGCGTCACGTCCCGTCGCCAGGTGCTGTGCTTCAGCTGAAGGCCGAGCCACTTGTTTCGGCTCCTCAGAAAAAGCGAGGATGCGGTATTCCACTTCCGTATTTATACCCGCACAGCAGCGCGGGCGTGGACCGCATGCCAATCGATATTGGCTCGTTTAGAAACACTCGAAGCAGATTGGTCTCTGAAAACAGATCCCAACCCGTCCGGTCAGTTCGGCGTGCGTCTCCGTTCCCTCCTTCAGGGGAACGAGGTTATCACGTAACCGAGACGTTTGTGTTTACATAATATAATGTGTGTGTACTGTGTATAATATAATATAATATAATATAATGTAATGTTATGTAATATAATATAATGTAATGTAATGTAATGTAATGTAATGTAATATATATATATATATATATAATATAATATAATGTAATATAATATAATATAATGTAATGTTATGTAATATAATATAATATAATATAATATAATATAATATAATATAATATAATATAATATAATAATAATGTAATGTAATGTAAATAATATATATATAATATAATATAATATAATATAATATAATATAATATAATATAATATAATATAATATAATATAATGTAATATAATATAATGTAATGTAATATAATATAATATATATATATAATATAATATAATATAATATAATATAATATAATATAATATAATATAATATAATATAAATATATATATAATATAATATAATATAATATAATATAATATAATGTAATGTGATATAATATAATATAATATATAATGTAATGTAATATAATATAATATAATGTAATGTAATGTTATGTAATGTTATATAATATAATATAATATAATATAATATAATATAATAATATAATATAATATAATATAATATAATATAATATAATATAATGTAATATAATATAATATAATATAATATAATATAATATAATGTAATATAATATAATATAATATAATATAATATAATAATGTAATGTTATGTAATATAATATAATATAATATAATATAATATAATATAATATAATATAATATAATATAATATAATATAATATAATATAATATAACATAATATAATATAATATAATATAATAATATAATATGTTATAATATATAATATAATATAATGTAATATATATAATATAATATAATGTAATGTAATGTAAATGTAAATAATATAATATAATATAATGTAATGTAATATAATGTTATATAATATAATATAAATAATATAATATAATATAATATATATGTAATGTAATGTAATGTTAATATAATATAATATAATATAATATAATATAATATAATATAATATAATATAATATAATATAATAATGATGTATGTATATAATATAATATAATAATAATGTAATGTTATGTAATGTAATGTAATATAATATAATATAATATAATATAATATAATATAATATAATATAATATAATATAATATAATATAATATAATATAATATAATATAATATAATATAATATAATATAATATATTCATAGTCACAGTCAAAATAAAAGTTTGTGTTTACATAATATAATGTGTGTGTACTGTGTATTATTAAATATAATTAATATAATATTAATATATGTATTTTAAAAATGAATAACCACCTGTGATGGTAAAGCTGAATGTTCAGCATCCTTACTCCAGTCTTCAGTGTCACATGATCCTTCAGAAATCATTTCCTATTATTATCATTATTGTTGCTTAACAATTTTCTCTTTTTTCAACATTTATTTGAAATCTTTGGTCAAATTATAAATGTTTACTCTCACTTTTGATCAATTGAATGCATCCTTGCTGAATAATGAAAATTTTACTGACCTCAAAATTTAGAACGGTAGTATACAGTCATTTTTCTGTCAAAACTTGTGTATTATTTTAAGCTGTAAAGTTGTTCTTGAGCCCTCTTCATTTGTACAGTTGTTACAGAGTTTTAGCCATTATATTGTCATGGCAACAGAGTTGTAAACTTGGAAATAACTTTACACGTTAACACATGTTGTTTATATCTAGAGGCTATACGATTGAAACAGTGATTATTTTAATATTTCGTCACTTCACTGTAACCCTGATTTTTGTTTTGTGGATCACCATACATGCAGTTGATGTATAATGCAATTCAATGCCAATGTAAAATCTGCTGTGAATTAATCAGTGTGTGGTGTTTTCTTTCTGTCTTTTTATTTCCATTATTAGGAATCACGTAGCGTATAGTTTTACTCGCATGAATCTGTTAAACTCTGCATCCTTACATGGCTGTTTGCAAGTTCATACATGTGCCGCTTGCTATCTAATTTGACATTGCAGATTTGTGTGTGACTGAAAGCACGTATGACTGAAGTGCTCATGTGTCCATGTGTGTGCATGCTTTGTGTGTGCGTTTGGGGGAAGGGGGCTTAGTTACAGCTCCTGGAGGCCTGGCTGGCCAGCTTCAGAAGCTCTAGCCCAGCAGGGAGTCCTCGACAGAACCCAAGAACAAATGTCACCAGTTCTCAAACTCCCCCCAAACCAACTAGCCTTCCCATCCTCCTAGACGTCGAAACACACAAATGGCCTTCACAAACAGCCTTATCGGGGCTTAGGGAGCGGGGAGAAAAACAAATGCTTTTCTTGACAGCTGCTGAGTAGATAATTCTAGATTTTCAATTTAATTTGAAGGCCATGAGAGAAGATGCTGCTGTTATGTTTATTGAGAAGTAAACTCTCTCCCGTTTGGTTGCCAGCTTGTTATCGGAAAACAAGATGGTGGCAACAGGTACAAAGTGGCGTTCTGCAAAGCTGTTCTCGGTGAGGGATTCTTCAAAATAACCTCGGCCACTGGGGAAAATATGAAGTGAAGGAGAGAGAGGGTCTTGTTTTTCACTCTCAGTGCCTCTTGTTTTATGTCCACGGTGGAAAAATCCCAGCAGCTCTCTGCAGCACGGAGCCAATTAGGTTTTTCGCACAAGAGTGTCTTAATCAGTGGCGTAATTGGAGGCACCCTGCTGAGATTGAGGCTGGGCAGAGAACAAGGTCTAAACCAACATATAATCAGACATATTGAGCTTCAAACTCTTCAGTCTGACAGAAACTATCATTATGAAGAATTAACCGAGTGTTTGGCTGAACCTGCTGAAACAAAGTTACTTGGCATCATTAAAAAGTATAAGGGATACTTAACAACTACTTTACTGTGGTGCACTTTATTTGAATCAGTCCTGGCTATTATAGGTGGTGTTGAATCAGAATCTGTGAAATATGTTCTTTAATGTAATCCTGGTCTGTTCAGACTCATCAGAATCTCAAAGGCCGAAGTTTAATCAAAGACTTTCTTCTCCTCGCTAAAGTAATTTAAAGCCACCATACATCGCAGGTTAGCTCTTTACTGAAATACTTAATTAAAAATTCATAACACTTCTATAATAAAAGCGATGGGCTGGGAATTTTAGCAGCCATTTAAAGTATGTTATTCATCAAAGTGTGTCATCGTGTGAAGTGAATTACAGATTACTGATCATTTTCAGATAGACCACATACACACACATACAGTTTTCCTTTAACTGATATCAAGGCTTTGGCGTATGTGGATCTATAAGGGAAAAGCTACACTACTGTTCAAAGGTGGGATCAGTGCGTTTTTTTGTTTGTTTTTTTAAGAATGAATACGTTTATTCAACAAAGACAGATTAAACTAATCAAACGTGACAGCAAATAAATGTATAATGTTGAAAAATAGATTTGTATTTCATATAAATGCTATTGTACTTTCTGTTTGTCAAAGAATCCTGAAAAAGGGTTTTTAGGAAAATATTAAGCAGCACAACTGTTTTCACCACTGATAATAATGTTTCTTGAGCAGAAAATCAGGATTTATTTTTAATATATTAAAACAGAAAACAAATGATTTCAAATTGTAATAAGATTTAATAATATTTAAATTTTTACTGTGTTTTTGATCAAATAAATGGTGAGCATAAGATCATTATTTTAAAAAAACATTTGAAAATCTGACTGATCACTTTTTTCATTTTCATTTTTGAATATTTTTATTAAAATTTCCCCTCAAAATGACAGAAATTTCAAATAATAGAAAATAGTTTTCAAAGTAAAAATATTTTATTCAGTCTCTTAGTTGTCATAAAAATGGTCATAAAAGCTGCTAAAATCGTTTTAGGTAAAGAATACACTGAAAAAATTAATTACAAAAAAATTAAAAGTAACACATTGAATTAAATGTGAAATTTTGAAGTGAAATAGTATTTTCTTTTAAACGTCTTATATTTATTTATTTATTTATTTATTTATTTATTTATTTATTTATTTATTTATTTATTTATTTATTTCAGGGCATTATTGGCCATTTCAGTTTTATATATATATATATATAGTTGATATGAAATACATTTGGGAATATATATATACTGTCGGAAAGTAGAGAAATTATGAAGATTATTTGTAAAATACAAAATTCTGTCAGAATTTTGACAGAAAATAGTCTAATATAGTCAAATAGTCACATTTGGTATTCATATTGCAGTTGCAATATATTGTAAAAAGAATGTCAAAGCCAAACACAATTCACTTACAGTAATTCATTGTTCTTAAGACAATCAATATGAGAACGATGTTCATATACATCTGCTGTTTGAATGAAATAAACTAAATGAATGATGTGAGGTTCTGCTTTACTAATCTGGCCCATATTACACAACGTCAAAAATAAAGAACGGTGGATGATTGTCAGACAAACTTTGACTCTATAATTCCAAAACAGTGATCCATTCATACTTCCTAAGAAGTCTGTTGATGGAGGGTAACGATTATCACTGCTATGAGCACCATCATCAGGTTACTGAAGAAGAGAAGGTGGGAAAGGAAGACTTGGGGGTTTTCCCTCCTCCTTTCGCTTGCGGGAGCTTGAACTCTTTTTAAGTCGGCCATCACACCATGGCTAATGGCCCCCGCTGAGCCTGCTGTCCCACTCCCGGCATCAAGCCCATCGTCCCTAAATCAAACCATAGAAAATTGGGCTTAAAATATTGGGGAGAGGCCCCCCAAAAGAGACCCAAAAGCTGCATCTGTCGCCGGCTTACATGAAAGTTGAGCTCACGAGGAGCAGTGGTCGCATTGGTCCTCGCTCGCAGTAGATCTGAGATGAAATAGGTTGAGGCTTGTTCCTCTTTGGGTTTGCTTGTACGATGTTTTATAGAGCAGGATCTCATGGACTGATGGAGAAATTGGTGCCGTTATATACACTGGCCGATGGATGTGACATGCTAGTGGTCTTGAACAAGCTAAGAAAGGTGAGCATTGTGTTCCTTCCTATCAAAATGATTCTGTTTCAGCTCTTGGATCAGACATTGTTTGTCATGTGGTTTAGAATATCACGTTCAGAGCTCATTCGGCTTGAGTTTGAAAAGGTCAGAAGGTGTAAATATCGTGTCAACAAAACAGTCAGCATTTGCAATGCTAACAAGACTACATCATGTATTGTTCCAAAAAATTATATGTGCAAGCATTTTCTGAGCAGAGTCAGCTAGTGTGTGTGTGTGTGTGTGTCGGCAGAATCATACAGCTGGTGATGCAGAGGTGAGTATTCGTAACAATGCGGCTATAAGGACCAGCCTTCCTGCAACACACATACAAACACACACGCCATGTTCTTTTCTCCAAAATGCTACACACACACGCAACACTGCACACACACAAGCAGCCATCATTCCGCCAGCGCTGTCTGTATTCTGCCAGTCCATCTGAAAAATGCATGTGACGCACAGCTGAAAAATTCAGGATATCCCGGCACAATTCCAGTGGGCAGAATGCAAATCATTGTGTTAGGGATGCTGTAAACTTTGAGCTTGAGCTGAGTTTGGTCTGGGGAATGAAGGAAGCATTGTGCATGTTGCAGAGGAGAGATGGAGGACGGGTGTGTGTGTGTGTGTGTGTGTGTGTGTGTGTAGTGTGTGTGGGGTCAGACTGAGTGATGCAAGTATGTCTGCCTGTGTGTGCAGAGAGTCATTGTGCTCCAATGTATCACAGTTCTTTGCAGAAGGCATGTATGGACAGGTATACTCCCGAATATCAGATGACAGGTGTGATGTGAAGACCGTGTTTGATGTGGCCCTTGCAGGATCTGTGATTGTCCGTATGGAATAAGGAAGCATATCTGTTGAAAACAGCGTCACACAAATCCAGCATCACTTCAATTATAAGCCTCCTAAAACTAGTAATTTTTTTTTTTTTTAAATAAGCAAGCAATGTTAATTATCCGTGCTTTTGTGGAAGATAGGATAGATGGATTTGTTGAATGGTTTGTGTGTGTGTGTGTGTGGGGGGGGGTGGGGGTGGGGGCCTTATACAATAATAAAGAATGGGGGGGTGGTATTTATACAAAGAGTAGGTTTTTCATTGTCTGAAAATATAAACACAGATGAGCTGTGTCTTTGATTTGTTCCTGCTTTTCACTCCACGCAGCAGGGATGCGCAGGCAGACGTGCCCTCTTTGCATTCGATGTAAATGGGTACCGTGGACGCTGCGTGATGAGATTATATTCCACCCGTTTCTCTTTCTTTCCTTTCTTTCTCTCACCCTCCCTCAAAGGACACATTTCTTTCAGCACTATTATGGTTTTTTAAGCTGGCTTTGATTCGGCTTTTTCAGTGTTTTCCTCTGAATTGAAGTGTTGCATGTTTTAGTTTCCTTGCAGACGATGGAGCTTGTGTTTTCTGATGATCAGTATTAACCACTAATTCATTACACTAAAATAAATAGAGCAAAAAAATGTAATAAAAAATAACATCCTTTTTAAAAAAATGGAATTCAAGAAGGATCATGATGCTGCGGAAATAATACTGTGGCTATTGTTTTGACATTATATATGTATAAGTATGTTATCTATAAATACCAAATATTTAATCATGGCATATTTAATCATTTCTGCAACATTCTTATATTACATGCTGTCTAGTACACGCTGGTTTAGCATTCGAGCAGCAGCCATTTTTGTTTCATTTCATGAGGATTAATAATAAACTTAATATGCCACCAGGACATTAGACATAGACGTCAAATCTACATCAGGACTGAATCCTCTGTTTGTCTAAAACAAACTGCACAGTCACTTCTCAATATTCTGATATGTCTTCAAAGACGTATTCCCCCTTTTCTAACTTCTGCAAACAAAGAAAGGATAAAAGGCTGATCTCTGCATAAGCAAGAGCAGGAAGAAAAGAGAAAATTGATGGAGATGTGTTCAACGCTCTGATGTGTATTATCCGGTTTTTAGTTGGTGTTTATTGATGTCATTACACTCTTCATCTTTTAACCGTTCTTTGATTTGTTTTTTCTTTTGCTTCAGGGGAGATTAATATGTGAAAAAACACACAAAAAAACAGTCAGTACTAATAAATGTTGGTGAGAAATAGCAAAAACAATTGACAGATCATCAACAACAACAACAACATTAATAATAGCAATGTAATAACAGGTTAATAAAATAGGTGAAATTTGACAGCAATTTCTTTTAAAATATTACACAGTGATAATATGCACAAACAGATATCTGTGTGAAGAAATATTAAGCTATTGTTATTATTTTTATGCATTAACCAAAAGCTTAATTTACCACTAAACACAGAAGAGAGTCAAATTAAAAAAAAAAGACAAAATTAGGAATCAATTATTTTATGTTCCATTAATCAAATGTCAAGCAAACAACTGGACTATAATAATAATTTTATGAATGAAGACACGAAAATGATCTCCCTTCCTTTGCTTTCTTCTCATTTTACTTTTTTTTTTTTTATGCAGAGGTATTTATTCAAAATGCCCGGCTAAAATTCTGCAAGTTCTAATGCTGTGTTCATGTGGAGCTTTCCATTTTAAAATCACAAAGCACTACACCGCATTGATCCGGGGATCCCAAACTTTATTCGGTATTAGAGATTTCAATAGCACCAGTTGGAATAAAAGTGGAGGGCTGAATGTAATGGGGGTGGCAAACCAAGTCTTTAGTCTGTGTTTTTGAACCTCACAATGAACCAGAACACAAAAGGGGCTGGTCCGCACACAGATATTGTTGCCTGTGCAACCTTACAAAGCGGAGAGCCTTTGAAGAGAATTTGGAGTCGGCGCGCTGAAAAGAAGCTTTGTATTTGTTTACGTGCGTGAGATTACACTGAGATGTCTGAGGCTAGTTGGATATTTGGAGTTCTGTGATTTAACAGTTAAACAGTTACGATGAAATAGTGGCAATTTAATCAGAACACACTGAGGGAGGCTTTTATCGTCAGTGCTATGTGTTTGAATGTTTGCATTTAAATAAAATGAAGGTTGTACATTTTTAATAAATTAAAAGACTTTAGATTTTAGTGCTTGTATGTTTTTTTTATTTTCACTGTGACTGACTGTTGTTAATGTGCTGGAAGAATTTATGTAAATGCTTTCACATCCTCAAATTTATATTCATTGTCTGAGCATTAAATATGGTATTTTGTAATTAAAATGATCTGACAAGCGTAGTCGATGGGTCAGTGTTTTTATTTGACCTTTCACCACTAAGAATATTGCTTGAAAATTGTTTTAGATTCTTTCTAAATTCCAGTCCTGAATCTTAAACATGTTTTGTAAATGTTGTATTAAATATTAAATGTGGTTTTCTTTCTTAGGTTTTCTAGAAAGGTTTTATTATTTTTAAAAACTCTCTCATTTAAATTATGGCATGTAATATGTCTAAAGAAAATCTTGTGAGTATGTTTATTCAAGACAATTCCTCCACAATATTTACAATATCAAAAAACATGTTCTAGAATAATTATGGTGATGTAAAATAGATGTGTTTACATGTGATATGTGTTCTGTGGTATAGGCAGTGCCTTTTTTTATGTTTAATGCTTCTTTCAAACTGGACAACCCAACAAATATTGCTGAACATTAAGCATAAATCTAAAAAGGTTCGTTTTTCTGTCAGCTATTACAACAATTTGTAAATAGTGATTTTTCTTTGTCTCCATTTTACTGATAATGTTTTCAGTTCTATATTAGTAAAATATGGTCCTAAAAATAATTCTGTAATTTGCAGAATTTATCATTTCTGCAACAATAATAGTGTTATGTGTTGTGATTTAATAACTCTTAACAATAAATCAAATAGCCATAAACAATTAAAAGATTATGTCTATGCCTTCTCTTCCATGTGAAGTTCAAAAAATCATACAACCAAATCAAATTATTGGCAAGATACATAATTCTTTTGGTTCGGGTATATGTGACACTAATGATGACACTAATGTTTAGAAGAGAGTTTCATAATTAACACAATTTAATAAAAATGTCTCAACAAGATGCACCTTCATTTTATGTGCTGTTGGGTTACATGAGTCCTTTAACATCAGTGTCATGTTAATAATGCCATTATTATATTTATTTACCTAAATGCAAAGTTTTTCAGTGAATGTCGAAAGCTTTTCCATGTCGGTGCCATGGACCCGGGCAGGATGCGGCTGGCTCCTGCCCAGCTTTATTGTGACAGCCAGGATGTCGGTTCAGGACCTCTGGTGAAGTCGGGGTCATGGTAGACAATCATGCCAGCACACAAGTGGGTTTTAGCGCACCCCTTTCATTCACGTGCAGAGAAAGGTGCCCCTCCCCTCAGCACACAGCTTCAATTCCTCCGGCTTCCCGAGGGAAAATACTGCCTTTCTCTAAATAAACCCACTATATCTTTCTCTCTTTCACCCTCTCTCTCTCTCACACACATATACACACACTCCAGTAGGAGAGCAAAGCTTTGAGGGACGTGACCTCGGCTCTCCTTTAGGTAAACCGGCACTCCTGGCTATGCGCAAGACCTGTGACTTCTTTTCTCAGCTTGATCCTACTGGGAGAAGGCAGGAGATGCATATGTAATCCTGATGTGTGCTCATGTGTGTGAGAGAAAGACTCAGTTCTTTTGTTCTTTTTTTTTTCTTGGCCCTTATTTATTACATGTTGATGTTGCTACCTAACGGAGCAAAGTGCAAATAGGGTTCACTTTTTCATTTTTATCTTTTTTTTTCCTTCTAAAATATGTATTACAGAACAAAGTCACTCATATACGGCTTACATATACGATTCAAGTTTATAAACAATAATAACTCATTTATGCTATGTATATATTAACAGCCTCTTTCACTACGATTACATCATGTGGAACGAGGATAAAAAAGACATAGCAAGAGTTATGTTATATGACGTTATTTAATGGAGAAGAGAATAATGTAATTGTAATATACATTAAATGTATGTTGAATTATAATATATGAACTTAGTTGTGACTGCAATATTAAAGTAAAATACAAACTGTGCTTCTATGCATGCAAACATGTTTATTTTTAGTCCAGTGGATTACCATCTTCTGTTGAGAAGAGAGAGAAAAACTGTCAAATGCACTAAAACAATTGCATATGTACTGTTAATATATATAATAAATATATTATTTTGTATTAGCATTTTTAGCATCCACAATTTAATATAGGCTATTACATACTCTCTCTCTCTCTCTCTCTCTCTCTCTCTCTCTCTCTCTCTCTCTCTCTCTCTCTCTCTATATATATATATATAATCTATTTATACTAAATAGATTTCAGTAGCTATTTAAAAGAGCTAAGAAAAAAAGTTAACATTAGATGTTAATACTTTGTGAATAAAATATCTGCACTGCAATTAATAAACATTGTAAAATGTAAAAGCTTATAGAAATAAATTAACATTTCATCTTGATTTAATATGAAAGGCTGAATAGTATTGAACGGCAACTGAATAGCATTTATTCAGACACACATTTTGATTCCAGTGCACAATATCGCATGCATATCAAAAATAAGGCAGCTTTATTTGCATGTTCTGCAGGAAAATCAGTGGGTCAGTAGATGGCCATCAATGTAAAGCTTTCTTTAGCACTTAGAAATACTTCATTAGTTCAGTAGTAAACACTGAAACCCACATATCTTGTCTGCTGTCGACATATATGTTACATATTGTTAGTATCATTTTAATGGTGGTGTCCTCCATCCTCAGTAAGATTTGAATAAGTGAATGAAGCACAGGGGTCCAAACAAGGAGGCAACCCACGACCATGTTGTCATAAAGGTATACAAAATACCACGACTTCCAAATGTGTTACTGCGCAAATTAAAGATGGTCTTATGAAACCATAATATGGTAAAAGTGTGTTCTGGCACTGTTGTGTTCCCTCAGCCCCTCCTCTCTCTGTTTTTCCATGGGAACTCAGGCAAGAGTTGAGGTAAGAACCAGTCTCAACATGACAGCTTCACCATGGAAGCACAGTCACGACACAAAATGTGTTTTGAATACATGCAAAATATGCACGTTGAAAGACCATCTATTAGATGGCCCTTTCAAATGTTTATTGATTTCAGGGGTTTAAACGTCATCCATCGAATATTTGCTTCCGTGAGCCCGATCTGAAATACGTCCTCGGAGCTTTTCTATCTGTAAATTAGGGTAAATACAATATTATAACTAAACAGATCAAGATTTTTACATATATGAGTAAAATGACTCAGTGGGTTTAATCCAGTAGTTTTCCGATCCTCTCTGCATTGTTCTACTGGGTGAGAGATGGGAAAACTTCCTCCGTCTCTAAAACCCAAACAGTCGAGCCCATTTTAGCTCCCGTTTGCTAGGAAGATTTACATACATTTATTTCCACAAAGATTTTTATTTTATTTTATTCATGATAGGCTGGTCGCGTTGCTTCCCGTCAACACTACACACACTCTATATTGCGAGAGTCATAAAACTTAACGAATAGGTGCGCCCCCTTGCCGCACCACAGCCGTGTAGCTCGTGTATTCATACGCACGAATTCTTATTTTACATACTCCCTAAAATTATCTCACACGTCGGTCGTTCAGCGCGCAGACATTTCCAACACTGTTCAATTGTCATATCTGTAAGTCATTGTTGGGCATGGAAACCGTTTTTTTTTTTTTTTTTTTTTTGGGTTTCATTACAATAAAGATCCAGCGGCACGGGGATCTAGTTTTCCGAAAGGCGGCAGGATATGGTATGGGTAGTAGTTTTTATAATGGCTCGCGCACGCATGGAGTGACGCCATCTTTCCCAGTGTGCTGCTGCGCGAGCGCGGAGTCCTCGCGCACACATTCACTCTCAGCAGGAGCTGCGGGTCATTCTCTCAACATTTCTCAACGGATTGTCGCCATTATTCGTGTTTAAGTACTGAAAAGCGAAAAGGGAATATACAGCTTTTGATACAGGTAAGCGTTTTGCCGATGAAACGTGTTGTTGGTTGTAGTGTGGGATGTTTGGAGGGGATGCAGCTGTGGGGAATGAGGAGGAGACCAGCCACTGGATATATTGCTGCAAAATCACGTCCAAATACCACCTACATTGACTCATATGACCGCGGATTCGTTCGACTGTAATTCTGCAGGCGCTTTAATGAATCAGAAAAGGTGTATTTGAAGCTTAGAGTTGAGATGTCTGGTGTCTTCGGTGCTAGCTCGGTTAGCATTTTAGGGCTGGAAAAGTGTTTTGTGGAGACCATGTAACATTCGCTAACTCAACGGGATATCCGTGTCGGTCTCACGAATCTTTAACTTCTCTGCGAATCCTCACTGTAACATTCAACGACAACAGTTGTTTTGGTTTCACCCCAATAACAAATCTGTGTGTGTTTTTTGCCGGGTATGGGGTTGAAAGTTAGGCTGTGGGTAACTAATGTAAACTAGCTGTCTTTTAGTTGACTTTTCAAGCTCGTTTTTGCGTGTTTACTAAACCCGAGACTTTTTTTGTGACTGACTGAAACCTGGAGGACAGTAAGTTTGTAGTAACATTTTCTGCTCAAATGCCTGGCCAGCTGTATCAACTTGAGTTATAGACGCTTATGATTTTAGTCAGATCATGCGGTGGTAAATATGACCCATATCCAAGTTTCTCAGTAAGAAACAAACAAAGGCATTTAAAGTGTTTGGCCGTTGAGAGGAAGTCGAGGAGGAGCTTGAGTGAAATCTGACTCTGCTGGAGCTCGTGCGGATGGGGGTGGGGATCACGGGCTCGATGCGCGCACACGGGCTTTGCGGACGGGCGCATACATCACCCCCAACTCTTCACACTGCACCCGTCTGACTTCAGCTTTACTGACACGTTCAGTCTGGGACATTATTACGTTCTTTCCCACAAACCCCGTTATGCTCTGCAGAGGTGTGGGTTTATGTTTATTTCGTATTAAGGTTTTTATTTTATTTTTTAGCAGCATTTGATACAGTATCCGCCCCTGTAAGCACAACTGGAAGTCAATTTGTTAATGATTCTCATGGCTTTAAACGAAAACCAAACACATGTGCCTTTTCCTCCACCTGTGCCACGGTGTCTTAACTTAAGGCTGAATGCATAGCTTCCTTACCTTTCATAGACATTGGGCATTTTATAGTCGGTTTTATCCCTGCTTATAGTAACTAATCCACATTCTTTTTTCCATGAGACTTTGTGGTGGTTTGGTAGGTTCTGAGAGTTCTGTACGTGTATACTGGATATTTCCCCTCCTGCCTGTTCCAATTACTTAATTAAAATGAGCTAAAGCAACACAGTTTCTGAATGGTTTATTAAACGCATTTAATTGTGTGTAGTCCATGTAAATATGTAACATTGACGGTTACTTAATGCATGGGTGGATTTTCATGTAGACCCAACACAAATTAAGTTAAAGCAAAACAAAAAAAAAACCCAATGCATTAACTTGATCCACCCATGCATTAAGTCAATGCCACAATATTTTGCATACGAATAATTGGAGAATAAATGTTGAAATTAAGTTTCTGAGTGAAGGCATATTTGATTGGACATTTAAGAGTTTGTGTTATTGTGATAACCACAGGTTTTAGGATGTTTCTATGACGACAGGTGTTTGTTGCTTCATTCATTGAGCATAGCTGTGCTAATGTAAGTGCAGTGACAAACATCTGTCTCAAATTAAGATTTTGTGTAAACATTTTCCATAAATGAGAAATCTATGTACTTAATTTAAGTAGATTTTTACCTTTCAAAAAGACGGCATTAGTAAATTATACCCTGTTTTCTTTTACCACGTTGATAATTTTATCCAATCTGCGTTAATTAAATGCCTGTAATAGTTCTCATACGACACCATCCATTCATCATGGCAGTCGTGAGCCGTTATCAAGCTTGCCAGAATGCTTTAAAGTTTTTGTGATTGTGTAAATCTTCCCTTTTAAATGTTTGTCCTGATAGACACAATGTTCTCCCACTGTTTACTTTGAGTCTTTATGCCTGAGCTGTCTAAAAGGAAGTGTCTGGGTTAGTCCCTTTCAGTTGTACAGAGAGGCTATAGTGTGTTTTCGAATATAAAGTCAGAATGCATTGAGCCGAGCTGTACTCGGGGTGTGTACATGTGCGCAGGCTCGGGCTGTTACAGCATCTCTCATCACAGTTGACACATTGGGAGCAGATGTGTAGTATAGGATGTTCCTTGGAGCTAGCGACTGAGATCTTTGGAAATACTGCACACAATAGGCAGATTTCTGAAATCGAATGCAGGTGCTGAAATCGCTATCTAAGCTGCATGCCCTGGTCACGCCAGGCGCTTAGCCCAAGCCATTTGGGTGGCATTTAAATTCACATTCGGATTGAATGCCAAGGATTACAAACAAATACCTCGGTCTTCTCAAGCCTCCTCAGGTTTCTTTGGAGAAGCCCATCGTGGAGTATGGAATGGGCGCAAGCTTTGGGAGAATTTTGTGGGATTTTTTTTTTTTTGTTGCCTTTTTTGTGGCTGGTCTGTTTTAGTACCATATATCAGATACTTTCAATATTGATGTGTGAGTGAATTACATGAGTGCATCTTAAACTGTATAATATGTTATGATTGGCTAGTTGGAAACCGCCGTCTAGTTTTGGCTTCACTCGTATTTTAATGCAAAGTTTCATGCAGTGAATTAACTAATGATAAAAAGAACAGGGAGTTTGGTCCGGGCTATTGTTTTGTTAGCTTTTCCTCACAATGCTGACTCTGAAATTCTACGTGTGCGTAACATAGATTTGTGCACCAGGTCCAAGTCGAACTCAAGCTTTGAGTAATGAGTGCTTATTTGCTGCTCATTGTTGATATCTTCTCTGCTGGAGCTCTATGCGGACTGTGCATCTTTCCTTCCCCCACCAACCACCACCCCCCTCCCATTTTTCCGTGTGGCCAAGTCCACCCATGTTCCACCCAGTAGAGGTACCAAAACACTCAGATTGGTTTCAGATGTGCATGTTGGCCAGGCAGTGAAAATCACACGAATGTGGTTATTATGGTTGGATTCTTCATACCCAAGCCAGTCTGTCTGTGAAATTAAAGTAACTAGTTCAGCTAGAGTAAAAATCAGAAGACCTCACCCAGATGCTTTTTCACACAGCCCATTCACATGACTGTATAACCCAGCAATTGAGCTCTGGAAAGGGTTGAGTCAGTTTGATTGTCTAAATGCATCCAGCATGTCCTCATCAGTGACAGACTAACCTGTACTGGTTTGTTAGGTCTTATTTCCATACATCATCTCAATTTACTGTGAGCAAGAGGACTGTTTGAGTAGCTTGTGTGTGGGATTTCTTGGAGACTGAGGCTCAGTTGGCACCTCACGTTGCGTGCGAAAGAGAGCAGTAATACCGCAGGGGGGTTAAGGCCTGAATGCTGCTGGGTTTATCTCTCCAATTGACTCCAGATGTTGTGAACCATAGACCAAGCGACTGGCTGACTGCTGTGAAACACTCAGCAGCCCCAGGCGGAGTGCCACAGCAGCACTGTTTTACACATCCCCTTATCAAACACGCTTTCCATGCTCTGCATTCAGAATACGGAGAGCTGCCTCCTAGAGGAACTGTCCTCGTTATTGGCAAATGCATATAACATAAGAGCTGACCGTGTCGTTTTGACTGTTCGACGCGGAGCTGCACAGGATTGAGAGATTTTTGTTTCCTTTGGTGTGTCAATTCCGTTCTTCTCCTGGGCCAGGGGTTTGTTTTGGCACCACTGTGTTGGTCCAGGTGAGATTTCCATTCGCGAAACTAAAGCATTCACAACACGGCTTGCTTTTGGTTTCACTGTCGAGCTGCAGTGCAGTTTAAACGTTTTGTTGTAGTGATGCAAAATAAAGATGCCAAATATAGTTATATACAAAAATGTAAATTGACCGTAATGTAAATTTTATATACAAAAATTGTAATTGATTTTTATAACGACCTTTTATTATATTATAATATTTCTATAGTCCTTATTCAGAGCAGCGCTGTGACGGCTATGAAAGCGATGCTGCGAGGGATAAACTGACCACGTTTTCAATGGCATCTGCTGTAAAAAGCTGTGAGACCACTTATTTTCCACAGCTCATATTGTCTGGGGTTTTTTCTTTGGTCTACTGAAATTTCTCTGAAAGATTTGTGCAGTGTTTTGTCAGCAGAACAATCCAAAAACACCGAAGAGATGCATGTCTATCCCTCACAGCCTCGCTTTCATTCTCGTTAAAAATCAAAGATGGAGCTGCTGTGAATAAGGTCTATTCCAATTCATTTTTGAAACCGTGGCTGTAATTACTTTAATGCATGTTTGAATCAATATTTTATAATGACAGACAGCAGCAGGTTTATTATATTAAGACCTAATGCTCCAGAATATTTGAAAACTTTGCAACCCTAGTCCCTCCCCCCCCCAAACGGTTTAGGTTCACTTAAGACATAACTGATAATGTTATGTGAATACATATTGTCGAGCCCTGCTGTAATTAATACGCTAAAGACTATGCACTTTTTTTCTTTTATATATTTTACATTTGATTATTTAACTTCTGTATTTCCTACCTGAATGCTTCTGTTAAACAGATGTAAAATATTGTTTGAATTAGTTTTTCTTGTATTTGTTTTACTGTTTGTTTGCATCTTTGTTATTTTTAATAACAAAGATAAAATAACAAAAAGATTAGAGATGCAATTTTCTGTGGCTGATTCCGATTTGTTTTAAGTGTGACCCGCTGATTCTGATTTTATTTATAAGAACTATAATTGACAGCATTTACAAACAAAAATCTACTTTTCTTCAATACAAAAATATTTGAATACAGTAAAAAATAAGAACAAATAAACACATTTCAAACAACAGCACAAATAAATGCAATGGAATAAAGAGAGCTTTAGGTGTTTCAGGTGGGTATACAGTATATTCAGGTCAGAAATACTACAGAAATTAAAGCAATCAAATGTAAAATAACTGCGTAGTCTTCATTGTACACATTAAATGCAGATTAATTCTTACAAGTAGTTACAATAGTTTAGTCAAGAGCAATGATTTTCTTTGATTTAACATGACCCACAGCAGCAGGAATATTAGGATGCTGTCACTTTAAGAGTTTATGCACGGATCCAATATACTGTTACACAACATTAGTGTTCTACCTCATTTACTCATGTTCTAAAACTGACTGTGTGTAGCTGAATACTTGCCAAGAAGGGCATTTTGACACTTGTGTATTTGATCGTTTAAGAGCAGTAAGCCACTCATTTTGGTACTTTCGCCTTGCATGTTACAAATTGTAAACTTTGTGTCTTTTTCACTCACAGTGAAGAACCTTCAAGACGTCAATTTTTACATGTGGCTGAGAGTGTGAGTGTGAGCGTGACTGTGACGTTATTGCCTGTGTCGCTTGCAAGAAAACGGACTGAATCGGAATGACTCATTCGGTCACATGATCGGTCCATGTGCCAGTCGATTGGTGCATCAAAAAGATCTATATTGTGATTTAATATAATGATTATTAATAAAAGATTGGGTGGAAAGGATGCATTGAGAATTGTTTTACAATCTGAATTGAATGGAATCGAGAGGCAAGTGAAGATTGACACCTAGATTTCTCACTACATTAAAGAGTGCAAAACCAAATGTATAGATTCAATTGTCAGTTTTATCATGAAGTTCATTGTGTGCACAATATAGATGCTGCAGTCAAAATGTGCTCATGAAATTCTGGTGCATTACTATTTTGTTGCCATGGTGTTTAATCTGTTGTGTTATAACTCTAAAACCCCATTATTTTTGAATAGTTGAGGTTTATGTGCAACACCACACACATCTGTATTCCAGTCTAGCTTTTCTTTACTTGACCTAATTCAGCTCCCGAACTTTGAGGCTGCTTTCAAGAGCCAAATCCTGACAATAGTGAATGTGTGCGAGACTATGGAGCCGAATGCACTGGAAAGTTATTTTTCTCTGAACAATTGCCAAGTCTTTGCTGCGTCATAAAGCTAAACCTCCTGCGGTGTTGTTTGAAATGGACTAACAGCTCTTGAACATAAACAGCAAAATGTTGACTAGCGCTTGCTGAATCGCTCTGCTGAGTGACCTTTTCACATGCTGCAACATGTTTGTGTTTTGTAAGAGTTGTTTGACTGAGAGTAACAGTATGTTTTGCTAACCAACACAATGGAGAGGCATGGTCAGCCAGTTTCGGTCTCAAGGCTACATGTGAATGTTGGATGTCTCGGAGAGGGGTTGCATTCTGCCTGCTGACTTGGAGAGGGGTGTTGTGTGTCTGAATAAAGGAGGTGGGCTCGGGGCTTGTGTTATGGTAATTCTGGAGGCCGCCTCACAAAAGGGAAGGAGACTGGGGCCCCCCAGACCGAGACACTGAATTCAGTATCGTTTCAGTAGGTGTTAACTGCAGACGTTGATGGGCAATCGGCAAAGAATGTCATGCGCATATGGACGCTGTTGTGATGGTGGGGTTTCTGGCTGAGCACATTATTGAAGGTCATATAAACCTTTAGCACCTCTTTTGCTAGTGAATGGCTTAGAGGAGATGGAGGTTGGGTGTTTGGAGTGACACTAATAGTTCAAGCTTTATTATCATGCCTTGTGATGGAATGACTTTGTAAAATGTCATTGATTTGTATAGAGGTATTTTTGCCTGAAATATGTCACTGTGAGCTCATATATGCTCAGGACTATTTTCAGCAGATTATATTTATATTTGTTTTGAAATGTATATCAAAAATATTTCTTTCTTTGAACCTTCAATGCAAAATAATTCAAATAACAATTATCATAATAATTGGTTTAATTGGTAATATCTACAGTGATAGCAGGAAATTACACTGCTGTAAACTTTTTGATAAAGATATATTTTCACAGTATAAACAACCTCGCTGTCAGCAGGGTTCATACCTTGTTGTCATTTTATATTGTTTTGTTAACTTTTTGTAACAAATCTTGCCCATTTTTTTCAGTGGCTGATAAATGTGCACGTTTGAAGGATAAATGGTGAAACTGCTACAATAACCCCTACATTCCTGAATGATCACAAAGACCTTTGATTTCCTGTAGCACTGTTTATTGTTCACCATGTGCCTTTCCGGGGAGTATCATGAGAGACCTGCAGATAATAAGAGTAGCTGTGTGTATTGCGGCACATCCTGCCTCGCTCTTTCATCCCAGCTGCAGTCAGGTTAGGAGACAGAGAGCTTTCAGTCTGAACACTGGGGCTTGTGTGTGCTGCATGCTGGACTTCTCTGGAATGTGTTTGACTATTTGAGAGAGAGAGTTGGCACTGCAAATGTGAAATTAACCATGTTGCTGTGTGTGTTTCAGATTAGGAAGCTGTGCTTGGCTGTGAGAGAATCATGGCTACCCAATGTAAGTTCTTCTAACATTTATGCGAAAAGATATTTTACTATACAAACATGTAGAACAGTTCAAATCCTTTTTTGCCTAAATACTATTTATTAACTCATTGTGTGATTGTGTAATTTTTATGTGCAGCTGACTTGATGGAGCTGGACATGGCCATGGAGCCTGATCGCAAGGCTGCGGTCAGCCATTGGCAACAGCAGTCTTACCTGGACTCAGGTATCCACTCTGGGGCCACAACCACTGCCCCATCCCTGAGCGGCAAGGGCAACCCAGAGGATGATGATGTGGATAACCAGGTGCTATATGAGTGGGAGCAGGGCTTTAACCAGTCCTTCAACCAGGACCAGGTAGCAGGTATGTGGCGATTTTGTCTTGTGTGCTAGAGAATATGTTTAGGGGTAAAAAAAAAAGTAAAAAAAACAAACAAATCCTTTTTCTAGAAAAAACCCTTGAATGTTGGGATGGAAAATGCACAATTGACTTATTTAAACTATGAACTGCACTGACAAGTTATGCAAGACATGACACTGAGACAATTGCTTATTGTTTTGGCTTGTTTGTATCTTTTCAATGTGGAATTTAACAATCACTCGATTATAATCATAGACATAACAGCACAAGACAGTTGCTTGATGTGGTTCTCTGCTTCTCTGTAGACATTGATGGTCAGTACGCCATGACCAGAGCACAGAGAGTCCGGGCAGCCATGTTCCCCGAGACTCTAGATGAGGGCATGCAGATACCTTCCACACAGTTCGACTCTGCTCACCCGACCAATGTCCAGCGCCTGGCCGAGCCCTCACAGATGCTCAAACACGCTGTGGTCAACCTCATCAACTACCAGGACGATGCAGAGCTAGCCACCCGCGCCATTCCAGAGCTCACCAAACTACTGAATGATGAGGATCAGGTTCGAAGCAAGATAGATTATCAAAAACAGCCAGTGCTGTGACACTGAGAGTAATATGCGCTAATGGCTTGTTTTCTTCTTTTCCCACCAGGTGGTGGTTAATAAGGCAGCTGTGATGGTGCATCAGCTCTCTAAGAAGGAGGCCTCTCGTCACGCCATCATGCGATCCCCACAGATGGTGTCAGCCATTGTGAGGACCATGCAGAACACTAGTGATGTAGAAACGGCCCGCTGCACCTCCGGCACATTGCACAACCTTTCCCACCACAGAGAAGGCCTGCTCGCCATCTTCAAATCGGGAGGCATCCCTGCCCTCGTCAAAATGCTTGGGTTGGTTCTCCTTCATGCTCTATTGTTAAGCAGACATGCATCAACCATAATGCGGGTCTATATCCTATGAATCTTTTGAATCAGGCAAGTTGTAGTGTATTGGAATTGAAGGACCTGCAGGCTGAGTCATACTGAGACCTGCTCTGTGTGCTTGAGCGTGAATCCTATTATTTATCTGTAGTTTGGCGCTAATTAAATCTGCTGTGGTCTCTTCAGCTCCCCGGTGGACTCTGTACTGTTTTATGCCATTACGACTCTACACAACCTGCTACTGCACCAGGAAGGAGCCAAGATGGCTGTCCGTCTGGCCGGAGGCCTGCAGAAAATGGTGGCCTTGTTAAACAAAACAAATGTGAAATTCCTTGCCATCACGACAGACTGCCTTCAGATTCTGGCATACGGAAATCAGGAAAGCAAAGTAAGAAGCAAAAACTTCTGAGAACTAGGCACATCACAGCATGGTGTTGGCCAACTTCACAACTGTTTATGGAGTTTTTTTTTTTTTTTTCTCAATCTTACATCACTAATCATTCTAGCACTGCAACAGAATACCTCTGCTATATTTAGATTTGAAGCATTCTTTATTTGCACCTTGATGTTGGCCTTCTCTGCACTGAATGTCTGACTATATAATAGGGCTGCACAATTATTATTTTTAAATGCCCCAGGTTTGCTGTGCTTGATTGTAGGGCTGCACAGTTAGCTCAATCACAATACTAATATTTATAGTTTTCTTCATTTCTTTTTCAAGCATTAAACCAGAGCTTTTATTTTGGTGGACAATTTGTTTACTGCTGGTTTCTCATTGCAAGTTGTTTCCAAATGCACATTATGCAGATCTGAGACGCTGAAAACACTAGATCGTGAGGTTGCGTGTAAATGAGCACATTGCCACAGTTCCCTCTGAAACACGCAGCACATATTTAATTATATCAGTCTTTGCGATTTTGATAATCACTAAGCTGTATTGCGATTATGGTTTAATTTTTTAATTTACGTGCAGCCCTACTATATTACTATATTTCTGCTCTGGTGATTTCCTGTGTTTTTGTGTATCCTTGGTAATTTATTAACAAAGTTACACTGGTTTAAGCTGTGCAGTGTGGACTGCCAAATGTTAACTTGAGTTAACAGAGTAAACGCATGCAATCTGCTTTTCTTTTCAGCTTATCATTCTGGCCAGCGGAGGCCCACAGGCTCTGGTCAACATCATGAGGACCTACACCTATGAGAAACTATTGTGGACCACCAGTCGAGTGCTCAAAGTGCTGTCTGTTTGCTCCAGTAACAAACCTGCCATCGTTGAGGCTGGTGAGACCATTTGTCTTCGATTTAGTCCAGTATATTATATTGGAAGGTGGTTGATTTTAGGATGGTTTGAACATGGAAGTTTTGTGTCTGTTTTCAGGTGGCATGCAAGCACTCGGCCTCCATCTCACAGACCCCAGTCAGCGACTGGTACAGAACTGCTTGTGGACTTTGAGGAATCTTTCAGATGCCGCCACTAAACAGGTACCGATCCGTCTGTCTCTTTCCCTCAGCTCTTTTACGCTGTCTTCTGTTCTTCCTACATGAGCCCTCTCTTTCTGTCTCCCCATTGTTTCCATGGAGAAGACGTCTTTAGCAGAAGTAGATGTGCAGGTAACAGTCATTCCTGCCTTTGTCTGTGATGGGGGTTGGGCTGTAGCCAGCTCTGACCCCACACAGTTAGGACATCAAATTGTGAAAGAACAGTGTCGATGGAGCATGAGCGGATGCTACATTTGGTTGTAATGCCTGCGCTATGTGTACATTTCACCCTGCTGTTGTTGTGATGTCAGAATTCTTGAATTATCAAAACATTTCTGGAATGATTTTGTGTATTTAACCGTTTACCCACTCATGGTAGGCTTACAACCTCATGTAACGTGTAGTAAAATGTTACGAATGGCTGTGGCTGGTCGTGTGCGGGACTAAAAAAAATCCTGGATCGAGTTTGTCATGGATGCAAATTCTGGGTTAAAGAAAGTTGTGTCTCAACTCTGGATCCTTCTGATCTACAGGAGGGTATGGAGGGGCTCTTGGGCACCCTGGTCCAGTTGCTCGGTTCAGACGACATCAATGTGGTGACGTGTGCTGCTGGAATCCTGTCCAACCTCACCTGCAACAACTACAAGAACAAGATGATGGTGTGCCAAGTGGGTGGCATCGAGGCCCTCGTGCGCACTGTTCTTCGTGCCGGAGACCGAGAGGACATCACGGAGCCGGCTATCTGTGCTCTCCGTCACCTTACATCCAGACACCAAGATGCAGAGATGGCCCAGAATGCAGTGCGGCTGCACTATGGGCTGCCTGTTGTGGTCAAATTACTCCACCCTCCCTCACATTGGCCTCTCATTAAGGTAAGTAAGTGACTTGAGGTCATCAATCCTGTCTTTTTTAGAGATTTTTTTATAAATAGGTTTATTATAACATTCTCTCCCAGGCTACAGTCGGGCTGATCCGTAACCTGGCACTGTGCCCTGCCAACCACGCCCCACTCAGAGAGCAGGGCGCCATTCCCCGCCTGGTGCAGCTTCTGGTCAGGGCCCATCAGGACACTCAGAGACGCACCTCCATGGGTGGAACACAGCAGCAGTTTGTGGTGAGTCATGGTCACATGATCAACAGTTTTGTAAGGCTGCTTAATTGTGAAATTTCAGATTCTGAAATGAAACCTCAGTACAATTTATGAACAGAAGTTGAAGTATACATGTGCAATATTTCTTGCAGAATGAAGTTGATGTGTGTTGTGCGTTTCAGGAGGGTGTGCGAATGGAGGAGATTGTGGAGGGCTGTACAGGAGCGCTGCACATTCTAGCCAGAGACATTCATAACAGAATTGTCATCAGAGGACTCAACACTATTCCACTCTTTGTTCAGGTCAGTCGCTGAGAGCCCACTCCCATCCGTCTGTCGTCTTGTCATTTGCTCTGTCTATTGTTCTACCTATTGTTGGTCAATCTTTGTCTTTTCTATCATTCATATGTTCTGTTTGTTCATTCTATATATAGTTTCTTCTATTAGTAGAACTTTTCTTCATTCACTTATTCTATCATGCAATCTACAGTTTGTTCATTTTATCCGTCTATTGATCTATCTTTTGTTTGCTCAATTGTTCAGTCTATCAGTCTATTGTTTTGTCGTTCTATCGTTCTGCCTATCGATCATTCGCACATTCATTCTACCTCTATTGTTCTATTTTAGTGAATTAAGTGGGTGACGCTCGTTTCCTGCCAATAAGTTGTATTATATTTACATCTACTGAACTAGTTTCATCCCGTCTGACATGCGTCTCTCGGTCTCTGCAGTTGCTGTACTCTCCTATTGAGAACATCCAGCGTGTGGCTGCAGGTGTTTTGTGCGAGCTGGCTCAGGATAAGGAGGCGGCCGAGGCCATCGAGGCAGAAGGAGCCACCGCTCCCCTCACAGAGCTCCTCCACTCCAGAAACGAGGGTGTTGGTGAGTGTGCGCTCTCCCTTCTAATAAGCAGCGTGTGTGTGCGCGCATACAGAATAATGCTGAAAGACATCAAATACATACAATAATGGCAGCACACCGTGTCACTGCCTAGCGATGTCTCGAGATAAAGTTTGCAGAAACAAGTTAAACTTCCACAGAATAAACAGAGGAGCAAGTGTGAATACGAAACGCTATGCAGATTTGTTTTCCCAGCTCTGCACTGATTTCCACTGGAGGCAGTGGCTGAGGTGAGCAGGGCTGGCTTGAATGTTTTCTCGGTCACACTAACGTTGCTATCTCTCGCCCACAGCCACGTATGCTGCTGCAGTTCTGTTCCGCATGTCTGAGGATAAGCCCCAGGACTACAAGAAACGACTGTCTGTGGAGCTCACCAGCTCTCTGTTCAGAACTGAGCCCATGACCTGGAACGAGGTAAGGGGGCTCATCTCTGCTAAATCCTGCAATCAACGCTGGCACAGAGCCCTGCTGTAGATTAAGCCTATAAATTCCCAGTGCGTTACAGAATCTGTTATGACAGATGTGGGTGTTATATTTGTGAATTTACTGGGCAGGTGATTCTAACAAAGAATTATTGTTTTTATGAGCCTTAAGCACTTTGAAAGCATTCGTGGAACTGATTCAGTCCTGATATGCAGAATTAGAGGCTGAAGTGAGCGTTTCTCTTATGGATCCTTTTTCTTGCGTGTGTGTTTGCAGACTGGAGATCTAGGGCTGGACATCGGTGCACAGGGAGAGCCTCTAGGCTACAGACAGGACGGTAAGTTTGTCATTCTCAGAAATGAGATCAGCTCTCAGCATCTGGGTGTGATACTCACTAATCCACTGCTTCATCAGCCGTCACCCACCAAACCTAGAGCTGAACACGCCTGGCACTTTCCATGAAGAGGGTTCTAAATAGGGCATGTAACTCTTAATGGGATAGTGGACCAAAAAAAAGGGATGCATGTAGTTGCAAACCATGACACCTCACACTATGAAATGTTAGAAAAGGACAGTCTGTCACTGTTTGCTTTCATTATTCTATGCAATGGAAGTCATTCATATAATTCTAATTTCAGCAAATGATCAGTAAAAAGTAACCTGACCTAAACCTTTTTTTTATTTTTAGTTGACAATTGGCAGTTGACAATTAAGCAGTCACAAATTCAGTAAAGATTTTCTATTTTGGGACCAATGTTCAGATTAAATAATAGTAATAATAAAAACACTATAATGACAAATTAAGCATTCAAAATTGGCAGTACAATTTGAATTGTTGCATACAGCCAAGGTTAAGATCTTTTGAGGCTGGGCAAGCACATTTTTAGATTATCAAACATTTAATGGTCCTTTAAAGCAAAAAGTGTGCTGTATTCATAGCGTGCCAGTTTCCAGTTCACATCCTGTGTTCTCTCTCTGGTCTTGTGGGTCTGAGGTTGTGCTATTGTAAGCTGCCTGTTTAATATGCTTCCTCTAACGTACGCGTGTGTGTGTGTGTGTACTCCCTCCACTTCCCATCCACTCCCCTCGTCCTCCAGACCCAAGCTACCGCTCCTTCCATTCCGGAGGTTACGGGCAGGATGCCATGGGAATGGATCCCATGATGGAGCATGAGATGGGTGGGCACCACCCCGGCCCAGATTACCCCGTAGACGGCCTTCCAGACCTCGGCCACGCCCAGGATCTGATCGACGGCCTCCCGCCAGGCGACAGCAATCAGCTGGCCTGGTTCGATACCGATCTGTAAATACAATGACTTTTTAGGTGAGGCACCAAGACGCCCGAACGGCCGGTTGTGTTTGATCTGTGCTGACCGCACCGTGTGTAGGACATTTGAAAGGCTGGATTAAAGCACGCCGGTAGCAGAACTAATCTGAGC
Organism: Paracanthobrama guichenoti; assembly: GCA_018749465.1. Classification (NCBI taxonomy): domain Eukaryota; kingdom Metazoa; phylum Chordata; class Actinopteri; order Cypriniformes; family Gobionidae; genus Paracanthobrama; species Paracanthobrama guichenoti. Next base: position 14,549,423 of record CM031958.1, on the reverse strand, counting down.
TGCATCTGAATTCATTACAATCCTGTATGTGCGTTTAATGGGATTCTAATCTGTTTGTCCCTCTTTTCTCTCTGCTGCAGCTGTATCGTCTGATCTGAATGAACCTGCATTGTGATTTTGGCCTGTAGAGTTGCTGAGCGGGCTCAAGAGAGTGGGCTAGTTTCTCTGAAAGTGCCTGACACACTAATACAAGCTGAGTTTCCTATGGGAACACATGGAAGTAAAACTTTTGTTCTGGTCTTAGGCGGTCAGAATTTGGTGTGATTGACAGAAGAAAGCCCAAAAAGCAAATCCTAAGATGGAATTTTCAACCTTAGCCTTGCCTGTACTTTTTATTACTTTTTATTTTTCAAAGGATATTTCAGTCTGTAATGGTACTTATCTAGCTTGCTTTATGATACTCGTCTTTTATTTTGCAGAACTTTGTATTCCTTTCGACTGTCTCTCTTTCTCTCTCATAGTGTTGAGTTATAGTGGTAATGATCCATCCAAGATTTTATCGAGTTTATGGTGTAGAACACTAATTAATCAGTTCAATTGTATTCTTATCAAATGTAACATTGTGTAGCTTTTGTATAAAACCAAGAATTGGAGAAGTCCAAATATCAGTTCTCTTGCTTTAATGAAATCACAAATGTTCCAAAGGTTTTGCAATCAGTTGGGGCCAGTTTTGCTTTTTCCCTTTTTTTTTTTTTTTTTTTTCTTGTCTTGATCTATTTTTTGATGGTAGCTTTAGAAAGGTTTTGAAAAGAACCCCTAATTATTGTAGCCTGCAATTGTTGGTTGGAGACTTGGTTATGACCTGGCTAAACAATAAAATGGACTAAATTTAATTTTGTGAACATTTTTATTTTTGGAAAATTTCAAAATTTTAATTTTACAACCACTACTAAAAGTCTATTGTGAAATATAATGTATAAGTCTACAGGTTTTTCACACACACAATAAAAGTCCAAAATACATAGACGCATTAAATACCAGGAGACAAACTCTGTTCTGTGGATCTCAAGTCCGCCTGGGACCCAGTGGACTTCAGAATCTCTGCAGCTAGTGCTTCCACAGTCATGTCTGATTGGGACCTGGAAGAGAAACGAGTGATTGAGTTATTTCATGGATACAGCAGTCCTATGTGTGAGAATCCATTCACATACAGCAAGTGCACAATACATGACTCGACCCCGTTGCTTTAAGAAGCCCCAGATCTCCGTGTCTGTCCATCAGTGTTATCTGGTGTGCACACTTGTGAGACGCTGCCTGTGAGGTGTGCACACTGTCCTGATGAGCAGCAGAGCGTAAGGGTAATACTGGGAAGCAGGAGCAAAATAAACCACAAACTGCTCCACAAACCATGTTTTTTGATACTGTAAATGACTGCTGTGAAAATGTATTCTGGGAGGGAGCGTGTGCATTTGGCTTTAGTAGACTTCCCATGAGCTGAAGGACGTCATGAAGAACTACACCATCTTATGGGAGTTGACAGACTTTTAATCCCTAATATATATATATTATATTTTGTACCAGAATTGATCTGGATTATTCATGGTAGGTAAAAGCATTAAGCACGTAGTGCATTAGATTAGTCAAAAGTTATTCATAATGGTTGTTTACTTCATGAATATGGTAATTAGAGAGCAGTGCCAAGAGCAGACCTGCTTAAATAAGATAACAGCGCTGTCCACATGTATTATTGATTCAGACACTGAATTTCACCCTAAATTAATTACTAATTTAAAAACTATAACTTTTCCCCAAATTAAAACCTGAGTAGATGTAACCTGGACCTGAGCTAATTTAATTCTTTTAATTACCACCATTGAGCGTAAATTATTTAAAAGTCAAGTAGATACTTTTTCTGAGCCGTATTCGTTTGCCTCAAAGTTACATTAAGAATATGACAGTGAAACTGGCTGCGTTTAATGCACAGACCGGTACCTGATATCTGTGTTTACATGAATCCCACCCAAAGTGATTGTCAGTGATCGCTTTACATGGTATACCCTCTGGTTTTGAATGGCCGTGTTATTAAAATCATTTCTATAATTCATGTCGGGTGGCCATGATTATTTGCCAGCACGGATGTTTTGCAGTGCAAAATCTGACCGAACGGATATATACAGGACAATAACGGTAATTTCAGTGTAGTTCATTTTATTTTGTCTATAGCTCATTAGATTTAGAATTCTGAAATAAACTAGTGCTGTAAAGGCCAAATCATACTACACAGACAAACGCCAACAATTCCCTTTTTAGAGAGAGAGTAGCCTAGTGAAGCTTGTTGGTTTAATTACAGTGAAGTTCTCACCTCATTGCTGAGAAATATAATGTAGCTTTCAGTGTGAAGCGGTTTTATTTATAAAACTCACGGGCCAGGGGTTGAAAACCAGCTCCTGAATGTTTCTGTGTGCTCAATTTCTGTCCTTTATTAAGTTTCCACCTCAATAAAAAAAGCTGCGAGCGAGCGCATACAGGCACATCTGCTTCATAATGCAACATTAAAAAGCTATCTTTGTGGGCAAACGCGTCGCCCTCGCCTTGTAGTGGCTTGGAATTCAAAGAAGAATCGGATATTTGTGTTTAGACGTAGGTCGGATGTCCAGATATCGGATATGTATCTGATTTAAAACCACATTTGGAAGTGGCTCAGGCTTGTGTGGATTATTGTGATAAAAAGTGTAACCGCAGCCTAACAGGTGTTTGTGTTGCACATGCATGTAACAGTCTAGTAAACATTCAAAACCACTAACAACCCATTTTACCAACATAATGTTCAGACAAACAATCTACATCAGTGGTTCCCTACCACGTTCCAGGAGGCCCACCAACAGTGCACATTTTGCATGTCTCCTTTGTCTGACACACCCACATCAGATTTTGGAGTCACTACTAATGAGCTGATGACTTGAATCAGGTGTGTTTGAGGAGACAGGCAAAATGTGCGCTGTTGGTGGGCCTCCAGGAACGTGGTTGGGAACCACTGATCTACATGTTTTCAAGTGAAACAAGCAATTACGTTGAAAATTGACTGGATCATGCAATGGGTGCTCTATGTTAGAAAGGGAGCCAGATCTGAATGCAAGTTTGCAATATATTGTGGAGAAAATGTTGTCCCAGAAATCCGGCCTTATATTTCTCAGAGCCTCTACCTGCTGCATTCTGATTAAAGATTACGAAGAGTATAACACGCACTGATGAATCGAGCACAAGACCAGCAGTGTCTCCACAACATTGTAGCTAAAGCATCTGGTTCAACGCCAACACATTAAAGGGATATTCCTGGTTCAACACAAAGTTCGCCCAGTAATGAAACATCTGGCATCATTTATACACTGTCATGTTGTAACCAAACTCATAAGACTTTTGTTCATCTTCAAAACAAAGACATTTTTAATGAAGCCTAAGATATTTCAGTCCCTCCACTGAAAGTCCACTCAACCAAAATATCCATGCTTCAAAAAGTAAAGACATCATAAAAGAAATCCTTATGAATCCAGCGGTTTAATCCAAGAGACATGATCAACAGATTTAATTTAGGCTTTTATTCACATTATACACATTTTATTCACAAGCTCAAGAGTACCTGCTGGAAACGGATGAACGGATGAATGGAGGGACGGAATTCTCTCAGATTCCGTAAATTCATTTGTGTTCTGAAATTTGACGAAAGCATAACCCATTACAGTCCCAGTGAACCGGAAGTAGCAAGTGAGTTGTCTTCAGTGCTGTGACGTATTTCCAAGTGAAACGGAATATTGACTAGAGGGCAGGGTTTTACTTCAGCGCTCCTCCTCTCCATCTCTCGCTCATAGCAGACTAACGGTTTGAGGGGAGGGGTTAAGCATTTTCAAACCTAAGCCGTCAAACTGACATCATCTGAGAAGGAACGCCGTTTCCAGACCGGAAGTTACTTTTCAGATTTTGATTAAAGATTACCGCAACAAACTATTTTTTTCTGTGTATTAACTTCACGGATTAATTGTTCACCCTAAGACCTTTAATATGTGCTAACAAAATAAATAGGGTCAATTTTGATTTCATGAGGACTTTAAGGTCAACCAACAGCATTTATCATATTCATAATGTTTAAATATTATAAGAAGCTCTTCATTATTTCTTTTAAAACTACAACTATCTGAGCTGTAAAGTTCTCATTGGTTATATGGTGGTTTATGGCATTCTGTTGTAATGACAAAAAGAAAGAAGAAAAGGATGTAACTACTGTTAATGTATGCCGTTTATGTCTTCTGGCTGTACCATTTCAGCATGTACAGAATGACCCCATTCACTTCCACTGTGAGTATGTTTCAGTTTTTACGGTATGCATCATTTTCATCATCCCTATAGTACGCACACAGCTAGGTCTTCTAATACTCTGTATGCTCAACTCGCAAATACAGCTTACATTTTTTTGCGGTAATTAGTTTGTCTACAAGCGGGCGACACTGCCTCGGCCTGTAGTTTCACAGTCAAAAAAGAAACTGATGAGACAGAACAACAACAAACTACTGGAGATGCAACGAGGAGGAGGTCCTGTGTGAGGGGATCAAGAGATGCACGCAACTAGTTTAAAAGAGAACAACTGTTTTTTAATCACTCAACTTCTGGAGAGTATAAAATATAAAATTAAAAAAAAAAAAAAAGTCCTCGCAAGACCTTCAAAATTCTAAAACATTCTGTGAATGTTAAATATCAACAAACATCTTAATTGTCATTTTTAGAAGTCTTAAATTTAGGAAATGAATACCACATACGTATGCCAAGCGATAGCTTATGATCTACTGCTGATGAATTATGACACTGTTTATTTGATGGTGTTTATATTGTAATATGCTGTATATGGCTGCAAGGCAGCATATTTGATCTTTTTGAATACTGGCATACACATATACATACAACCCCCCCCCCCACCCCGATCAGGCATAACATTATGACCACTAGGGCTGCACGATATTGCGATACATTGTGATATTTTCTATTTCTTTGATATATATTGTGATATAAAAACTATTTCCCCAGATGATTTGAATAGCTCTATCTGAAAAGAATGAATCATTCTAGAATAATTGGGAAGAAAGATTAGTTGAAATGTGCAGAAAGGTGCAGAATTTGAATAAACAAATGTAAAATAACAGTCACTGTATAAATGAAATATAACTAATATAATTAATTAATACATTTTATCTTTGTTAAACCAACAAAAATTTACATCAGCAGTTACTTCCTGATACTTTCCATCATGGCTCCTGTCAGTCTCTCTCTCATGCACCTTTACACGACCAGCTACTTCAGAGATAGTGGATCTGATAAATAAATCGAAATCTTCGACTCATCAGTTAGACCCTCTACCGACTTCTTGTTTATCAGCCCTGTCGCCACTGATTACTGAAATTGTTCATGCTTCTGTACCTCTAGCTCTTAAATCTGCTATTATTACTCCCATACTTAAGAAACCAGGGGCTGATCCACTTACTTTTGATAATTTTTGCCCAATTTCAAATTTACCATTCATCTCTAAGGTAGTGGAAAAGTGTATTTCGATTCAAATTCATGAATATCTTTCTAATAATAATTAGTTTGAACAATTTCAATCTGGTTTTCGTCCTCACCATAGCACTGAGACTGCTCTTGTCAGAATAACCAATAATCTGCTGCTGGCAGCTGACTCTGGGCTTTTAACCATACTTGTCCTTCTTGACTTGAGCGCTGCCTTTGATACTGTTTCACATAAAATACTTCTCGATAGGTCAGCTTCTATTGGGATTACTGGCACTGCTCTTTCTTGGTTTAGGTTGTATCTATCTGGACCACTCAGTGTATTCAATTAAAACGTTTTAGATCAAGAACATCTACAGTCACTACTGGTGTTCCCCAGGGTTCTGTTTTGGGCCCACTTCTGTTCATTATTTATATGTTTCCTCTTGGTTATGTTTTGAGAAAACATGGTATTCATTTTCATTGTTATGCAGATGACACCCAACTTTACCTGTCTGCCAAACCGACTGGTTCTTTTCCTCCACCATCTTTGTCCAGCTGTTTAGCTGAAATGAAAGATTGGCTAAATGGCAACAAAACTGAGGCCTTACTTGTTGGCACTAGTTTTGTCTAAATCTAATTGTTTTTCTTTGTGCATTGACAATCATGCAATATGTCCTTCCTCACAGGTTAAAAGTTTGGGTGTTATCATGGATAGCACACTATCCTTTGAAACTCACATTAATAATATCATGCAGACAGCATACTTCCACTTGCGTAATATTAACCGTCTCCGTCCCTTTCTCTCAACCAATAATACCGCAGTTTTTATTCATGCATTAGTCACTTCACGTATAGACCACTGTAATGCTCTTCTCACAGGTGCTCCCTCTAAGCTGCCACATAAGGTTCAGTTGGTTCAGAATTCTGCAGCACGTGTTCCTTCCAGATCACCTTGTACTGGGCACATTTCTTCAGGAATTGCACTGGCTTCCAGTAAAGTATCGAGTTGAATTCAAGATCTTACTTCTTTCTTACAAGGCACTTCATAATCTTGCACCACAATACCTTACTCAACTTCTTCATGTTTACACTCCTTCCCGTGCTCTCACATCTTCATCTTCAATTTCTCTTGTGGTACCTCGGATTCGACTAACTACCATGAGTGCCAGATCTTTCAGTTATGCTGCCCCCCGCCTATGGAACTCTCTTCCCCTTGATGTTCGCACTAGTGAGTTATTGTTGACTTAAAACACGTCTTAAGACATATATTTTTATACAGGTTTTTTTATAATATGTTTTATTGAGTCTTTTACTTCACTCTATCTGTATATGCGGAGTGTTTGTTGTGTGTTTTGTCGTGTGTAGTGATCTGTATTTTTGCTTGTGAGGTGACCTTGGGTGTTATGAAAGGCGCCATTAAATAAAATGCATTATTATTATTACTACTTCCATGGCCAGAGGTGTATAAAATCAAGCACTAGGCATGCAGACTGCTTCTACAAACATTTGTGAAAGAACGGGTCGCTCTCAGGAGCTCAGTGAATTCAAGCGTGGTACCGTGATAGGTTGCCACCTGTGCAATAAGCCCATTTGTGAAATTTCCTCACTACTAAATATTCCACGGCCAACTGTTAGTGGTATTATAACAAAGTGGAAGCAATTGAGAACAACAGCAACTCAGCCATGAAGTGGTAGGCCACGTAAAATCACAGAGCGGGGTCAGCGCATGCTGAGGCAGACAGTGTGCAGAAATCACCAACTTTCTGCAGAGTCAGTAGCTACAGACCTCCAAACTTCGTGTGGCCTTCAGATTAGCTCAAGAACAGTGTGTAGAGAGCTTCATGGAATGGGTTTCCATGGCCGAGCAGCTGCATCCAAACCTTACATCACCAAGCGCAATGCAAAGCGTCGGATGCAGTGGTGCAAAGCACGCCGCCACTGGACTCTCTTCTCTGGAGTGATGAATCACGCTTCTCTGTCTGGCGACTGGACGAGTCTGGGTTTGGCGTTTGCCAGGAGAACGGTACTTGCCTGACTGCACTGAACTGTACTGACTGTATTGAAATCTTTTTAGGTCATCTTGCAAGTCTTTGACAGTAAATTGAGGGTTTCTCTAATCAAACATTTTATTCCCTTTAATGATATTGTGCTTTTTCTTCAAAACCCTCAAAGGTTTTCTGATAGAACAAATTTTAAACTTATGAATAAGGCTGCCAGCTGTGTCTCTAAGAACTTTTAGTGTTTTGGAAATCTTCTTGAAGCCATAGACTTTCTAATGTAATAAAACTATTTCTCTATAGATTTTGTGAGAGCTCTTTTGACTTGACCATATGCATGTAACAACACAAGCTAATTCATTTTTTTCATAAGAGTTTCCAAAGGCTTAATTGTGTTTTAACTAGGGTTGCAATGTTTCCAGAAACTTTCAGGATTATTTTGTTTCTTTTTTTGGAAATTTAGTTTGGACATTTTCTGCCTCTTTGCGACCCTAGTTTTAACACAATTTTGGACCATACCATACCAATAAGTAACTTAAAAACCGCAGTGTTGAATAGGGGTTGAATAATTATGACGTAGCTATATTACAAAAAAATCCTATAACTCAAAAGCATTACATTATAGATTGACATTATCACTTTTAACTTGCCACTAAACTGTTATAGATTACATTTTTAAAAATTCTTTCTAAAAGCTTACATTTGTAAATGATTACAATCTACATTTTTCAACTTAGGGGGCACATCTGCTGTATCACATCTTTTGCGTCAAAACCAGTGCATACTTTGGGCTTTACTATAACCCAGATTTTTTGCTTTCTTAAAAAAAAAAAAAATAATAATAATATTATAATTATCTTTGCAGTAACCAACATTATGCTGCTGTTAAGTGCTGTTGCTTGAACCTACATTGAATCATACCTACAATATTCCTTTAAAAGAAGGTTAAATTCAACTTTATTCATAGAGCCCCCTAGAGCGGAACGTATTTTGGTGATGTCGTCATTCAGTAACGCATTGTTTTCAATAATGTGTCTCTGGTTTGCCAAGAACCCAATATTGCTGAAGCTTTGCCTCCCAAGCCTGGCTGGGTAACTTCAAAGGGATGCCTTCTCATTTCAACAGAAGGAAGAGGAGGGGGTCTTGCCCCTACAGGCAGCCACAATAGTCCTGTATCAATCTGTGGTTGAGGCCTGAGCTCAAGGAAGCTCTCATCAGAGTCCTACGCCTCTGCGTCCGACATGAATGGATCAAAGATGAGGGTCGCAGTGAGAGACTCGACCGGGGGGCCCAATGTGGTGCTGACAAGGAGCCGGTGTCGATTTACTCACCGAGTAGGCAGCGCCAGTTTCTGCAGCACGTGAACCAGGATCTGTCCTTCCGAAGATCCCCAACAGGAGCTGCCAACCGCACTCATCTGTACAGGAAGAAGATAAAATGTACCTTAGGAAAAAGGCTCACAGATGGCACACTGTCATATGGAGTCAAAAAGAAGCAGTATGAAACCTATTTAGTCACTTTAACGTGCACCACAAGCTCCGTTCATAACAGACTGAAAATAGCATGAATGGTAACCCGTGCGACACTCGAGTACTTTGCCGCTGATTTGACGTGTCTGTTTTTAGAATTAGCGGCTCTCGCACTTCAGTGTGACAGACTACAATGTCATCTCTGTGGCGCCTCACAGATGAGACGATTCATCTGAGTGAATGAGGGTCAGTGAAAGCCCCCTCTGATGAACAGCACAGGACAGACACTTCATCTCTTTAAGAGCTCTCAGTGAATCCTGCTCCTTACGCTGACAGACGTATAGAGAGGCAATGGGTGGAGCTTCAGCTACCCCTCGCAGAATGTAATGGGTGGGGCTACACGGTCAAACCACACCCTAATCCTACCCATAACCCTATTGTTAAACATAACTCCACCCATCATGTCCAGAGAGGTGGAGCTAGACATCATTTGGCTCTGCAGTGAGTACTGATTGTACACTACACACTAAGATATAAGGAAGGCCTTTTGTAACTTTTTCCTTCATAACTCACATACTAATACAAATCTACCTGCCATCTTTTGCTATAAGAAACATATGTGCAAAGTCAGAATGATTGTCACATGCTTTATCCTCATTATGGTCACTGGGGCTGGAGCCTATCCCAGTGTTTTGGACCACAGGCTGGGAAACGCCCTGAATGGATGGCCAGTCCATCACAAGGCTCTCTCTCTCTCACTCATACATCTGGTTCGTTATCTTTGTGGGGACTCTCCATAGATGTAATGGTTTTTATACTGTACAAACGGTATATTCTATCCCTTTACACTAATCCTACCCCTAAACCTACCCATCACACAAAACTTTATGCATTTTTAAATTTTCTGTATGATTTATAAGCTTGTTTCCTCATGGGGACCAAAAAAGAACAAGGATTTCAGATATCGCCATCTTTGTGGGGACATTTTGTATGTAATGTAGGGTTTACCAGGACCGTGCACACAACATTTTGGGTTTTCATGCTTTATGGGGACATTCCATAGAGAACGATTTTTATACTGTACAAACTATATATTCTATTCCAACATAAATTAGGGCGTTTTATTCTCATTGTGTGTAAATGTATGTTTAACTGATACTGACACTCTTATTTAAATCTGCATTGTTTTCTGAAAGATAAATAGTGCTCGGTTTACTGTTATGTAATGTGATATTTATATAATAAAGTAGTGCCCTTAAAAGCTTCAATGCAGATAATTTTTCAAGAACATCTTGACTTTTAGTTTAATTTACCAAATGCCATATCAGATCATAAATTATGGCAGTTAATCTTAATCTAACACGTTCCCTTAATCTAACATGTTCGATCGCTATCCACCATTGGCAAAAAGTTCCTTTTGGAGCCAGTATGCCGGCCACAAAAGCTGCTAGGAAGAGACTATACAGATTCACCTAGAAGTACACAGAGCTGATGCGAAACTGAGACTATCATGTTCAGACTCTATGCTGAAGTTCCCGAACAGACTGGGATCAACTGGCACTTCAGAAGTTTGTCTTGGGTGTTTATGTTTCACACACTCTTTCATGCTGAGCCACATCTAAGCAAGGAGCCCACAGATTGTGATGGCTCATTCAAAAAATGCTCCCTTTACTTCCAAAACAACGGGAAAAAACAGGATGACAGCTAGTGCACAAAAGCAGTGTCTGAAGAACTAATACTATCTGAAATAACTCCTGTGACACTAAGGGACAAATCTCCTTTTTTTTTTTTCATTTCAAAGAAGTCCTTGATGGAGGAATAGGGTAACACCACTGAGTATGAGTCCATGATAAGAAGAGTGGTGGAAGCTTTATTACGTTTCTGAAGAGTCTGATGTCTCACACGCCTGTGCTCTTTATCTCTGATGTCATCACCCCAGCCCGCCTGCCCACCTCAACGTGCACCCGTTACTAGGCAACAGGGTTATGTACCCAGCTGAACATGTCATTTCGTCTTTATTTCCTGGATTTCCTTGCTCCCCAATACACAAGGCACTACCTATTCACCCATTTAGATTGATGAATATAATTTATATTAAATAATCACAACTCCAACTGTTGCTAATTAACAGATGCACCTCTTCAATGGGGCTGACAGAAGGATAAGTATATAAGTACATGTATATTTTTTAAAATTGTTATAAATTCATTCAGTCATTAATTCACTCATACATGAGGTCAACACATGATCTTAAAAAACAGATGATCGACTACTGGTAATGTCTAGTGCACATTGTAGCTTATTCTGGCCAACAATTTCACAAGTAGCAAGTTTTATCTACTGTTAAAGTGCCCCTATTGTGCTATTTTGCTCTGATTGGTCAGATGGCCCAGTCTGTTGTGATTGGCCTACTGTTTACAGAAAACGAAACGAAACGCCCCTTACCACATCTGAATTTCAGCTCCGGAGGCTTCCTCGGCACAGTGATAACAAACAGTAATGATGGCGTCAGTTTTACCATATCAATTCTAGCGCGAGTCCTCATTTGAAGTGCATGCAAAGTGGATTTGCTTTTGCAGTGCAGAAAACAGCGTCTTCTCGACATGTCGACAACATGGACCAAACTCTTTCAGGCCTCAGATACAACTACAGTGTATAAGGGCAGGTCAAAGTAGACATTGTTTATGAGCAGCCATTGAAGACCATAGGGCTGGCATTATGCACGTGTTACAAACCTATGTAGATGTGTGCAGGAAGCAAGACTGGAATTACTAACGCCTCGTTTCAGCGGTTCAGAATCGGTTCTTTCATTTGGGAGAACCAAAATTGATTTATCGTGCACTTTGAACTTTGCAGACCTTTTACATTCACAAACAATTATATTACACAATACATGATATCCGAAAAAGCAAAATAGGGTCACTTTAAGCCTAATCTAAAAACTAGTTATCTTTGTTTGAGGATTAACTTTGACATAAGAGATGGCCACATGTTTTTATATGATGTTTAAAATTAAATCACCCAAAAATGAAAATCCTGTCATCATTTACTCACCCTTAAGTTGTTCCAAACCTGTATGAGTTCATTTCTTCTGTTTAACAACAAATAAGACATTTTGAAGAATGTTGTTAACCAGACAGTTGAAGGTAGCCATTGACTTCCATAGTAGGAAAAAATATATATATTATGGAAGTCAATGGCTATGATTAACTGTCTGGTTAACAACATTCTTCAAAATATCTTCTTTGGTGTTAAACAGAAGAAATTAACTCATACAGGTTTGGAACAACTTCGAGTGTGAGTAAATGACAGATGTTAATTTTTGGGTGAACAACCCTTTAACACCAGATAAAACAAAACAACAAAAACCATTTTAAATACACATTAAAAACTACATTTCAAGTGCTGAACTCCTGTCAATTTTTTTTTTTTTTTTTTTTTTTTTTTTTTTAAATCAGTGAATGCCTGTCATTTTCTTCTAAAGAAAAAAACATTCTTAAAAAAATGTATTCTCTGCTATTCATATTTGTGAAGGAAATATTGTATTGCATTGTACATAGCAACATTCTTACAAACTTAGAATTGATCTTATGAAATGTATTTTTTCTTAAGATTTGTTTTGTGAATTTATCCCCAGAACTTCGGCTTGTCAAATGTTTCCATTACACAAAGCATTAAATTAAGCTCATAATCATATGTCGCTTTGAAATTATTTTCAAACATTTCTGGTACAACTACCACAGATATTTTTTCCTCCTCCAGCCTCGAGTTATACCATCTTCTTTAAATGCTTTGTTTCATTCCGAATCATAAAATTTAAAAAAAAAATAATAAAAAAAAAATATAGTATAGACCAGCCTGAAAGCTTTGTTGTGAGAAAATCTCCTTCCTTTTGCCAGGAATTAATTTGAGAGAAGCCATATGACTCACAAACTAGCTCTCCATGGAAAGTCCTCAAATGTCCACCAGATAGCGGATGAGGAGAATGTTTTGGAACAGTCACCTATAGAAGGAACTGCTTTAAATAGCTGGTGAAATGGCTTCTCAGCAGCCGACAGATTCACACCCTCTGCGTAATTCACTGTGCCCAACGCACCTGAAGCAGTCTGACTCAATGCAAGACGCTATGTTGGCCTTCATTCCTCGGAGTTGGACACAGAATCTTGCATCTCAGATGCAAAAGGTTGCAGTATGACATGAACAATGGAAGCTGACAAGATAGTGAGTGAAAGAGTAATCGAGACAAGGGCAGTGGGAAAATATAACAAGAGACCGAGATGGAGGAAGTGAAAAATGTTATATGCATGTGTGAGAGCTTGAATCACCTCGGCTTTTTATGACTGTCATCAGCATTCAAATTGACAGCAATTTGCAGCGTGAAATAATCAAAAGTAATTACTTTAATGACAATTGGCAATTTAAAGGAATATAAGTTGAGATAAAAAGACAGCTTAATTACCACAATATTAGATGTTAATTACCACAATAATTAATTTTCACTTGTCCCTTCTTTTCTTAAAAAAAAAAAAAAAAAAAAAAAAAAATTTCTGTATTACAATGAAACAAAATGTAAGTGAATGGGGCTAATCTGTACACGTTGAAACACTCAAAAGTATAGCCATAAGACATGAACAATATGTATGTTAACATGATTTAAGTGTGGAAAAAATTATGTTACTAACCTTTTCTGTGATGATTTAAACAGCTTTAGAGCTCAAATAACAAGTTTTAACAGAAGAGCTAATATAAGTACTTTATAAAATAATAAGCTTTACATTTCGGCTTTTAAACCCTCCAAAAATCTGGTCTATTCACTTCTATTATATGTGCCTCACCATAACCTTTTGTTTTTTAAATGGAGGGATGAGTCAAATATTTTTTGTGTGCTAATCAACATTTTGCCACAAATGAAGTTGATTTAGCTTAACATTGAACCGAAAATATTACTTTAATGCAACATGAGAGAGTGACTGCTGCCAATGTAAACATGCAAATAAGCAGTGAAGTGATACATTTGAACTGTTTGCAAGTAATATTTCTATTTTAATAAATTTCTTTCCTCGCCATGGATCAAAACACAGCAGAAGAAGCAGCAGAAACAAGCAATAGAAGCATTGCTTATGCACATTAAACAGCATATAAATCAAAACCGCTTAATGTTCCCGATTTAAATTTCGACCCATGAAGAGGTATAGGATGTGAAGCTTTGGTGGTGTTGATGGACTCAATCTACTCAATCTTTTTGATCATCTTTCTGAATCCAATGCGGACATAGTCTGACAAAAAGGGAATTTTCTCAGCATTTTGTTCGAAACTTTACCCATATTTAAGGGTTGATAAAGAATGCATGCTAGAATAAAACATTTATTAAAAAAAAAAAAAAAAAATCAGAAGCTCTGTCCTTTCTTTTGATGCATGTTCAGATATTCATACAATAAAATTTTCTGGGGGCCATGAAAATGTGATAATTTTTTTTTGGCAACATTTTTAAAAAAAGCTGGCAGCTAAAAATAAACCACAACCTAACACTCTTGGGTCAACTCCACACATTTGACCTTGTTCTAATTAAAGTAAGGATTTTGTAGTTAAAGTCTTAGGTTTTTATTTTATTAATATTTTTTTAATTGACTGAAAAGTTTATTGGAAAGCCAGGTAAACTATGTTCATTAAATTCAAACACAATATGCACACATTCTCTCTTAAGATAATGCTTGATATGCTGAAAATGTCAAAATTACTAAAATTACGTAATATTTCTTGTCTCTCACACACAGTTTTCGTGGGTGTGTACATAGTTACAGTTGAAAAAATGCAAACTTTATAACCTACATAAAGTACAAGAATACGTAGTACTTCAGTACTGCAAATAGACATTCTTTCTGGTAACACTTTTACAATAAAGTTTCATTTGTTGACACTAGTTAAGTACATTAGTTAACATGAACCAACAATGAAAAATACTTCTAAAGCATTTATTAATCTTACATAATTTCTGTAAATTTCTACATTTACTAATATATTTTTAAAATCAATTTAGTACTAGGAATCACAGGAGAGAGACGAAGAAGAGCTATTCACACCACCACAGATGCAGCCTAGCGTAGCATCATTAAGATGTTTCTTTAAATATCGGTTAACATTAGTTAATGAACAGTGAACCAACATGAACAAACAACGAACTATTGAATTTAACATTACCAAAAGTTAATAAATTCTGTAAAATATTGCTCACTGTTAGTTCAGAAGGTTCAGTACAAGACCCCGTTTACACCTGGTATTAAGATGCATTTTGTTAGATCAGATCACAAGTGGATGACGCTAAATACAGGTGTAAACAGGGTCTAAAACGTTTTGAGATTGTCCACTTTTGACCTCTTCCAGAGGCAGTCGAAAATGCATTTGACCGGATTGCTTTCGTAGTGTAAATGCTCATGTGGTCGAATGTGTTCATATAGCCGCAAAATACTCCTATATACTCCTACTGACCTAATGCGCAAACATTATGAAGCGCGCTATCCAGATGGGATTTAAACATTGTCAACTGGAGACTGAAGTTTGTTTAGAAAACAACAAAATATTTTGCAAATGTTAATATTCACAAGTAAAACGTATATTATTATGTTTAGTTGACTACAATTTTGCATTTGTAACTATATATTTTCTTGCAGGGTTTCACACAGCTCATATAATGTTAGAACAGGGGTGTCCAACCCTGCTCCTGTAGGACTATCATCCTGCAGAATTTAGCTCCAACCCTGATTAAAACACACCTATAAAATATAGCTAAAGTATTACTTCAAATTATATGTTGTATCAGAAATTGCATTATATGTTCTATCAGGACCACTACTGTCAAAGATGATTGACTATTAGCACATATAGACTATATAAACTATTTGGATTGGTGGTGTGGTTCTGTTCTGGGCAAGAACTCCCTGCGTATCTGTGCAGCCTAGCATGGACAAGAGCCGGGAGAGAAGCAGTAACCCCCCTTAGAGTAAACAGAACAGAACCGACATAATGTATTGCAGATATCATTAATGTCGATATTTAAATGTACAAATTAATTGGGGAATTTTCCTTCAAACAATAAGAGCGTGGCGCTAGCAACGCCAAGGTCATGGGTTCGATTCCCAGGGAAAGCAAGAACTGACAAAATGTAAAAATGTGTACCTTGAATGCCATGTAAGTCGCTTTGGATAAAAGCGTCTGCCAAATGCATAAATGTAAATGTAATCTGATTCAAGGGGAATCAGAATACCAAATCCTGACTGGACGAGAGGAGGAGCTGGGGATGGAGGGGGGTAAATGAGCTCTGGAGAAACACGATAGCTGCTGATATTACTGAAGGAGCTTATATATGTATGCTGTGATAGACGTCGCATTCCTATAGGTAGAAGTGATCAACTGACAGTCAGCTGGTGCGAGCTTGACTAACGTGACATGCCAGAACTGACGCTATGCTGGATCTAGATTAGGGATGGAGCTAAACCCTGCAAGGAATTGCCCACCCCTGTGGTTGAAGACGAGACAGTTCAGCAATGTAAAAATACAAGAAATGTATATGCCTCAATTGTAGGACACTTAGAAAAGTCATACATGCAGCATATATTGCATATTCCATTTTTTTCTTCTTCAATCAAATAAATCATAGAAATACTGATGACTTTGACTAATAGGGCAACTTTTCCTGGGAGATACCACTCATAAAATCCAAAATATATCAAATACATCAACAATTAATTTGGATATTTTTTACTTAAGTCCAGATGATGTAAAAGTGAAATTATTTTTGCTGATCATTTTCCACTCTTGCTTTATGGTTAAATAAAGCATTAACTGTTAACAAATAAAACATTATTCTTAAGATAGTTATTTCTCTCTTTTGTGTACCAGTAGGCCACATCAAATATAGATTTCCACATTCCCTTTCCAAAAAGTGTAACAATCCAATGAGATTATTGTATGAACGTGAAGTCCTACAACAGATGGTGTGGCCTCCACACATTAAGGCAGTGTGGGATTACAAGAAGAGACAGAAGCAATCCATAGAACAATCGTGGCAACTTTTCCAAGATGCTTGGAAAAAAATACCTGCTCAATTCTTATTGAAAATTGATTGAAAACATCTGCTTAACTCTGCGGCAATAGACATGTGCAGTCAGTGTTAACCAGGGCTCCGAACAGTTTCAAGGAACGAAAACAAAAACCGTAAAATGAATGCAATTTTAACAGGAACATAAAAAGAAAAACAAGTTTAATTGTTCTGAACAGAAACACTTAACTGGTTGATAATGTTATTTTATTGTACTGTTTAATATTTTAATTTGGCAGTCAACCAATCGTGAATTCAAATGCGTTGTTATATTAACATTTTCCCCAAATCAACCTCAAATGGACAGTTTTTTTTCACTAGCAAATGTCAGATATGCGTTTTATAAGTCATTAACAGCCGCAACTGAGGCAGTAAGTTCAGCATTATGTTTTCATCAACTTACAGGTTACAAAGTGTATTGTAGCTATGTGGGCACTCAGTTTTTCCTGTCGTTTAATACATTTAGCCAAAATCCTGTGTTATAAACGATGAAGTGCTATGCACAGGCAGTATAGGCTATATTAGAGGGCAAATACCAGACTGACATTCTTCTCCACTCCTTAAATACATAAAACATTAGCAGTCCTGCATGAGTCCTGTTTGGTAAACCCGCACCCACCCCTCACCAGCAGTACTTAACAGAACACCTGACCCGTTATCCGACAGCAGCACTGATTTAATTCCGTACCCGACCCATTTGACAAAGACCACAACCCGAACCGCACCCGCATTAAATCTACTACATCAAGTAGACAAAAATTACTTATTTTCTCATGTAACAAGCAATCAAACCATGACAATCTGCCCATACAGGCTATTTTGAACAATTGTGCATAAAAATCACACCATAGGCTATACAGACGCTTAGAGGTCTCTATAAATTAAAAGAACATATAGCCAAATATGAGTCTTTACTCTCATATAATATAATCTTTACTCTCATATAATACCGGAGATATTTTAGCGGATTCACTCTGCATTTAAATGCGGTTGTCTTTGCAGGGTATAGGCTACGTGGCTGTTGGTCCTCTTAGCAGCATAAAAAAATAATACTTTTAAATCAAATTTTTAATAGATTATGTATACAGAAAGTAAGCAAAGAGTGATTCCTTAATGACTGAATCTGTCAATCACTGTGCTCTGCAAATCACGTTGTAATTAGAAACCTTTGACGTTCTTTAGACTGCAGAGCGCAAACACAAATAAGAACAGGACCATTTGAAAGCAGATACCCATCAGTGGGTACCGAACTGAGTCTAAATAGTCTTAGCTATTGGACCCGTAGTCCACCTGTCTGTATTGATTCCCAACTCGCACTGCAAATGACCACGTAAATATTATTCCACCCGTTGGTTACATAAAATATCAGCAGTTCACCCGTCGAGTACCCACCTGTTTGCAGGACTCTGCATTAGCCTTTACAAACATTTAGTTTTTTGAATGTGAATTAAAAAAAAAAAAAAAAAAAAAAAAAAAAAAAAAACACTGTACTTATTTCAAAGAACCAGTTTTTTTATTTTTATTTACCCTTGCACTGCAAACAAGCAGATATGGTGTACAAAATGTGTTCAGCACTTCATTTAAGTTTGAGACGGGTGGTGTATGAGGTTTTGCAGACAATTTGAGGATCCACTGGAGTTACGAGGTTTAGTAAAACTCTAGTATAAAGTTATTTAGTATAAAGTTCTATCCAAGTTCTGGTATAGTATATGCAAAAAAAATAATAAAAATACTGGAGCAATATCAGAAAGGCCAAAAATACTGGAGCAATATCAGAAAGGAGTTTCTCAGAGGAGTTTGAAGTTATCATCATCTACAGTGCATAATATCATCCAAAGATTCAGAGAATCTGGAACAATCTCTGTGCGTAAGGGTCAAGGCCGGAAAACCATACTGGATCCCCGTGATCTTCGGGCCCTTAGATGGCACTGCATCACATACAGGAATGCTACTGTAATGGAAATCACAACATGGGCTCAGGAATACTTCCAGAAAACATTGTCGTGAACACAATCCACCGTGCCATTCGCAGTTGCCGGCTAAAACTCTATAGGTCAAAAAAGAAGCCATATCTAAACATGATCCAGAAGCGCAGGCGTTTTCTCTGGGCCAAGGCTCATTTAAAATGGACTGTGGCAAAGTGGAAAACTGGGAAACTGGGACGCCATGTCACCCGGACTAAAGAGGACAAGGACAACCCAAGTTGTTATCAGGGCTCAGTTCAGAAGCCTGCATCTCTGATGGTATGGGGTTGCATGAGTGCGTGTGGCATGGACAGCTTACACATCTGGAAAGGCACCATCAATGCTGAAAGGTATATCCAAGTTCTAGAACAACATATGCTCCCATCCAGATGTCGTCTCTTTCAGGGAAGACCTTGCATTTTCCAACATGACAATGCCAGACCACATACTGCATCGATTACAACATCATGGCTGCGTAGAAGAAGGATCCGGGTACTGAAATGACCAGCCTGCAGTCCAGATCTTTCACCCATAGAAAACATTTGGCGCATCATAAAGAGGAAGATGCGACAAAGAAGACCTAAGACAGTTGAGCAACTAGAAGCCTGTATTAGACAAGAATGGGACAACATTCCTATTCCTAAACTTGAGCAACTTGTCTTCTCAGTCCCCAGACGTTTGCAGACTGTTATAAAAAGAAGAGGGGATGCCATAACATTGAAATTTGAAACTTCCACATCATTGGATTCTGTTTTTATTCACAATTGTACAGTGTCCCAACTTTTTTGGAATCAGGTTTGTATAATGTTACAGAAGGATTGCAGAACAGAAACGCTAAAATACTAATTCTGCTCGTAGTGAATCGATTGACACAGACACAGTCAGATAATTTGCATAATGACCAACGCAATCTACAAACAGCAGCGCCTGGTTTAAGACATGCCTTTTTTTGGCGGTAAATAATGGCGCAAATACCAGTAAATTGACGAGTGCAAACCTTAGTAAATCACCTTGCATGATTAATTTAAATACTCTCCTTCCATAAATTGCAATAAGGTCATTCGCAAAAATAACCCTGTCCAGGAGGGTTGGTGCAATGTTAGTAAATCTGGCCCTTGGTGTGAAGACACCCTAAAATTATCTAGTCACTACCAACCCTGAATTTAGGATGAGCCTTCTGACAAAGAGATTTTTAACACTGATATGAAAACATCACGATAAACAAACATTTTCTCTTCAACTCCTTCCTCCGAACCCAAGCAAGCTCGGTTGCGCATTTAATATGCAAGCAGTTTCCTAGTTTCCCCACTTCAAAGGCTGACATGGAACAGTACACCCAAGTCCTTGTAATTACCAACTGAATTAACATGCCTATTAGCATATTAGTATAACAGATTCTCAGATGGGGTCTTAAGGGAGACTCCAATGTTCCTTCACTCGCTCACTCAAGTGCATGACCTGCCATTCTGTTAAGAGGACAAGATGAGAGGATGTGGAGATGAACCCAATCAATCCACAACCCACAAACACGTGCCACACAAACACACACTTTCATCAGCAGATGCATAATCATGTAAGATGAACACAAGAGCTTTAAGACACTTATGCACATTGTCTTTAGACAATACCTCTCGTCAGACCTGAGTGGAAAAATATCAGCGACTATGGGAAAATAAACAGTTTGAGGCAAGTTTGAATGCTGCGTGGGTAAGCAGGATGGGCATCATTTGCTAAAAGAGCATTCTGAATGTATGGCTGTGCTGTGAGACAGGGGGCAAATGTTGTTTGAAGCAGGTTTTAAAAACCTGTAAATCAGACACAAGCATGATGAACATTATTCAAAATACGTTTTCCTTTAGCTTGTAAAGTGCAAGTTCATCATACTTTGATATACCACAGCTCTGAATGATTACCATATTCATGCACCATGTTATTTACATGGTAACCTGATGATTACATTACTTTAAACGAGTTCACCCCCCAAGATTATTGTTATAAACACAAGCCGTGTCTCAAAGGAAAAGGGGGAGGGGTTGCAGTAATTTATAATAATATGTTCAGTATTACTCAGAAATCTAGTTTCAAATATAATTCTTTTGAAGTTTTGGTGCTTTATGTAATGTTATGTAGTGTAGATGATAAATCCCGTTTGACATTTGTGCTGGCTACTGTATACAGGCCACCAGGGCACAATACAGACTTTATCAAAGAATTTGCTGACTTTCTATCAGTTAGCACTGGCTGCAGATAAAGTCCTAATTGTTGGTGATTTTAATATCAATGTAGATAATGAAAATGACGCATTGGGATTAGCATTTAGAGACATTCTAAACTCTATTGGAGTAAGGCAACATGTGTAAGGACTCACTCATTTTCACTAATATTGTCACATGGAATAAATGTTTATGCCATTGAAATTCTGCAGCAGAGTGATGACATCTCAGATCATTATCTAGTATTGTGTATACTTAATTTAGCCAAATCTGAAAAGCCATCCCCTCGTTACAAATATGGCAGGACTATCACCTCTGCCACTAAAGATTGCTTTGTAAATAAACTTCCTCATCAGTTCCATATCCTCAGCATCTCAGATAGCCTAAAGTAACAGAAACTACTCTTTTCCAGCACTTTAGACACAGTTGCTCCACTGCGCTTGAAGATTAAAGAAATTAGTCCAACGCCGTGGTACAACGAGCTCACTCGGGCCCTTAAAACAGCAGCCAGAAAAATGGAGCGCAGCTGGAAGGAAACAAAAATGGAGGTTTTTCAAATTTTGTGGAAAGAGAGCATGATTGCATACAGAAAGGCTGTAAAAACTGCTAGATCTGCTTATTTCTCAACTCTCTTAGAAGAAAACAAACAACTAGGTATTTATTTGATACAGTGGCTAAATTGACAAGAAATAAAGCTTCAACTTCTGACGTTTGCAAACAGCACAGCAGTAATGACTTTATGAACTTTACGTGCAAAATTGATAATATTAGGTAGAAAATTATAACTATGCAACCATCTACCACAGTATTGCATCAGACTCAAAAATCCCACTCATTCACTGCTATAGGAGAGGAAGAATTGGCTAAACTCAATAACATCATTAAATCATCAAAATCAACAACATGTATGCTCGACTCTATACCGACTAAGCTACTGAAAGAGATGCTTCCAGAGGTCATAGATCCACTTCTTAATATCATTAATTCATCTTTGTCATTAGGATATGTACAGAAAACTTAAAGTTGAACTTTACGCTGGCTATTATTAAAACTCTTATTAAAAAACTGCAACTTGATCCTACAGAATTAGTCAATTACAAGCCAATCTCAAATCTCAAAAATACTAGAAAAGGCAGTATCCTCACAACTATGCTCCTTTTTTTTTAGTATAAAAAAGGACCGTTGCTTATCACCCTGTACATGCTACCCTTGGGAGATATCATTAGGAAGCATGGCATTAGTTTTCATTGTTATGCTGATGATACTCAGCTCTATATTTCTTCGCGCCCTGATGAAACTTACCAATTCACAAGATTAACGGAATGCATAACTGATATAAAAAATGGATGACTAGTAATTTCCTACAACTTAATTCTGAACAAACAGAATTTTTAATTACTGGACACAAAACCTCTGCACGTAGTAACCTAGAATACTGTCTAACACTCGATGGCTGCTCTGTCAAGTGCTTGTCGTCAGTTAGGAACCTGGGTGTGCTCTTTGATACCAATCTCTCATTTGAAAGCCACGTTTCTAGCATCTGTAAATCTGCATTCTACCATCTTAAAAATATATCTAAATTATGGCTCATGCTTTCAATGCAAAAAGCTGATCAGTTAATTCATGCGTTCATGACCTCAAGGCTAGATTACTGTAATGCTTTACTGGGTGGTTGCCCTGCTCGCTTAATAAACAAACTCCAGCTGGTCAAAAACGCAGCAGCTCGAGCTCTTACTAGAACCAGGAAGTATGACCATATTAGCCCGGTTCTGTCAACACTGCACTGGCTCCCTATTAAACGTATACATTTTAAAATCTTGCTAATTACTTACAAAGCACTAAATGGTTTAGCTCCCCAGTACTTGAGCGAGCTCTTAACGTATTATACTCCATCATGTCTATTGCGGTCTCAAAATTCTGGCCAGTTTCAGATGGTAGACCTGCACCTAGACATGACCACAATGCAGCCCTGAAGTGTCGGCAGAGACCGTGTCAACTACACTCTCCTGTGTGAAGGCCTCCTTCCCTTTCCCTCTGTACAGATAAAAACATATACAGTTGTGGTCAGAATTATTGGAAAACCTGGTAAATATGGTCAAAGATGGCTGTAAAAATTAATCTTCATTGTTTATCCTTTTTAATTATCATTAAAAATTAGCAAAATCCTAACCTTTTGTTGAAGCAAAAGAATGGAAAGTCAAAAAAAAAAAAAAAAAAAAAAAAAAAAAAATCACATAATGAAATAAATGCTTTTCTCCAAAACACGTTGGCCACAATTATTGGCCCCCACGCGAGCACACCAAGGTGACTAGGAACATGAAATTGTCTAGCTATGACGTCTTGTTTCACATGAGTATAAATATGAGGAAACACAAAGGTCAAATTCCCTTAATCATTCATCACAATGAGTAAAAGCAAAGAATATAGTCCTGATGTACAGCAAAAGATTGTTAAGCTTCACAAAATAGAAAGTGGCTGTAGGAAAATAGTTAAAGCATTGAAAATCCCCATTTCCACCATCAGGGCAATAATTAAGAAGTTCCAATTAACTAAAGATGTTATGAATCTGCCTGGAAGAGGATGTGTCTATATTGTCTTAATGCGCGACGAGGAGGAAAGTTTGAGTGGCCAAAGACTCTCCAAGTATCTCAGATGGAGAATTGCAGAGATTAGTTGAGTCTTGGTGTCAGAAAGCCACCAAGAGATTTTTTATAAAAAAACCAACATAAAAAAAAATCAAAACCTGATGGCCTCTGCTAGAAATCTTATAATGGGCCGTGGTTGGCTCTTCCATCAGGACAAAGATCCAAAACAAACATCAATATCAACACACAAATGTGTCACTGAGCACAAAATGAAGCTCCCAGTTCCCTGACCTGAACCCTATAGAAAATGAGTGGGGTGAACTGAAGAGAAGCAGCACCGATCTGGGAATCTGAAGGGTCTGGAGAGATTCTGTATGAAGGAATGGCCTTTGATCTCTTGTCAGGTGTTCTCCAAACTCATCAGTCATTATAGGAGAAGACTCAGAGTTGTTATCTTGGCAAAATGAGGTTGCAAAAAGTATTGAATAAAAGGTGCCAATGATTATGGCCAATGTGTTTTGGAGAAAAGCATTTATTTCATAATGTGATTTAACCCCCACTTTCAATTGTTTTACCTCAATGAAAGGTTTGATTTTTGAGAATTTTTTTTAATAAAAGATCAAAAGGATAAACAATGCAAATTTATTTTTACAGACATATTACTAGGGGTGCCAATAATTCTGACCACAACTGTATGCGCACATACGTATTCAAACGTACTTGCCTATAGGCTAAACGCATAATGCTTGCGTACATGTCGGCGCCGTTTCCGCAGATTCGCCTTTTGTGAGGTTTGCGCGGGGATCGTGGTGATATAGTTTCAAAACTATTTCAAAACCTATTTCATGGTTTGCGCTCTACGGCCACCAGGTGCTGTTGCCATGCGGATAAGCGTCCGGAACGCTTCTGTTTTAGCTGAGGATGGTGTTATTTAAGTGGCGCCAAATTAAATAACAAAACAGTTTTTACAACAGAAGTTAATATTATCACTGTAAAGCTGCTTTGAAGCAATCTGTGTTATAAAAAGCGTTACATAAATGAGGGTGACGACTTGACATGGTACTTCAAAGAAAAAACATCTCTGCAAGATTGGTAATGCCATGTGTATCCGCAAAACAATGTTTTACCCTAGTACAATGTCCATATCACGATACTTTGTATATATTCTCTAGCTTTTTCCATTACACTTACATGTATTTATTAGGGAATGTAACAATGTATCGGCCACCGATATTTATCCGCGATGGTTTATTAATGAACTGCGTGAAGGCACTGAGCTGTATAATGTCTGCTGATTATAATGTCATATTCCTGCTGCACTGCTGTCTGGGGTTTAATGTTAATCAGACAACAAAAGACTAAATTGACTAAATTAACTTTTGTAACTTTCATAAGGATTCATTTATGAAATGTGGACAACGCAGATGGAATCCAGTCATAAAAATGGAATTTACTCCATAGTGGAATGCCACGGAATTTGTTAACAGAAGTTAAATAAATATGAATAAATAAAATGTAGGTCAGTACACTTAAATCAAATAGCGATATATACTAGTGTCTGTGAATATTACGCTGCAAAATAACAATCTAAATTCAATTTAAATATGAATCCTGCATATTTCTGTGTGAATGGCGCAGATGCACGGTTTCATTTCACTCACACACACAGGTTTGTTTTTGTGAAGTGTGGGGACATTCCTTAGACGTAATGGTTTTTATACCTTACAAACCGTATTTTCTATCCCCCTACACTACCCCTAAACCTACCCATCACATGAAACTGCACATTTTTACTTTCTCCCAAAAAAACTCATTCTGTATGATTTATAAGCCTTTTGAAAAATGGGGACATGGCTAATGTCCTCATAAGTCACCCTCTCCTTGTAATACCTATGTCATACCCATGTCATTACACACATTTGTGTCCTGATTTGTGACAAAAACAAGCATGCACACACACACAGAAACTCACTGTGTTTTTCAGCCTCTGTATGAGGACATGAATCATTTGATTTTCATTTGACAAAATCTAGAATTGAGCTAAGTCTCAGTGTAATAATATATGCATTTAATTTAGTACGAGTACGAGCTAAGACAAAGATGCAGTTGCTATAGTGTTTTTGCACTGACTAAACTCAGGTATAAATAGAGTGGTTCAGAACAAAGTGTTCAACAACCTTGTACTTGTTTTTCCAAACCTTTAAGGATGATTTATTGGTGCCACACAGCGAAAGTCCCACAATAAATATAAAAAATTAATTATAAAAATAAAAATACAAAATCAGCTAAAAGATCTTCTAGATCTTACAGCAAGCTCAAACCATGTATTACAAACAGCACGTCCCCACTACTACCCTGTGCTGTGTTTCTGGCAGGGCTCCGAACTGGTTCAAGGAACGAAAACAAAAACAAACCGGAAACAAATGGAATTTTACACAGACAAATAGGAACATAGATGAAAACTAAATCAAGTTTAAAAGTTCTGTGAAAATTTCAGGTTAGTTTAGAACTGCTACTATTAAAGGGAATTATTATTATTATTTTACATGATTAAAAACCTTGTTGTCAAAGTTAGTATTGTGGCTTTATGAATGGTCAGACATTTGAGTGTCATTATTTTATTAAAATTTTACCAAAATCAAGCTCAAATGGAGTTACAGGGTTTTTCACTAGCGAATGTTGGAGATTTGTCTCTTGTCAGTGCAAGTGCATTGCATTAAGTTATTATCAACTTAAAGGTTACAAACGATATTGTAGATATGTGGGCGCTCAGTTTTTACTGTCGTTTAACATATTTGGCAAAAAAGCTGGTGTTATAAAAGAAAGTATTATGCAACAGGCAAGATGGCAAAAGACACTCTTCTCCACTCCTCAAATACATAAAACATTACCCTTTACACACATCATGTAAAGAAAACGCTGTACTTATTCAAAGAACCAGTTCTTTATTTATTCTTGTACTGCAAACAAGCAGAGACGGTGAGCAGCACTTAATTCATGGTTGAGGCGGGTGGAGCTACTGTATGAGTTTTTGTCAACAGTTTGAGGAGCCACTCGAGTTACAAGGTTTAGTCACAAGCTCTTAGTATAAAGTTCAATTCAAGCTCTAGTATAAAGTCTTTTTCTAACATCAGAAAGTATAACTGACCACAGAGGACAAAAAAGAAATTGTGATGACTACATTCAAAGGCTACATTCAGTTGCATGAAGTTTCTTTTCTTCAGTCTGACTTCAATTCTTTAGAGGTAAAAAGCCCAGCAGAGGAGATAAGCAGAAAAATATTAGACTCTGACATCGCATCAGAATCAGACATATTCTATGTTTCTATATTTTTTTTATAAACAATAAGGTGAAGAATAGTGCTGTTGGCCAGTACAAAACTTGCCAGAATGATGCCATGGCATTGCTATGCCTTTTCTAGGGCATTCTGTTGATAGGGAATTGCTTAGTGGCCCAATTGTCACCCTGTTTCCCCTCTAAGGGCAAATTCGATCACTTAGAAAACTACTAGTGCTCCTGAACAAGCCATAAGATTAGAAATATCACTAGCAAAAACAAATAGAAAAATTGGAAATAGTGATAGGGTTGTAAAAGAGAAGTAAATACTGTTGTTGGCTGTCTCTGAGTGTAGATGATTTCATGACATTTAATGAACTAGATTATATTTCTGGAACTGTAGATGTCTTTGGCTGAAGATTGTACTTTGCTGTACTTCAAACTAAGCTTAATGTTTATTAAGAATCCGTATAGAAACCTTGTAGAAAATGGCACAAATGTAAGCAAGACGCTTCCTAGCTCATCATTAGTCTACAGATCATGCTTGAAGAACATAATTTTAGCCCTGCGTTAATATCTTCTAATTGAAACAACCATTTAATCGCCATTAACTAATTTAAGTAACATAACAATCATGCTTTACTACACTTTGCAACTTGCATTTGACTGGACAAAAATTTGTGAAGTGCAGGACAAGTTATCAATACTTCTGGTTTGTTTTACAAAAGGAAAAGACTACATTTTAAATGTGTAAATATGCAATTTTCAATTTTGCCTCTAAGCAAATTGACTAAAAGACACAAACCCTATTTCTGATTATGGTCTTTAAATCTCTTGAGATCTTTTAACCCTAACTCTTATTCATCAACTTTTTCATTAAAACTCACACAATATGCTGATGAGTCGTGGTCTTTGCTGACTCATAAACAGCATGCACTGACTCCTCTTTTTAAACACAGCACTCTGGTTACTCAGAACACACTGTTCCCATTCTGACCCTATGTTTTGAGTGGCCCAGGCATGAAATGGAGCCCTCTTCCGCTTTAGCCTTTGTACTGTTCTTTGAAAATCCCTTCATCATGTGCTGGATCTATTTCTGATATTATAGAGGCAATTAGTGAGGTCTTTGATGGCTTGATAAAAATGAGCATGCATAGATTTTACAGCACTGCAATTAATGAATACTAATTAAAAGGCCTTTGTTGATGGCCGGGGTGAGAGATGGATGAGTGAGCTTGGTTTTTCTTGCTTTAATTGAAACCCTTTGTCACTTGCCCACTCGCGTGTGAATAAGTGCTCTCTGTCACTCCGAAAAAAAGAAAACAATGTAAATTAATTTGCATCATTTGCATAAATATAAAGCTTTTCTTTTTGCATAGGTACTGAAAGCAGTCGGATTCATAAAACAGCCAACCATCACAAATTTGACCCATTGAATAATACATGCTCGCACAGGTTTACGTCAAACCGGCTTCGGTTCATCACTCTTTCATCCTTCTGGATGTTCTGAAGAAAGCAGAGTGTCGACCTGTCTCGCTGTATAGTGCGGGAAGCGGAAGGAAAGGGTGATGACTGAAAGGATATGTGTAGAATGTGACATTTATTTGGAGCCTTACACCTCTTAATGGAACTAGTGTGTTAGAGCCTTATATATAATAATGTTACCGGATCTAGTTCAATCCAATTTCAATTTGACAAATTCAAAGAGAGAATTTTGTAGAGAAGACAGAGTTTTTAGTACGACAGATGAGCCTCATTTACCACATTGTCTCAGTCTCAGATGGCACATGCACATACCACCCACATTCCTTTCACTGACCTGATGCACACTGTACACAAAACCTGAAAGCACTTAGTTGCATTTAAATGTACCAGGTTGATAATATGCACACTTTTGAGGAAGAACAAATATATAGAGATAGAGGAATTAGGTTATTGGCATCAAATCTGACATATAAGCTTAGTTTAGTTTTAGATGCTAAGTATTAGGATGAATGACTGTGTATGCCGTTCAAATTATATTTGAGAAATAATGTACTTATTACTTTTAAAGAGATTACATTTATTTTTCCTGATATTGCCACCCATTGTTTGAATATAATTTACTTCAGATAAACCTATTCATAAACAACATATAAAAACAAAATCAACCTGTGGTTGATCACATTTGATAAGTGGGACTTGGCTGGAACAAACTGCATTGTGGACCACAGCTTATGTTGCTAGACAAAGGTCTGGCTAGGGTGGACTACATGTTAGTTTTCATAGTCCATTCTTCCATTCTCCAAAACAACCTATGTAGGGTTGCAGGGATGCAGGAGCCTATCCCAGATTATCGGGCAGAAGGCAAGGAAACATCCTGGATATACACTGATCAGGCATAACATTATGACCAGGTGAAGTGAATAACACTGATTATCTCTTCATTACAGCAACTGTATGTGGGTGGGATATATTAGCATATATTAAGGTTCTGTCCTCAAAACTGATGTGTTAGAAGCAGGAAAACTCTCTCAATGGTGAACCGGCGACAGGGTCATGGGCGGCCAAGGCTCATTGATGCACGTGGGGAGTGAAGGCTGGCCCGTGTGGTCAGATCAAACAGACGAGCTACTGTAGTTCATATTGCTCAAGAAGTTAATGCTGGTTCTGATAGAAAGGTGTCAGAATACACAGTGTATCGCAGTTTGTTGTGTATGGGGCTGTATAGCCGCAGACCAAGCAGGGTGCCCATGCTGACCCTTGTCCACCGCCGAAAGTGCCAACAGTGGCATCTGAGCATCAGAACTGGACCACGGAGCAATGGAAGATGGTGGCCTAGTCTGATGAATCACGTTTTCCTTTACATCATGTGAATGGCCGGGTGCATGTGTCTCGCTTACCTGGGGAATACATGGCACCAGGATGCACTATGGGAAGAAGGCAAGCTGTTGGAGGCAGTGTGAAGCGTGTCAATGTTCTGCTGGGAAACCTTGGGTCCTGTCATCCATGTGGAAGTTATTTTAACACATACCACCTACCTAAGCATTGCTGCAGACCATGTAACACCCTTTCATGGAAACTGTATTCCCTGGTGGCTGTGGCCTCTTTCAGCAGGATAATGCGCCCTGCCACAAAGCAAAAAATGGTTCAGGAATGGTTTGATGAGGACAACAATGAGTTTGAGGTGTTGACTTGGCCTCCAAATTCCCCAGATCAAAATCCAATCGAGCATCTGTGGGATGTGCTGAACAAACAAGTCCGGTCCATGGAGGCCCCACCACACAACTTACAGGACTTAAAGGATCTGCTGCAAACATATTGGTGCCAGATACCACAGCACACCTTCAGGGGTCTAGTGGACTCCATACCTCGACGGGTCAGGGCTGTTTTGGCAGCCCTAATTGAAGACGATGTCTACAGGTCCTGGTTGTTAATCAAAAATCTTTGCTATTTAAACTTCATCTACTGGAGAGACTAACACCACCTCAAACCACCTCAAAAACAAAACAAAAACCTCACGCACCTGAGCTGGAGTGAAACCTAAGGCATTAAAAACTTTTTATGCAACTGTGCAGCACGCAGCATGCCAGCACTCAAATCCCAACGCGTGTGCTGTTTCGGGAGCTGATAATTGTGAGAGATAATGCAGATCTATGCTGATAAGAGAAAGCTGGAGAGCATTGTTTTTTACTGCAGACACCATGCAGAGCAGATAGTACAGATGGGATAGAGGACAGATAAAAATGGATAGAGAGAGAGGGGGAGAGATGGAAAAAAATACAGTTTTGGCTTTGCTGTGGCGGTGGAAATGGAACATGACATTGACAATGCTATACCCTACAAAGCCAAACTAGGACAAGGTCAGCGAGAAATAACAGTACAATTGTTGTTAGGGCTGGTAACACATTAGTATTATAGTTTCAGTTTAAATCTAGACTAAAAATGCATCTCTTTACTATGACTTACACATAAAACATTATCAATTTCTATTATTCAAATCAGTAAATGATTGTTAGGCTGCATTAACTAGGTCAGCCGGAACCAGGAACACTTCCCATAACACCTGATGTACTCGTTACATCATAAGAAGAATGGCATCTACGCTAATGTTAAGTTAAGTTTGTCTCTCTGTTTATCCCGAGGTTTACTGCAATCAGCCGGATCCGGGCCGTATCCAGATCAGATGGTGGACCAGCGCCTGGACATGACCAACGCATCCCTGAAATGTCTGCAGAGAGCGTGTCAAATAAACTCCCCCCGTAAATGCTGCATCGACACAACATCCTCATTAAACCAGTTTTCGGCATGATGACTCCAATCTTTCGAATAATCTTACGAATATCTATTTACCTAATATGAATTAAGACCTGCTATGTTGCCAGAATTATAATCATACACTGTTTGTTCGTCGGCCAGAGGAGTAATATCTGCTAGTTTTCAACGAAGATCAGCTGTAAACTTCAGTCATGAATTTGATGCAGGCAGCTTTACGTGGATAGCCAATGGAGTGTGACATGGACCCTCCTTGAAGACTAGACACACATGGACCCCCCCAACCCCCAATCACAGAAGACAACTGAAGATACGATGCATTGATCATCAGGAATTATTTCATTAGCTAGCCATTGTTTGATTAGGAAATCCATCTTACAAATCACTGCAGGATTCCAGTTTTGAGATGTCAAACACCTGGACCAGGAGCTGCAAAGTATGATGTAAAGTGATGGGAGAAAGCAAGTGTTTCAATGATTTGGCCAAGTGAAGCAGTGTATTTCAAGAAGAGGAGGGGGCCCAATACTGAACCCTGAGGCATCCCGGTGGTTAGGTGATGAAACTCCCTTCACCTCCAGGAAACCTTGAAAGATCTGCCTGTGGGGTAGGGCAGTTTTAACATAAAGGCGATAACAGCCCCACAAGTAACAAATGAAGCATTGCAGGAAAGATGATCACCAATAACTGCACAGGAGAATTGTCAATCACAGCAAAGTCACTCCTCCTTCCTGTTCCCAACCTCATCGATAATTCAGCTCACACCTTCGTCTGTAACCAGCACGGTATCCAGCCCTGACGGTTCATCTTTCGAAAACAAGTTTTGCCCATGGAGGAGTGTGCAAATGTGTGTTTGTGAGCGGAGGCTGGTGGCCCGAGGCACCGTACCTGGGTCAATACTCTTTCATGCTGCAGCTGGGCTGAGCGACGAGGCCATTGTTGCTACTGTCATGGTGTGAGGGGCTCCAGTCTGCAGGGGTGGCCACAGCAGAGCTAATGAGCACGCCTCTAAGTCCCAGGAGTGGGAGCTTGCCGTGCAAAAGTGTGTGCATGTGTTTGTGTGTGAGCGAGCGTCTGCTAGCACCACTGTCCTGCTCCTTCCTCTGCATTATTCATGCATTCGATACACACTGCCACATTCTGCTATCCTGAGAGCATTGTGTGATGTGTATCTCCGGGAATGTCTCACTACGTCCGTCCCTTCTCTGTCTCTAGTTGTCTCCTCGTTCGCCCCTTTCGATCTCACCAACAACTCTGTGAACTGATTGAGAATGTAGAACAGCAGCCACACTTGTGTTCTTGTGGTCCAGGGCTCGTCACAGTAGGGGACACTAAAATCATAATGATGAGAATCATGTTTTTTTGTTTTTTTGCCACTTAATGTTAACAGGATAGTGGGCAGAGGACAAGAAACGGGATCTGCAAAAGATGAAGATTTGAAAGCTTATTGACCACAGGAGAACCATGACCCAATATGATGGAGCATGTGCCCTAACCCTTAGGTTACAGCAGAGGTGAGGAACGTATTTAAAATTCAGCAGTTTTCTGGTCCATAGATATGGCTTTTATTGTCCTCCAGGGAAAAAAAAAAACCTCTAGTCAACAATTGAGTTATTACTCGTAGCAGTATCACAATCGCTATAATAGTAATGATGTTTGCCTTACCAATCACAACTAATCAGAACTTTGTGCTTAATGTATCTAATTGGCTGTAATATAAAAAGTCAATGAAAAGACTCAAACTCCTACAGATTCACAAATAAAGCAGCTATATCAAAAAGCAGGAGGTTATGAAGGAACAAACCGTGTCATTTGCCTGTGAGAAGGAAGCTAATTACTCATGCTCAGTGTGGATCAGAGCAGAGCAGTATTCTCTAGAGACTGAATCATTAGGTAGAATCAGACATGACAATAAAATACCACGCATACAGCAACACATCAGAGGGATGACAGGAGAGTGTATGTGTGTGTGTGTAAGAAACGCCCGATGGGGTGATTTATCTCCAGTAGTCTTGGAAGGCAGACAGCAGATGAGGGCAGTAATGTGACCAGGTCATTTCCTTCCATTAGCACTGCAGTGACAGAGCCCGTGTGTAATTAGGACAGGGACAGCAAGTCATAAATCAAAGAGGACAATTTAAAACACAAAAACAACAGACATGCTTCAGCGCATACAAACACACACAAATAGGGATGGGCATAAGTACTCTGAGGTGCCAGCCAATGATCGATCATGGCAACACATGAAAATTATTGTGTGACTTTATTTCAACATAACTTTTGATATTGTGATTAATGGTGGTGTTATTTTGTGCATTTCCTTGCAGTCTGATTTATTAGTGTTGGGATAGAAACTAGACATACTGTATACAGTGACTGTTAGTTTGGGGCAGACCTTGTTTTGTGCTCAAATCAGCTAGATGAAGCACAACTTCACAAAAATCAGCACACAAAATCAGCAATTCATTAATTCGTCAAAAATCACATCTATAGCCATATGTTCTGCTAAAAGTGAGAACAGTGAAGCAGACAGCGCCTTTTCTGAGTGTATTCTATGAGCAATACAGATGCACCAGTCAATTGCATGATTTGTTAAACATGACACATTATACTATATATATATATATATATATATATATATATATATATATATATATATATATATATATATATATATATATATATATATATATATATATATATATATATAGATATATAGTGTATAGTGTTTACAAACACACTGTCCTCTCTACCAAACCTAAATTAAAAAAAAGCCATTATTTACATCTCCTCTAAATCCAGGATGAGAGCGATAGAGACAGGTAGAAACAGTAAGAGACAGACAGATAAAAGGAGAGACAGTGTTAAAACAACAGAAATGTTGTGATCTGGCTCTATGACACTAATGAGGCCTATAATAGCTCTTGATGGAGGGAGAAGATCCTAGGGGGCAGAAACGGGGTGGATGATCAACAGAGAGAGAGAGAGAGAGAGAGGGGCATATAACACAAGCATATAAAACACTGAAGCACACATTACACTGAGGATGATGAAATGGGAAATAAAAAAAGTGTTTGGTGATTACACAAAAAGAGAAAGAGAAATGAGAGAAAGATGGGGAAAAAGTAGACGGGTGTGACAGATTGGTAGAGCACTTTAGTTTATTCAGAACAAATTTGTGTAGACAATGTTCTGAGAGACGGCAGTCTATTCACTAACCAAATGTAATTTACATTATGAAGTAGGAAACCACTTTCTAAATGTGGCCATTATGCTAGATTTCATTAATTACAATGAGTTAATTGTGCTTGTAATCAAGGATGGTAGAATATTAAAGGAATTTGTTGCAAACCTGTATGATTTAAGGTGAAATTTGCAAAATTTCAGCTATATTTCATGGGCAAAAAAGGTCTATTGTCTATTGTCAATAGTGTAGTGATATATGAAGCACAGCTCACAAGGAAGTTGCTTGTAAATCAAGAAGATTTCTGTTGGTCAATGCGGCAAATTCACAAGACCAACCTGAACCAGTTTCACCTTTTGCAAAATTCCTATTGAAACTCAGCAAAAAGTGCTCTATAGACATACACAAATGTTATCAAAAAGTAAAGAGTAAATAAATAAAGACAATTTAGTACATACACTGCTGTACAAAAGTTTGTGCTCGTAAGATTTTATTTAAAGAAATGTATACTTTTATTCAGCAAGGATGCATTAAATTGATATTAAGTAGCACAACTGTTTTAATCATTGAAAATAATGAGAAATGTTTCTTAATATTAGTATTAGATAATATTATTTTTAATATTAGAATGATTTCTGAAGCATCATGTGACACTGTAGACTGCAGCAATGATGCTGAAAATTCAGCTTTGCCTTCACAGGAATAAATTACATTTTAAAATATATTAAAATAGAAAATTTGGTCTAAATTGTAATTTCACAATTTTTACCATATTTTTGATCAAATAAATGTAGCCTCGTGAGCATAAGAGACTTCTTTCAAAAACAAACTTACCAACCCCAAACGTTTGAACATTAGTGTACACTGACTTCATTGAGCCAGATATATTCCATTTCCCTGAATAATACACACCACTTATTCAAGGTGTGCGACCTCAGTAGATTCATACTTGAATGTGTGAGAGAAATGTGTTGGGTTATCAGCCCTGGGCAACTGCTCTAATATAAAAATCACAATGATATACAAGATCTTTATTACGGTCTTCATCTACAAACACAATTGTGCTTCCAGTAGTTCACCTTCCTGTAGAACTGTGTAATTGTGTGAGAGCAAGCTGCTGTGCTGGTGTCTGTATGACATCGTCATTCCAAAGACTAGTAACATTAACTAAAAAATATTTCTCTTACTGTCTAGACAGTATTCCTCATCTGAAGCTCAGAGCAGTTTGAGGTTTGTTTGCAGTCAGAGGAACAGATTCAGTTCTTATCAGGAGGGGGAAAAACTGATGCAATCAATGATGGGATACCAACATGACAGGCAAAAACATTTGCCAGTGTGGCAACACTCCACTGCATTGATTTTACTGCAAACTTTCTGATGTCAGGGTTTCCACACATTCTGACCAATTCATTTCCATGACATTTGTTTGTGATCACTGGATATCAATATCTTTTATAATATCTTTATTACTAATATGTCAAAGCAGCATGTTAACATTTGTTTAAACGTAACAATTATTATTAGGGGCTAAGCAACAAATGTGCATAAGCACCTACTGCATTTGTTAGTTTTTTCTTCATCATTTTTCATCATCATTTTCATGAATTTTCCGAAAAACCCACTTTTTTGAGTTTCTCCTAGACCACTGCTCTAATTTCCACAAATATTTTATTGGATCATCCTTGGACCACAGCGACAACATTTTATGCAATTCAAGTTAATAATTCTAACCATTTTTGAATAACTTGTGAACAAATTCACAGAATATCATGCTAAAACGGATGCGAGTTTATATATTCACCACACTTAAGCATATTAAGAGCAAATTTGGTGTGTGTTATGACAACGGGTTACACAGCACCACCTATAGGTTAAGGTATATAAGAAATGTACGTTTGCCATTTGGAGTGATTTCTGAACAGTTTGATCAATAAACACTGTCTGCCATTCTGGCTGTTGACCATTTAGAATTTTGTAATTAAATAATATATTGGCTACCGAAAATTCTAGGCCGAAATCGCAATTTTCAGTCACTGAACGATGTTTTATTAGTGCTTCTCCAATGGCACATTTTAACTGTGTTCTATTTCGTGCATACAACATGGATAAACTAGCCTTGATGCCAACCGAACGTAGCCCCGCCCACAACATTTGAGGTCGGGAAGTTCGGTCTGGACTCGATCCGTTGTGGAGCAACTATGCTCGAACCAGAGCCGTTTGGACCAATCAAATGGTCAGGGTGGGCTTTATACGATGATTGACAGATAATCAACAGTAACGTAATCATTCACGTCACCAAAGAGCGCTTGGGTTAAATTAGTTTACTAAACGGAGAACTTGTTCGTATATGCATTCACCTTTACTATTTCTCTCAAAAATAATGATCGTGTTGGTAAGTACTCCGTGTATCCTTAAATTATGTTTACAACACCGACAAAGATCGTTTACACTCAACATCATCTACTTCTTCCAGCATGCGTTCAGTTGAGTTCTGTTGACAACTATGCATTGCTTGTCACTTACTCAGTTGCTCTGATTGGTTGTAGGTCTATCCAATTGAGTGCAGAGGCATTTTCTTTCCTGGTTCGGGTTGAAACGCCCCATTATCACAGCCCATTGGAGCAGGAGCAGACTCATATTCTGACTAGAATCTGAGTATGACAACGTCAGGCTATGGATAAACTGTAAAAGCTAAACATGTCAGCTGTGTAGACGCTAGAGCTGGGTTGATTATCAATCTTTAAGTCTATGTTGTTTTTTGTTGATGCATGAACAAAACTTCATTAAAAGTACACTATGTAACTTCTGGCCCTGTAGCGGTTAAAATAAAATGCATACATTTTAAGTAAGAACATTGTTTTGGCTGCGCTTCGGCTCAGCATGTGTGCTCGGATGAATAATTTAGGCCCCTTAGTGCCAATTGGGCATCGTTTTAATGCCACGGCCTACCTGAGCATTGTTTCTGACCATGTCCATCCCTTTATGACCACCATGTACCCATTCTCTGATGGCTACTTCCAGCAGGATAATGCACCATGTCACAAAGCTCGAATCATTTCAAATTGGTTTCTTGAACATGACAATGAGTTCACTGTACTAAAATGGCCGCCACAGTCACCAGATCTCAACCCTATAGAGCATCTTTGGGATGTGGTGGAGCAGAGCTTCGTGCCCTGGATGTGCATCCCACAAATCTCCATCAACTGCAAGATGCTATCCTATCAATATGGGCCAACATTTCTAAAGAATGCTTTCAGCACCTTGTTGAATCAATGCCACGTAGAATTAAGGCAGTTCTGAAGGCGAAAGGCGGTCAAACAGTATTAGTATGGTGTTCCTATATAAAACCTGCATTATGTATCTGCCACAACACCATTGCTAACTGGTTGATTTACAGTGTAGATACTTAAAATCAGCATTAGCTTATGAGACGTTACGAGACTTGTTACTCTGTGCATGTTCCTGTGATGAGTCACTGATCACAGCGCACATGGCCAAGCTCAGTGTTTTGACTGAATAATACGGTTTCTTTCTCTCAAAACCTTATAGTACGCCTCCTGAACACTTTCCATATATGGCGCACATCTCACTGAATCGTTGCGTGATACTTTTGTATAATTTTTGTAATGTTTTAGCCTGGTCGCTATTCACTGCCATTATAGGAAGGAGCACGTGCAGGACTGTTTTTAAAATTTCTGCTTTTGATGTCCGAACAGCAGGGTGAGTAAAAGATGGCTTTATTTTCATTTCAGGTTGAACTATCCCTTTAAGTTAACTTACCTGAATGTGTGGGTGGTTAGTCTTTAGATGTCGCTTAAGTTTGGTGGTGTTTTTCCCAGAAAAAACATTTTAGTCTCGTCTTTTTTCCGTCAACAATAACGCATGTTAATTTAGTCGTAGCGTTTTTGGACATTGGTGCAGTCTCGTCATCGTCTCGTCTTAGTCATGGAAAAAAAAAGGTAGTTGACGTACATATTTACATAAAAAAATTCACTTTCATATTTTTTTTCCTACTTCTACAATAATCTGCTAATATAATCTCCTTTAAAAGAGACCAAACTTAAGTCTGTGCTACAAAAGTATTACAATTTAATATAGAAAATTTACAATTTAATGTAGAAAAAGATTAAACCGTTAATACAATGGCACAATAAATAAATAAATATTCGGTTTTCAGCCAAGTGCATCCGAAATTTTTTGGTTTTAGACCATTTAGGTACATCACTACCTTTAAGTATACATTTTTGCACTTGATCTGATGTTACCTGCCATGCTTGCTTGCTTGGCATGCTTGCTTGGCCCATTTTGCCTATGCCGTGCTTGGCCTCGATAATTGCTACCTGCATCTATGTTTAGTATTGTTATTATTACTATTATTATTTTCCCATATGATTTCTAAGAACTAATTTGGAAGTTTATTGATCAAGTCATTCTTTATAGATCATTTTGAAATAAATCAATGTTTTCCAGGACTGTAGGAACAGTGTTTGCCTTAATTAACTTTTCCTTTATTGGATAGTGTTGCCATTTCAGCAAAAAAAGAAAAAGAAAAAAAGAGAGCAATTGTATCCACAGAAGCTCATAGGAATCGGAGTTTATTTTTCATATGAGTGCTTGAGTGTCCCTGAAGTGTCAGTCTGAGTTCGTGGCTGGGCAATGTGTGAGTGATTTGTTTGGATGAGGTCACTCTCTTCTCTCTAGAGTCTGCCAAAGCCAACAGCTTCTATCCAAATATCTGCAGCACAGATGAAGTCATCAGAAACACTGATGACTCAACCACAGGCCGGGCAAGAGGCACATACTATAAACACACACACATTCCCATGAGTAGAGGATACCCATGGATTCGCACACAGTAACAAATCCACAAATTTTACAACATGTTTTCCAAACCTGCCCACACATGTACACACTCGCACACACAAACACACACACTTATCCACACCTCTCCTGGATCTTGGAGAGTGACCATAATACTAGATACTGAAAGAATGAGCTTATATAAATATGATCAGGAAACATCACCACTCATTTAACTTCTGTGTGAAATAGGATATCCTTTTCCAATTTTATTTGATTCACTGGGAATTGATTGGTCTTTATATCAGTGGTTCTCAACTGGGGGCCTCAGTAAACTTCCAAGGGGGCCTCAAGATGACTTAAATCAAAGATGAAACATCAAAATAAGGTAAATCAACGAAAATTAAATAAAATCTCAAAACTCAATGGGCATGTTTTTTCCATAATACAAATACATTTTTCTAGCTATGCCAAGTTTAAATATATTTTAGAGGGAAATTGGATTTTTTTTTATCCAGTAAATCATGAAATCATGGGGCCTTTGGATATTGCTATGGATAATGGGGGGAGTCAAAAAGGTTGTGACAGGAAATTAGGTGTGCATAGTAACGCAAATGGATGTTTCAGAGGCGAAGCAGGTGGTTGAATTTTTACGAGAGTTTCAATGGAAAGTCTTTTTTCTTTGGTGCACTGATGAATCATTCATGATAAAATCAGGAACACTTAGAGTCAATTTTTATTAAATGTTGACTTTGACTACATAGTGCAAATGAAATAATCACATCTTGGCTTGATTATGTAAATCCTCTCTGCCTTGCAAATTATAAAATAAATGTTTATAGTTAAATCGAGGCAAATTGTTGAAAACATGGATAACGAAAGGGATCCTGGGATTAATCCTGATTGAAAAATCAGTCATCATGGTCTCGCCCATCATAAATAAGAATGATCAATGACACGCTGACTTTCACACAGTCGATGCTAATGTGATGAATTTAAACATCCCTGCTGTGTTATTTTCATCCAGATTGATGATTTATTTTTTGTCCTTGCTGATATTGGACAGTTCCCCTAATCAACAAATACATGCAGATGAGATCAAGAAAGTGAGAGAGCGGAATTAAAGGATAGCGGATTTTGCTACTGTACCTTTAAGACTTCAATTCGTAAATGACCTCATGATCGGCTAATACATTCACATACAGAAACAGAAAAAAAGAAGGAAAGAAGAAATCAACAGTCATGAGGGTCTGGGTGCTGTCCTCCTCGTTCTGTATGGCTGTAACCAACCTCTCAACAAACCAAAAGGCCACACTGCACAGGAAGCACAGTTCATGCCCTCCCACCACACAAACTATCCAATATTAAAGAGAGGGTTCGATCTGCCACACACAGACACATCACATATTGAGCCGACACACTGACTGACAGCACCAGAATTTAAAATAAATAAATAAAATAATAATAAAACAACTCCCTGCTCCCAGAAAATTAAAGGGATAGTCACTCAAAAATGACATTTCTGTCATTAATTCCTCACCCTCATGTCGTTCCAAACCTGCAAGACTTTCATTCATCTTCGAAACACAAATTAAGATCTTTTTGATGAAATCCGAGAGCTTTTTGTCCTTTCATAGACAGTCCACACAACTACCACTTTGACGCTTCAAAAAGAGATGGTAAAACTAATCCATATGAATTGAGCGGTTTGGTCTAAATTATCTGAAGAGACACGATCACTTTATATGATGAACAGATTTAATTTAAGCTTTTATTCACATTCATCAGCTCACACATCAGTTGTGTTCAATGGAAGATCAAGCATTTTTGCTTGATGCGTGAGAAACAGAGGTTCATTCTCGTGTTACGCAGCACGTTTGAGCTTCTGCAAGAACCAATGAGGTTCATTCTCGTGTGTGACGCAGCACATTTAAGCTTCCGCAAGAACCAATGAGGTTCATTCTCATGTTACGCAGCACGTTTGAGCTTCCGCAAGAACCAGTGAGGTTCATTCTCATGTTACGCAGCACATTTAAGCTTCCGCAAGAACCAATGAGGTTCATTCTCGTGTTACGCAGCACGTTTGAGCTTCAGCAAGAACCAATGAGGTTCATTCTCGTGTTACGCAGCACGTTTGAGCTTCTGCAAGAACCAGTGAGGTTCATTCTCGTGTTACGGAGCACGTTTGAGCTTCCGCAAGAACCAGTGAGGTTCATTCTTGTGTGTTACGCAGCACATTTAAGCTTCCGCAAGAACCAATGAGGTTCATTCTCATGTTACGCAGCACATTTAAGCTTCATAAGAACCAGTGAGGTTCATTCTCATGTTCGCAGCACATTTAAGCTTCCGCAAGAACCAATGAGGTTCATTCTCATGTTACGCAGCACATTTAAGCTTCCGCAAGAACCAGTGAGGTTCATTCTCATGTTACGCAGCACATTTAAGCTTCCGCAAGAACCAATGAGGTTCATTCTCATGTTACGCAGCACGTTTGAGCTTCTGCAAGAACCAGTGAGGTTCATTCTCGTGTTACGCAGCACGTTTGAGCTTCTGCAAGAACCAATGAGGTTCATTCTCGTGTTATGAAGCATGTTTGACCTTCCTCAAAAACCAATGAGATTAATTCTTGTGTTACGCAGCACATTTGAGCTTCTGCAAGAACCAATGAGGTTTATTCTCGCGCGTCAAGTAGGTTCAATTATGCTTTTGTTTAATAAAAGTCTAAATCAAATATGTTCGTAATATAAAGCGATTGAGTCTCTTCAGAAAATTTGGACTAAACCACTAAACTCATATGACCGTTTTGAAGCATCAAAGTGGTAGTTGCATAGCTGTTGATGGAGGGACAGAAATCTCTCAAATACCATCAAAAAGACTCTCTTACGGGTTTGGAACGACATGAGTAATTAATTGCTTAGTGTTAATGTTTAGCTACTAAAAGGGCCCCTACTATGCTCATTTACAGGTTAACATTTTGTTCTCTACTATAATTGTTTACATGATTTATTGTGTAGCCTGCCCAGTTGGGTTGTGACTGGTCTACCGCTTAAAGCATGCTGAAAGAATATTTTTTATATATAACACTGGAAAACCCTCGGTGCTCCAGATGGCCAGTCTGCCCCTGGGCCCCTTTGTACTGTAACTTTGCAGATTGTTTACATGCACAAACAGCTATATTATACACTAAAGGAAAGGTAAAATCAAAAAGAGCATAATAGGTCCCATTTAATAAAATAAAAAATATAATTTTATGATTTTATAATATATATTATATATATATATATATATATATATATATATATATATATATATATATATATATATATATAAATAAATAATTATACTATATATAAAGTGTAAATATTTAGCTAAAATACTTAAAATATATAACACTTCAATATATTTTAAATCACACTTTACCCATATTCACCATATACAGCAAAAATGTACTGTTC
This sequence comes from Paracanthobrama guichenoti, assembly GCA_018749465.1. Taxonomy (NCBI): domain Eukaryota; kingdom Metazoa; phylum Chordata; class Actinopteri; order Cypriniformes; family Gobionidae; genus Paracanthobrama; species Paracanthobrama guichenoti. The sequence continues at coordinate 14,506,662 of CM031958.1, read as the reverse complement.
GCTTTTACTGCAACATGTTATGAATCATTCACACTGCATTCTTGAGTACATCTCAGCTGGTCTCAGATCAGATTTTGCATGCACTCACCAATCGTTTCAGCACGCGGAGCAGCAATTTCTGCTGTCTGGGCTCAGTGTGCATCTGCAGTGCGTGTGCCAGGCTGAGCAGCTCCTCCGGCTGCAGGCGGTCCGCACCCTCTCCTCCATACAGCTGAGCCAGCAGAGAGACACTGTGACTGGCCTCCTCATACACCTCACTGTCATTACACGCCAGCTATGGGAGAGAAACACGGATATCTGAACACTCACCCAGGAACAATTCATATAAAACAAACCAAATGATAAATCGATGTACATACACCAAAAATGGATGCACCTCTTGATGGAATTAAATGTGATATTTCCATCAAGAGGTCAATTTTTGGTAAAGATCTTTCAATTAATTGAATGGATTCATGAAACATTCTTAAGAATAAAATTCTTCTTAACTGCCAATTTCTTCTTATTTTCTAACTTAAGAAAAAAAGATAAGAATATTTGGTAATTCCCCCAAAAATTTCTTAAAGCTGCAGTCCGTAACTTTTTTTGGTTAAAAATTATCCAAAATAAATTTTTGAGCAAGTACACAACAAGCCAGTATTCAAAACTATCTCCTTACCTTAGCCCGATTCACAACTCAACAACAAGCTTGTAATAACGTGTTATAATTAGAGTGGTATGTTGGATTTCTGCGGGAAATTCAAGCATGTCTCATTACATCATGACTGTATACATAAAGGAGGAGTCCAGCTAGTAGTAGTAACACGTGAGGAGCATGTTCTTCAGCAGAACATTTATAGTCTTTTCTCACAGCAGCTGGAGTAATTATACTTTGTAATCCAGAAAGGCCCAAATGACATCAGTGACAACTGGAGATTCACCCGTAGTCAAAAGCCAAAGATTAGACTGTACAAAAAACTGAAATCTACAGATAACACCAATACAATTTGTATTTCTGGAGAGCGTGTGGCGGCGCCTGACTAATCGGCTGCGGCCCGGAGGCTTGCTCCAAACTTCATTTCGTTATACTGTACTTGTACATGTGTAATGACAAATAAATAACTTGTAAACTTGTAAAACACACTAAATACACATCGCAATCACGCAATGCGAATGCTATTAACATTAACAATTTGAGAACAAAGTTTAACAATAATAATAATTTGCACGGTTTGATGTTATATATGAGCGATCGTTAGATTTAAATCACCGTTGGTAGCGCGATTTTTATTGTAATGTTTTGTTCCCAAAAGTGGCAGACATGTTACTTACTTGTTCAGATGACATTTTTCATTTAGGTTATACTCCAAGACATAGAATCAGTGATTCTGAAGTACAGTATCCACACCGGTGCGGTAAATGAATGACAGCTGCACATACTCCTCAAAACATTAGATTCATCCGCGCTGAGGAGCCGTGTCGATGCACAACTTGCGTACAGACAACGCCACAAATAACTGCAATTGCAGGTTTCAAACAGAGATGGCGACACAGAGGCAAAACTTATAGACTGCAGCTTTAAGAATGTTCTTATCTTTTTTCTTAAGATTGTTCTTAAGATAACATTTAAGAAGAATTCATATTCCCAATAAGAATGTTATTAAAAATCATTGTAAATAACTTCTTAAAGTTAGGATAACCTCCAACCTATCTTAAATACCCAAATGTAAGATGTTAAACAAATTTATTGAGTTGTTTCAAATATTAAGCATTACAACATAACAGTAGCTAGCTAAATATAATATATATTACTACTAGTACCATGAATGTGGTAGTACTCTAAAGTCACACCGATCGATCATTGACGCGTATATGATGCGTTCACAAGCTAGAACTAGCGAGGAAAGGCCGCTGCATCTTGAGACAGGCTCTTTTAAAATAACGATTTTAACGAGACAGCGCATTAACAAAAGAAGATTTTCGTGAATCCAGCCCCTGGACTCAGGAGTGCCAATTCATGTGTGAAAATGATTCTTCATGCTCCCTCCCAACGATTCTTTCACAGTTTGAGCCTGATGAATCTTGACATTGTCATCCTGGAATATGGCCATGATGTGTCTTCCTACATGGTTGTTTAAGAAATGAAAAGCAACACACTCCATCAATTGGGGTTAGAAGAACTGTTGCCAAATGAATAACATGCTAGAAACATAATAATCACTACAATAATGATCCAATTATTGACTCCATGCCTATTTAAATCCAAACATTGATTTATTTATCTTTTGGCTGGGCAGTGTATATTACATACAAACTATTTTGACATTGAAAAAATTACACACTGGTCTACAAATAGCAGAGTTAATGAGAAAATCTTTTCAAATTGTCAATGTACCTGCATCTATATAACGGTTTGAAAGAACAGGCTGAATTATTGAACAGCTGAGCTGCAGCCAAACTCTCCCTTCACGCAAATGTTTCTCAGACTTTTATATTGCTCTCCTATTGCCTATTGCTTTTGGCAAATATGAAACTATATCCTTCATAAGCCTCAGCACTACAAATCTGTTTGTCCATGTATGGTCAATAGCAGTGGTCTAGAGAATCTATCTTATATATTTATTTTATTTGACTTATTAGGTGCTATATGTTTTAGCTCAGACTTTTAGGGGAACGTAATATGAAAAACAGGATTTTTTTTTTCTAGCTTTTTTGAAATGTACATTTGGCAGATACTTTTATCCAAAGTAATTGCATTCAAGGTATACATTTGGTCAAGTTTATGCGTATTCCCCGGGAATCAAACCCATAAACCAAGAGTTTGTTGAATAATGCAGACAACTCTGCTACAAATGTCTTTCAGAAATCATGGCTTAGACATTCATATCCAACAACTTGATTCATTTTTAGATGTTAGTCAATCATATCAGAGGTCAGTTGCATACATAGGTCTTAAGGGTACAACAGAAAAGTTCTGTAATCCAAAATTCTGCATTTCCAGAAACAAGAAATCGAGAAAATCGAGTGCCACAAAACTATATTTAAAAGGATAGTTCACACAAAAATGAAATAATTTGTCATTATGTATTTACAATTATGTTTTTTCAAACATGTATAACCATCTTATGTGGAACAAAAAAGATGATTTTAGGCAGAAGGTTATGAACTCACAGCCTCAGTCACCGTTCTCTTTCATTGTATACTGTTTTTCATACAATGACAGTTAACTTTCCCCACCATTGACGGAATGTTCCATCATTTATGACGATCTACTCCATCCACGGCGGCGTCCGAAATCAGCTCCCATACCCTTAAATAGGGCACTATTTGAGGGGACAGCCATTTGTAGTGGTGTCCGAAATCACAGTGAATGTTATCGAGTGCACCCACAATTTTCTCAGCTTTTGTTAAAAATTATGATTTTTTTATTTTATTTATGAAACTCACCCACATTCAAGTTAATAGAAAAAAAGAATGCATGAAGCTAGAATAAAAAGGTTCAAAATTACAACTATTTCCATGCAGCTATATATATATATATATATATATATATATATATATATATATATATATATATATATATATATATATATATATAAAAAACAAAAAAATCAATTCAAGCGACCTAAAAAAGTCCTTCTGCTCGCTGCTCATCACAGCCATTGTGGCTATTTTGGCCACGTGTAAGACTGAGATAAGAGGATGGAAAAATGTTCAAGCAGAACTAAATTATGTCTAACATTATAAGTGGAGTTTTAAACATTTTTAAATGCAAGGGTAGAATATGTGCAGTCACTCCACATTTTTGACTCCAAGGACCTCTGCTGAAATAATTTCTGATGTAATTGACAACAATCCTGTTTTTAAACTTTTCTGTTGTGCAGTGCTGATATATAACATGTAATTAACTATGATTCATTTTGTGATTCCAGATCCAAGATTCTGATTCTGTATGTTCAAAAAAAAAAAAAAAAAAAGTTATTGCGAAGTCCTCTTGCGCCCACCTTAGAAGTTCGCTGATGCCCCCGATTGAGAACCACATAGATGTAGTCAGATTCCTGAACAAATGACTATTTAGTGAATCAAACATACAGCTTACAGCTAACTGTGAGACTTAAATTGGCGTTACTGACTGTTAGTTCATTTGACAATGTGTTAACATACACGTGTTTTGTCAGTAGAAGTTTATAAAATATATAAAATGTCATTGAAATGTCACTGAAATGTCATTAAGTCATTAAGTTTTTAAAGTATTGTTTTAAAAACGTTTATTATTAAAGTGATATTATTTGGCAAATGAAATGGACTCCATGCACACAGACTGCCTAAAATCTCAATACTCTGCAAGCTTCTGTTATAGTATTCTCCTATTGCAAACTCAGGTAGCCTATAGTAGCAAACTAATAACTGTCAATCATGAATAATTATTATTTTATGATGTAGTATATTATACATAAAATAATTATAGTAAACATAAAATTTTAATATATTTAAAGGATTCTGGAACTCAATACAAAAAGTTGTTTAATCTTGTCCTGTAACACCTTTTCGAGATGTCATTTTGTTTCATTTTCACACAATTTCCATACACTGCGCTGCATGGGAAATTGCAGTGGCCACTGCAGAAGCGATTGTGCATTAGAATCAGAATCAACTATTTCTTTATAATTGTCATTCAACTGAATACCACGCAGAAAAATATATTTGCGGTGATATAATCTCTGGGTAGGAGAGCTGAAAAGTCAAGACAGGAAGAGTTGTTCTTATCCTCAGAGACTGTAGGGACTGCAGTTACAGGCTTAACACGTCCATCAGGGGAGCGGCACGGAGTATGAGTTCTCAACCCAGACCACAACAATCCCTGCTCAGCCTAAGACTGAGATAAAGACAAAAAGCGACACACAAGGGCCGTGGGGATTTTCTCTGCCGCTCATTTCGGCCCTCAAAGCCCTGTGTGGTCGGCTCAGGGATTCTAGCCTCTTTTGGCGCTGATCTGTTGCTGCCCTCTGCCATAAAGGCATAATCCCAAGAGACTCTGGGGCAAGGGCCAGCCGCGCCTAATCCCGCCCCTCTTTATGATGTCGCCGGCCACTCCAGAATGGAGTGCGGTGCTTTAGGAGGCCACACAATACCCCCAAAGAGCGCCGCCCCCTTCCCGGTCCACAGAGAGGCTGACCGGAGGGAGATCCCCTGGCGCTGAAAGGCCTTTGGTGTGCGTCCACGGGCTCTGCGGCTCCGGTATTGTTCACATGCCAACACGGAGTCAGAGCAGAACAAGAGTTAACACCTGCTTAGACGGCCTCCCAAATCCACCCTGTTTACTTAGCAAGGCTTGTAGATGCATCGGGGAAATCAGGCTGAGGAGTCTAATGGGACTGCGGGCTGAAAAGCACACAGGAATCAGGGAGATTAGGGAGTGTTAATGCCACTGTGGGCTGTGAATGGATGATTGGAGGAGAGAAAGAAAGAATGAGAAGAGGAGGAGAACCGAAGCCTATGGGGACGTGTAACGCGCAGGCCTCTCATGACCTCCGCATGTACTCAGGCACAAAACTGGGCCTGTGTATTTGAGGCGATCGATATTTCCCACCGCCTCCTTTGGAAGAAACAACACTGCAAATTACATTTTTCAAACCATGTGTTGTGAACTGTGTTAACTGTGAACTCAGCCGCTGCGTAAACAGACTGCAGGGAAGATCATGTGTGATTGTTTGTGGGCAAACTCGGAATGTTTACCACCAAAAATGAAAAGCGTGTGGACTGAACACATGAAAAGGCTTTTATATTGAGCGGAGACTTTGTGGTGCCACATTTCCCTTTCGGATGAACTATTTAAAATGCAGTATGTCCCTAGCACACATAGACAATCTGTTCATCTGATCCTTGGGCACTATTTGCCCTTGACAACATACTCTCACACTGCCCCAATCCTGGTGCCCTGCTTCCACATATCACACACACACACACACTCTGTCTGGTTTACTATCTTTGTGGGGACTCTCCATAGATGTAATGGTTTTTGTACTGTACAAACTGCATATTCTACACTAATCCTACCCTTAAAAACCTACCCATCGCACCAAAGTTTCTGCATTTTTACATTTTCCAAAAAACAAAACAAACAAACCTCTTTCTGTGTGATTTATAAGCTTGTTTCCTCATGGGGACCTCAGTTTAGGTGCCCACAGTGACACGAGTCCCCATGAGTCAGTGTGCATTCAGGTATCCCCACCGGGATAGAGAAAACATGAATTATACATTTATGAGAAAACATACATTTGTGGGATGTCCTGCAACCCTCTAGGCACACCTTAGCAACAGAATCACCATTGGCTAGTACATTTTTTAGTTTACTTTTCGATTAATCGTGATTAACCGCATCCAAAATAAAAGTTTGTTTACATAATATACGTGTGTACTGTGTATAATTATTGTGTATATAAATATGCACACATGCATCTATATCGAGATCTACATCTATATTATAGGCTATATCGAGATTAATTGTTTGACAGCCCTAATATATATAATAGATAATAGTAATTATTAATAAGATAATAACTACTACTACTAATAACAATATACAACGCACTAAGGATTGATGAGCTGCTGGGTTCATAGTGGTCTGCGTTCACTAGAACTGATTTGCTGAAATCAAAACAGTGAAGGTAATAGACAAGCATCAGCCAATGAGAGTTGTGGCAGCCATTTGCACATTAGTCCTGCCCACTAACGGAGAAACCGAGTATCTTCTGCTTGTTCTTAAAAGCTGAATAACTCCAAATGAACTCCATTGTTTTGACAGGAAAATGCAACAAAGAATATCATTTACATGTAGCGCGTCAATTCTGTGTGGTATTTAAGACTCTCTCTCTGCATGCGTATGTGTGTGTGAGAGTGAGTGAGTGAGTGTGTGTGTGTGTGTGTGTGTGAGTGTGAGTGAGTGAGTGTGTGTGAGTGAGTGAGTGAGTGAGTGTGTGTGTGTGTGTGTGTGTGTGTGTGTGTGTGTGTGTGTGTGTGTGTGTGTGTGTGTGTGTGTGTGTGTGTGAGAGAGTGAGTGAGTGTGTGAGTGAGTGAGTGAGTGTGTGTGTGTGCGTGTGTGTGTGAGAGTGTGTGTGTTAGAGTGAGTGAGTGAGTGTGAGTGTGAGTGTGTGTGTGTGTGAGTGAGTGAGTGAGTGTGTGTGAGTGAGTGTGTGTGTGAGTGAGTGAGTGAGTGAGTGAGTGAGTGTGTGTGTGTGTGTGTGAGTGTGTGTGTGTGTGTGTGAGTGAGTGAGTGAGTGACAGACAGACAGACAGACAGAGAGAGAGAGAGAGAGAGAGAGAGAGAGAGAGAGAGAGAGAGAGAGAGAGAGATGATAGATATTATAAATGATAGATATTTAGTCGCCCAGAGTGAAGATTTACTTGCATTGTAGAGGGTTGTCCTGCTAGAATGGCCTGCTTAGTCATGGCTTATTCACAAGAAGTGCATGACAAGAGCACTTTTCAAAAATTGTCTTTCATTCATTGTCATGTTACATGACCTGATGGTTTACAGACAAGGTAATCTGCACTCACACCTCTGCCTTACACTTTAAAAAAAAAAAAAAAAAAAAGTTTTTTTTTTTACATTTTCTGTGCACAGTCTTATTAATAGCATTATTAAGCCATTATTAGCCAAAATAATAAATAAACTAAATGCATGGCCCAGTGGATGTGTCGAATGTGAATAACGGGTGTTCTGGCGAATGACGAAATTCTGTGGAAATCTTTCTGCAGAATTCTGCAGGAGGGTAGTTGACATTAAATTTCAAGCAGTGACAGCAGTGTCCTGCAATGTTACATGATGTACTTTATTTGAAGCTATTTCAAAAAACATTTCAAAACTTTATTTTTTATTCACAATGCAGCATTATTTAAAGGTATAGTTCACACAAAAATGAAAATTCGGTCAACAATTACTCTCGTCCCTCCATTCCTCTAGTCTACTCACCTAAAACTTTCATAAAGGCGTAAAATAAATCCATATGAATCAAGTGGTTGAGTGAAAATCTTCTGAAGAGACATGATGAACAGATTGAATTTAGGCTTTTATTCACATATAAACATTGATCAGCGAACATATAGATACTGTACATGTGGAATAAAAGCCTATTGCCTCAATTAAATCAGTTCATTATATAAACTAACTGTGTCTCTTCAGAAGACTTGGATTAAACTGCTCGATTCATATGGATTTCTTTAACAATCTCTTTATGAACGTTTTGAAGTTTTGGGTTAATAGACTTTCAATGGAGGGACAGAAATCTCTCAGATTTCATTAAAAATATCTTAATTTGTGTTCCAAAGATGAAAAAAAGTCTTATCAGTTTGGAAAGACATGCTGAACGATGGCAGAATTTGCAATTTTGTGGCGAACTAACCTTTTATGTGAACCGCATAAAAGCTAAAATGTAATACACTGTATGCAATACAACCCCTTTTGATTTTATATATGCATATATACTTTCATCTATATCTCGATACAAAAAACAGTGGGAGACTGATGATTCAATTGCCTGTGACAGTTATGATGTTGTTCATTAAAAACACAGTTGGCATTTATTAACCAACATCGTCATATGACTGAAGTCGTGCTGGTATCATCCATTTTGTTTTTCAGACATCTTCACTGTACTGTATAGTGTAAAACTATAGTGTAAATAATAAAATCAGATGCACTCAGCCACCACTTCTGACGACTTGATAGAGAGGGCATGATTCGATTTCTAGTAAGTATAGTGAGCAGCCAATGTGTGTGTGTGTGTTTTCAACTGTGTGTAATTCATAGGCAGTGTACAGTACTGAAAATGTCTAACTCGCAGTGTATGTACTGAACTAGGAAGTATATACAAACATATCCATGGTTTTTCAACAATGACATTGACTGTTTAAAAAAAAAAAAAGAAGCTATTTCAGAGTATATGACATTGTAAAACATTTATATTTAGATATTTTCCCAAACACTCCGCCCATCTATCATTAGTCAAAAAACAAGCAGTCCTGTTGAGCCAATGTTGGTTTTGGGCAGGCGGGTGCTCTGACAGAGCTTTCATATTGCCACAGAGCCACAAGCCACGTTTATTTCTGGAAATGTTTTTTTTTTTTTTTTTTTGTATCTGGATAGAATCTGGAAATGTTTAGACTGACTGCATTGACCTTCCTTTCAGTGCATGTCCAGTGTGTTTTCTGTCTGTACAAACGCCACCTTTAAAAATGTTAATAGGGATTTAAAGTGACAAAAAAGGGGATACAAAGTTTTAAAGTGCTCTCTTTGGGGAGATAAAGTAGAGAAACAAGATTCCAAGTCTAAATAATTTGATAATTGGATATTGTTGATTAAATCAGGTGAGCAAATCGCAAGAACATTTTCTTATTGCTTATTGTTTATTACATATTAATTACACATTACTTAACAGAATATGAATATCATCAATCATTCATCCCAGAACTCCAAATGTGTTTTCAGCAATCTGATAGTTCACCCAAAAATGAAGCCATCCTAGGTGTATAAGACTTTCTTCTTTCAGACGAACAAAATCAGAAATATATTAAATAATGTCCTGGCTCTTCTAAGCTTCATAATGCCAGTGAATAGAGGATGAAATTTTGAAGCCCAAAGAAGTGCATTCATACATCATAAAAGATATCCACACGGGATTTAAACCCCCGGGGATTAATAAAGGCCTTCTGAAGCGCCGCAATGCATTTGTGTAAGAAAAACATCCATATTTAAAACTAAAAATGTAAGCTAAAATAACTAGCTTCTGACAGACATCTGTGCACAACATTTTACGGCGAAAGAGTAACCCCTGACCTGACGCATGACATATTGATGAACGTGGAAGTGCAGAGGATAGAGCAAAAAAAACAACAACAAAAAAACACTGGTCATGAAGTCTAAACCACACATTTTTAAAGAAAAAAATGTTGGAGGATTGAGATATAAAAGAGGAGCTTGAGTTTGTTGCCCAGCCCTATTTGTTTGAACTGCAACTTACGCTGATCCTACATCATACATCGCATCAGGGGTCACTCTCTTGGCATAAGTCGACTTGCGTAGTCCGTCTGCCGGAAGCTAGTTAGTTTTATAAAGTTTTAAATATAGATATTTTTCTAACACAAACGCATTGCTTCTCTTCAAAAGGCATTTATTAACCCCTAGAAGCAGTGTGGATATCTTTTATGATGGATGGATGGATGGATGCACTTTTCTGGGCTTCAAAATCTCATCCTCTATTCACTGCTATTATAATGCTTAGAAGAGCCAGGACATTTATTAAAAATATGTATTTATTGTATTTGTATGAAAAAAGAAAGTCATATACACCTAGGATGGCTTGAGGGTGAGTAAATCATGGGCTAATTTTAATTTTTGGGTGAACTAACCCTTTAATGTGATCAGCTATGATACCATCACAGAAAGCACTTTAAAAAACAGTTTCTTGAATGCCTTTGCAAGAGAATGATTGGATATCAGATTGCACAAAATCCAGGGTTTAAAGCAGCATTGTGTGTTAGTTTTAGTGTAAGGGGCCGTTCACACAGAATGCGCTTTTCCATTCCACTTTTCCATTGTTTATCCAATGCAAGCACGCGCTATACTGACGTCTTTAATCGTTGTACATTTTTTTTTGCAGTGTCTGGCACGACACGACATTCTAAAAACGGGGCGTGCGTTTTAAAGTTAAAAGAAGTCCAACTTTTAAAAAACACGTCTCTAGACCAGTGTTTCCCAACCCTGTTCAACATCTTTTGACTCTTCCTAATCAAACACACCTGATCCAACTGATCAGATCGTTAGTAGAGACTCCCAAGATCAGAAATACATGGGTCAGAGGGACACATCCAAAATGTGCACTGTAGTTGTGCCTCCAGGAACAGGGTTGAGAAACACTGCTCTAGACCTAGCACTTTTTTTCGTTCTACTGACCTGTCATGCATGTTTAACAGCAAAAACAAGTTTTGTGTGAACTGGCCCCAAGAATGAGTCTGTCAGTTTTTACTGGCACAGTGGGAATAATCAGCTTGGATTCTGTTTTGAGGGTCACGTAGGCACAGCTTGCCACTCAAACACACATACACAACCTGGATGCATGTCTGAGGGTTACAGGGTTGAGTGTGTTGGTGGGAAGCTGGTCTCTGGTCTTTCTGCCATCTGTGGGAATATTATGCCACAGCTCATCACTATGCCAACCACTTCCATTTCACTCTCTCTCTATCTTCAGTAGATGGGATTCTCAGCATAGTCTCATCTAGATGTCATCTAGAGTCTGCTGAAAGCCTCTGTCAGACATGAGTCATATACAGTGTGCAATATATGAAACTACAACAATGGAATATGAAATACAACAATGGAATATGAACTACAACAAAGCCTTCCACACAAACTAATACTGAACAGCATTCCTGTTTATTGCATCTCCCACAAACATCCAACCGTCTTTTCAAAGGCTGTATCGAGTCTTCATCTATGGCTGGCTGTTCTAATATGCTTTCATGAGAAAGATACAAAACCCTTGGCAAACACACAAAATTCATTGGCGATGAAATTCAATCTATCTTTCTGTCAATTTGCGGATTCCATGAAACGAATGAGAGGTAAATCTCTCTTTTCAATTATGAATGTCTCACTTGTCTGGATTGATTATTTTCGAAATGGATGCTCCATTATTCATTATAGGGATCGGTTAATGACACATGAAAATGTGATGGAGAGCAGAGGGTGTGTAAAAACGGCCCATATGCACTTACTATAATCTAATAATGGATTTCACATCAAGTAACACTATTATATATCATGAAATTATTGTTGGACACAGTGGAATCAATTTGATGCAAATTGCTATTAAAATGACATTGTTATTTGTAGAATGGTCATAACTGATTCAATACGTGTCATCAGGTATGATTTGATATCTTTGTATTTCTTTACTTTTAACCACAGTATTGTCCACACATCATCAGCACTCTAAAAATAAAAATTCCAATTAGAGCCAAAAGGGTTTTTCAGTCTGACACTGTCTACCCTGGAACCTTTGAGGCTGACCATGGACCAATCAGCTGGAAGCACAAGGCAACAGTGACATGGGGGAATAAGGCATCCCACTTTATTTTTACAGAAATGTAATCAATTTTGTATGAAAACTGACTTCTAGAATTTTATAAAACAATTTAAGATATAGTTTAAGATTCTAACGTAGCACCATGTACAAACAATTATACCAAATTAGACCAGAGACCATAAACAAGCTGGCTTTTTATATAATGTTCAGAACTTATGTATATTAATTTCAAAATGCATAGCAATAAATTCACATAAATAATAATATTTCAGTCAGAAGATATGGAAAAAGTGAATTGAAGGCACATTGCGAAGCACCAGTGCAGGAAGCGATCAAGTGTTGTGTAGCAATGTTGTGGCATACACTCTCAGAAAAAAAGGTACAGTGCTATCTTAGGGTACAAAAGTGAAAAGGTACATCTTTGTACCTTACTCACCCCTAAATGGTACATATCAGTACCTTAAAGGTACATATTAATACCTCAAAAGGTACATATCAGTACCTTTTCAGTTTTGTACCTTAGGGTACCTGAGGTTAGTGTGACAGCAATGTACCTTTTTTTTCTGACAGTGTAGGGGACACTTTACGAGGAACCAAAACTAAAACATCCGACAACAGGGAAAATTTTGCCATTTAGTGTTTTTACATTGGTTATATAATTGGTTATAAACCCTAAATAGCAAAAATGGCCCTGTTTCGGCCCTAATTGGTGATGTAATGGATTTTTGCTGACCATTGTTACGTTTCCACCGGGTATTAACATTTTCAAATGCATCTCCCGTGACCACTTGTTTGGATTTTGTCGAGACCCTCCACTCTTGTTTCTTTAACATTTTCACAAGAGCACTGAGTGTCATGCACTTATATGACTGAAGGGGCGAACCTATGTTACACAGCTTATGAGTGAATGGAAAAAGAGCCAACACAGCAAAGTTTGGATCACTTGTTTTGATACGACTGCCTCTGGTGCTAAAGTTAACAGCTAACAGAAACAGTTAAAAGCTACTGTGGAAACGTATGATTATTGTTATGATTATGACGTATGATTATTCAATTATGATACAAACTACACTAACCTAACCGATAAAACGAGCAAACATGAGAAAAAAATGAATAGCTGGATCAACCATGTCTCTTTAGCTTGTTTCTATGGGGCTTTGAGCTCTTTTTGGTGTGTCATGACTCATGTTTTACGGGTGCAATGTTGTACCAGGTGAGCTACTGGATTAGTTTATTAGGTCAGACATATTTAGTTTTTTAAAGGGGACATATTATGCCCCTTTTTTCAAGATACCCCACAGACTTTGTTTTATAGCCTGTTAAAATTGCCACGTTTTTGTGTATGTCCCTTTAAATGCAAATGAGTTTGTGCTCCCTGCCTGTTCTTTCAAGAAGAGGGCGGAGCCTCAATAGCTCAACAACAGAACATGTCAGAAACTAACAGTGTTCAGTTCAAACCGGACTTGGATAATAATGCCTACAGAGCCAGAGAATATCTGCATGGAGATAGAACAGGTATAGTTTAGTTTAATTCCATCTTGCTTTTATCCACTATTAGAACAAGCATGCAGGAAATATGAGGGGAAAATGGCGGACAGTGTACAACTGGCTGAGGGCGGAAACTATGCTAATGCAGAACAGTCTGTGAGCACCAGATTAAAGGGTGGTAATATTATAACAGATCACCTTCCTAAGTCAGAACAGACTTAGGAAGTCTGCATGTTTTTTTTTTCACATGCTTGTAGACAAAGGCTTACCAAAACAAAGTTATGGGTTGTCCTTTTTCACGTTTTCTGGGTTGGTAGATGCACCGGGGACCCGATTATAGCACTTAAACGCTATAGTCAGATTTTCATGATATGTCCCCTTTAAGCCATACATATGGAGCTGGTTATGTCATGTAAACATAATAGGGGTGTGAATCGTCACTGGTCTCACGATTTAATTAGCTTACGATTATGTCAATGATTCGATATCACGATGTGTCACAATACATTGCATCCTCAATTTTCAATATTCCTGCACATGGCTACATTTTTGACAATATATACAAGCTGTCAGATATATATGAACTCCCTTTTTATTTTATCTGCTTCAAAAACTTCCTGAATGTAGCAAACATCAAACATAACTTAAAGGGTTACTTTACCGATTAGCATTAAGCTTTGTATCAGTAGCAAACCGGCAGTATAATGACATGTCCCCTTGAGAAGAGAGATTTCTGTATTTTGTGTCTGGAAAAAAACCTCAGATGATGCAAAAATTATCATTTAGCGTCATCAGAGGCTTTTTTGGCCAGAGGCTAGAGACTACAGCCAGTAGTAGGAGCTAGTTCCGCATGTTTTCAACCCGCCCACAGAGGATGGGATCTCACTCACAGAATGTAAAATGTGCACGGCCGCTCGGGCATTCATAACAGAGCAGTGCAGAGCAAAGCGAGTGTTTTCAATGAATTCCTATGAAAGTTAAGCTTCCATAGGCATGACCTGAAAACGCGCCAGACTGGACACGTACCGTGAATAACTGTGCAGCCGTGAATGAATGCCGGGCGACCGTGCTCATTTTAGTTTCGGTTTTGAATTGGCGCCAATTCGGGGGAGGGTTTCTTGAATGGTGGGTTCATTAGCATATTATTCTTAATGAAAAACACAACAACAAAACGGTACAATGACAAACTCACTTAAATATGCACTTTTACATTTCGCTTTGAAACCAAATGTTCCGCGATCATCTTGTCTGTCAGCTCCTCACTCTCGTGATGAATGAAATCTGACTCCTGCTGCTGACGTGCTGCGACTCTCGTTCAGCTCACACTGTATTGAGCAAACACGTCCAGTTTTTAGTTTAGTTAGTGTCTGTTCTCGAACTGATCTAAATGATTTTATTACTATAAAAATTAAAACGACAGTGGGGGCGGTGCTGCAGTGGGCAAGTGATGTAACCAGTAGGCGTGGCTTGGGAGTGGCCTCGTAGGGCAGTGAAGCAAGTGCATTCTGGGAGTTGTTGTCTCCACATGAGCCAAAAATACATCTTCTGTCTTTTCTCAGTCTAGAAGGCACCAACTTCTAAAATAATTTCACATTTCTACCTCATAAATGACCCAATTTAAATACACATTCATCTTTCCAGCAGTGAAATATCCCTTTAAGTCTGAACACAGCAGACGAAAGGAACATTTAGAACTAACAAACACTAGTAAATACTAAAAGCGCATAAAACTGTCAAGTAGTGTACTTAAGTTACAAGTTACGCACACAGCCTTGCCCACACACACGCAACACACTCGATCTCCATTTCCACCTGCCACTTGATTTTTTTTTGGTTTTTAAGTGAACCTGCTCTGGTGGACTGATGGATGATGATTCCAATCAATATTCCAGTTCAGTACCTCAAGATTAGTCTGTGAACTCCAGGTGAAGGTCAGAGAACAGTGAGAACATATTGGGCATCGAGTTTCATAAATGTTGAACTATGGTCTTATAATGTCCCATAGTGAAGGACAAGAACATTGAGAACCAGGTTTATTTGACAGATTTTGTTAGCAGTGTGAAAAAGGACATTTTCAAAATCGAGTAGTTGGTAGGTTGTATTTCTGATTTGTTGCACATGGGGTAGCTTGCGGGGCCGAGGATTTGAGTCTGGCCTGGGTCATGTCCCAGTTTGGTTCAGTCTCCATAAACTTTCCTGTTAGTTTCTACCGTCCTATTTAATAATAGGTAAAAAGGCAGCTCTGCATAAGTAACATCAGATGTGTTTCTGAGTAATATCTGTATCATAAATCACAGTCCTTCAATACATTAACTGACATATATCCAAATTAGGCTACATAATCGTTTATTGCACAAAGCTATTATAGTCCAGCAGATTATGCATAATTGAAGCTAAAACACAGTCTGAGGAGTTATTACATTTAATCAAGTCAACTATCTTTGGTACACTGTTGCCATAAGGCAACATATCATTTTGCCTAATTTCCTCATTATTTTTATGAAACAACAACAAATTGAATTCTAGGAATTAAAAGGGCATTCTTAAATTAAATTAAGAATATACTGCTTTTAAGTCACAACACCTGATTTTCTCTCCAAGCTTTTCCTGGGGTCACCCATATAGGGGAGACACATACTGAAGAGTTATTAAACATTACTGTAGAATTAATTTTATTTGGTTTGTTAATTAAGAAAATATGAAGGTTGCCATAAGGCAACGGTGTATCACAATGTTTTGTTGTCATATGGCAATTATGCACCACAATGAAATTGCAGT
Organism: Paracanthobrama guichenoti; assembly: GCA_018749465.1. Lineage (NCBI taxonomy): Eukaryota > Metazoa > Chordata > Actinopteri > Cypriniformes > Gobionidae > Paracanthobrama > Paracanthobrama guichenoti. Next base: position 14,490,334 of record CM031958.1, on the reverse strand, counting down.
AATGCGTAGCCTCCTTGGGAATTTTTCTATAGTAGCATCAATTATATTAAGCAGTTATTTATTTGTTTTAGGTTTTCATTGACTACATTTACATGTGCACCAATAATGCGATTATTTACAATAATTAGATATTAGACATTTACATGACGTGCACTCTTGACAATGTGATTTCACTCCCATTTACATGCAATTTTTATTATTCTGATTATTGAATAATGATGTGAATAATGATATTGAATAGTCGGTTTATGATACTGAATAATTGGCCTTGGTGGTCTTCAGTTCTACCTGCTCGGTCATGGTGGTCATCTGCCCCACCGTGGGGACCTTCAGTCCTGTCTGCTCTGCTGTGGTGGTCATGTGCTCAACCGTGGGGATCTTCAGTCCCATCTACTCAGCTGTGGTGGTCATCTGCTCCACTGTGGGGATTTTCAGTCCTGTCTACTCTGCTGTGGTGGTCATCTGCTCCACTGTGGGGATCTTCAGTCCTGTCTACTCTGCTGTGGTGGTCATCTGCCCCACCGTGGGGACCTTCAGTCCTGTCTGCTCAGCTGTGATGGTCATCTGCTCCACTGTGGGGATTTTCAGTCCCATTTGCTCTATTGTGGTGGTCTTCTGCTCCATGGTGGGGACCTTCAGTCCCATCTACTCTGCTGTGGTGTTCATCTGCCCTACCATGGAGACCATCAGTCCTGTCTGCTCTATTGTGGTGGTCTTCTGCTCCACCGTGGGGGTCTCTAGTTTCGTCAGCTCAACTGAAATGGTCTTCAATTCCATCAGCTGTGGTGGGTACCTGCTCTGCCAGCTCCGTCCTGGCTCTCTAATCCTCATCAGTCTTTTTTGAATAAACTGTTCCTGCACTTGTATTCTTACCTCACCTCATCACTGCTTAAAATGTAACAAATCGCATTAGTTTGATTGGAGTATTGTGTTTACATGAGGTAAAGTTTAAATCGCAATATTGCCAAAATCCCATTATAATCGCTTTATGAGGGTGCATGTAAATGCACCCAATGTGATTGAATTACATTTATCATATCACAATTAAATACTTTTTATCTATTAAGAAGGCCAAGAAAAGTGCACTACCAGTTTCTCTGTAGCTAGTTAAATGCGCTGAGCACCGGAAACACAAATTAGTAATATAATAAAATATATATATCTGATCATCCTCCATAATGCGGTCGTTATTTATATCTCATTTTATCAGTGAACCATTGTGTTACCAAGGCAACGACTGACACTTTTGTATGACATTCCAAAGAGTGGCTGCTATCAGCCCTACAGTGGAAAATGAAACCAGAACCGTACCAGCTGGCCCAGATCGGCACGGAATAGAACGGTTACGCAATCTGAACTGTTCGGCCCAACAGTGGAAAAGCGGCTTAAATTCACAGCTTGTTTGGAACAGAGCCAGTGAGGATGAACTTTGCTTTTGAAATGAAAAATTTACCAATGAAAAATAAATAAATAATATGAAATGAAAAATCTACCAATCAAAAATAAATAAATAAATCAAACAATGGACTTTTTATTGCTAAACTACAAATACAAAGAAAAACAAGAGGTACAGACTCAGTATTATCAGGTAACATTCACTCCTCTGAACGTAACCTGTTAAGATGTGATCACTTCATGGGCAAAACGGAGTCATTCCGATAGGAATCCATGCTATTGGGAGTTTTGCACGGATTCCTATTAGAATGTCTCAGTTTTGCTAATTTTCAATATGGTCACTTGAATTCACCACACTGACCAACAGCTTGGTTTTAAAGTAAGTTCTGTGTGAGCTGTGCTTTATACTTAGCTATGCTGTAGACAAGAGACAATGGACCTTTTTGCACATAAAATTATCACTAATGTGGCCGCACCTTTACTGTAATTTCTTTACCTTGTAAATGTAAGAAGCTTTTTTTTACCTTTATATTTAATTACATGTTAATCCCCTTACTCTAATAAAACATCATTGCTTTCATTACATGTAGAGTTTTAAACCTAAACAATGTCCAACAAATAGATTTTTATCGTTAAGCTGTTGCAGCCCTAAATTAAAGAAAATCAAAACCTTTTTTTTTGTGACAATTTTTACAAAACGTTTTGGAAGAGTTTCCGTATGACACCATTTAAAAAAAACTTGATTGGTGGATGACTAGTAGATCAATCCAAAAATCATGCAAAAGGAACACACACAGACTAACTGACCAGTTGAATGAGGAGGTTGTTTAGGTCTGTCAGTGGCTTGTTGATGAGCAGTAGTTCTTCTGCAGCCTCAGTGTTTTCATTACTGTCTGATCTCTACAAAAAAAGAGAAGCAGAGAGAGCATTATTAGACCAAGAAAAGAAAAAAAAGAGCAAGAATGCAGTGGAAGCGAAAGGAAGAAAATGAGGACAGTCAGTCATTGGGGGATGCTTAGATAAGATAACTCAAGACCCAACGCAACAGAGGATTGAGAGTGTGAGAGATTCCTGCTCATGTAATCATCACAGGAAGTACAGTAGCTTGAAGCTGGTGCTATTTATAACAGAGACGCTCCTCTGAGGTGCTGGGGTCTCTGCACACTGCCCAATTCTGCTGCTGGAACGAAACAATGTGTACAGCTCGCTGTCTACCATCAGCCACAACATCTTACTCTTTAGTAACAGCTGTCAGAGAGAAAGGGAGAGAGGGAGAGAGAGAGAGAGAGAGGGAGAGAGACAGACAGATATAAAAATAGACAACAACAGCAAGAATGCATAAGAAATGCAAAGTTTGTTACCCATCATTCATCGGTGAGCGCAGCCGTGCAGTGAGTCTGGTTCAAAAGTTCATGGAGCTGTCTCTAGCTGTCTTATTCTGCCTAATATTTCAGTGAATGTGAGTGTCTGGGATCCTCAAGCAGATTGACAGAGCGGAGCAATGAGATTACAGCAAGCCTTCACTTAATAGGACTGCAGCTTTTTCACAATTAAACTCCCTTCACTCATTTAAAATATTAATGATGGAGCTCGGCCTGACACCGTGAGAGAAACGCGAGAGCGAAGGACAGTCAGCGCAGTGGGAAAAATGCTAGGGAATGTCTCCCTCATCATTATCACCCAAATGAATTTGGGTTGTGTGGACACTTTTTTTAATAAGCTTTGCTTTCTCTCTTCTGTCGCTGTCTTTTTTCCTCCTCTCAGAGTGCGGAATTCCATTACACACTTCTTTTTGCCGATGTCCGTGCATGAATATGTATGGAAGGACGCTGAGTGAAAGACAAAGGCCTTGGGTGGATAATGAGGGTTGAGGAGGAACCTGACAGGGGAGCGATTTCCTGTGAGTCCTGTGTGCCACATATCCCACTTTAAAGCACTGTTTACCATGGGTCTGCTGAAGCATACTGGTAAAAATAGCACTGGGAACTATTAGACGTCAAAGTACTGGAAATTGAACACGAACGCTTGTGTGCACGCACTCGGTAACTCTGACAAAGATGTCCGCTGCGAGTAATTATGGGTAAAAGGTGTGGTGGATCCACTCGGAGTGAGTGGCTGGATGTATCCTGCTGGTATCTGCATAGCAGTTGTCATTGCATAACAATCTAATCATCAGTGAGGAGAGGATCCAGACATGAACCCCCTAAAAGCATGCCTACGGCGACAGTAGCAGGCAAGCGCTCCCTGAGGACCGGGGGGCTGGGGGGTGTAGGGAAAGGAGAAAGAGAGAGAGAGAGAGAAAAAATGAGGAGAACAGCTCAAGAAATGAGGCCGACAGAGTGAGAAGTGTTTACAAACAAGAGGATGGGACGGCGAGGGTGAGAGAGGGAAAACAAAATAAGGATGGATATCTATTGGAACGAGAAAAAGAGTTAGAGGGGATTTACAGAGCAAACTGAGAAATTTAAGGCAGAAAGACACTGAGTTCATCCGTTTATTATTTGATAAATGATTAATCTGTAGATTATTTATTCAATTAATCAGAAAAAAAACAAAAAAACACCCTAAATTAAAGAAGAAACATTTTAGGATAGTTCACCCAAAAATGAAAATTAGTCCATAGTTTACTCACCCTCAAGTCATCATAGGTGTATATGACATTCTTCTTTTAGACTAATAAAATCTGAGTTATATTAAAAATGTCCTGGCTCTTCCAAGCTTTATAATGGCAGTGAATGGCCGTTTCTGTTTTGAAGTCCATAAAAGTGCATCTATCCATCATAAAAGTGCTCCACACGGCTCCAGGGAATTAATAAAGGCCTTCTGAAGTGAAGCGATGCGCTTGTGTAAGAAACATATCCATATTTAAAACTTTACCAACTGTAATCTCTAACTTCTGCTAACTGTCGTATGCACGTTCACAAGAGACTGGCGTTCCAGCATTCTCTGGTTAGAATGCGCTAGTTTGTCACCAGAACTTACGCTATGCCTGCGTCCTATGTCATATGCTGGAACGCCAGTCTCTCGTGAACGCGCGTACGACAGTTAGCGGAAGATAGAGATTATAGTTTGTAACGTGTTAAATACGGATATTTTTCTAACACAAATGCTTCACTTCAGAAGGCCTTTATTAACTCCCCGGAGCCATGTGGATTAAGTTTATGATGGATAGATGCACTTTTATGGACTTTAAAATTGAAACAGCCATTCACTGCCATTATAAAGCTTGGAAGAGCCAGGACATTTTTTAATATAACTCCGACTGTATTCGTCTGAAAGAAGAATGTCATGTACACCTAGGATGACCCTTTAACGAAAAGAATGTAAGAATGTTTTTCTGATGTGGTACAGAGTTGCCATAATGTAGCATATCAAAAATCGTGTCACTTTCAAAGAAAAAAAATCCAACTAGTTGGCTGCTGGATGACTAGTAAACCATCCTAACCCATCCATAATTTAGGCAAAAGGAATGGGGCAAAACAGATACAGTTGCAAGAAAACGTATGTGAAGCGCTTGCAGAATCTGTGAAAATGTGAATCATTTTAACTAAATAAGAATGATCATACAAAATGCATGTTATTTTTTATTTAGTACTGTCCTGAATAAGATTTTACATTAAAAAAAATGTTTACATATAGTCGACAAGACAAAAATATCTGAATTTATTAAAATGACCTCGTTCAAAAGTTTATGAACCATTGATTCTTAATACTGTGTGTCGCTCCCAGGATGATCCACGGCTGTTTTTCTGTTTTGTGATGCTTGTTCATGAGTCTCTTGTTTGTCCTGAGCAGTTAAACTGACCAATGTTCTTCAGAAAAATCCTCCAGGTCCTGCACATTCTTCAGTTTTCAGCATCTTTTGAGGGAATCAAACAAAACTATTAAAAAAGGTTCAAACATTCACTGATGATCCAGAAGAAAACACGATCCATTAAGAGGCGGGGGTGGAAACTTTTGAACAGGATGAAGATGTCCAAAATGTTCTTATTTTGTTTAAATATCTTTTTCTTTTCTTTTTTTTTACATTTAGTACTACCCTTCAGAAGCAACAGAAGATAATTATATGTTTCCCGGAAGACAAATTAAGTACAACTTACCTTGATTTTCAAATTCAATAAGTTTCCACCCCCGGCTCTTAACGCATCAGTGAATGTTTGAACCTTTTTTTAATAGTTGTGTTTGATTCCCTCAATCATCCTCAGTGTGAAAAGATGGATCTTAAAATCATACAGTCAATGTTATTATTATTATTCACATTTTCAGATTCTGCAAGCGCTTCACATACTTTTCTTGCAATTGTAGAACATTTATATGGAAGGAAATTATTTTGGTTCATTATTTTGGAAAACGCTTTGAAAATGCTACTGCCACACTCCTGAAAAATGCTGTTATTTATTAGCACAGCCCGTCTTTATTTTATAGATGAATCTTAAATTAGACAGAAGCATAACATAGAGGCATATAAAATATATATTTATCAAGATAAGTAAATTTAGCTTATTTTCTACTAAGTGTATCAAACAAAAATCTCTTTCAAAGAGTTCCCTTTCTCTCTCAAAAATACATTCAACAGACTCAAACCCTATGATCTTAGACAACTGTCATTTTTGTGTGGTCAGTAAAAGGTTCATAGGTGGCACATCTGAGGATGAAATTACTGTTTTATATGCATATTCACATATATCCATATTCATACATTTAAACTAAATTGAAACCGTAGAAGAAATCGAGTGAGAAGGAGAGAGTCCAATAAAGAAAACGTGAAAGAGAGACTGTCCTCCCAATTACCGAGAAATCATTTTAACCTCACAAAAACTTAGTAAAGTGTGCCAAGGCAAGAATACATTTCCCCACTACATTGACACCATGAAAATGGGCAAATACCATATCTAGCTAAAACTCCATGAAGAACTTTTCCTGTCACAACAAGACATCTTCCTATGTGGCATATACATTCCACCGCCAGAACCCCCCTACAGTGAAGAAATGTTTCATACACTGGAAAAAGAGACATGCCATATCCAGGCTCAAGGAAATGTGCTTGTTTGTGGGGATCTGAATGCAAAAGCAGTATTACAGCTTGACTTCACGGACACAGGAAAGTAAATATATTAATAAGATGATATAAGATCCTCTATAAATAACAACATTTTGCCTCTCCACAAAAATAACCATGACCATACTGTCAATAAGAATGGTAGTCTGTCGCTGCGTCCGAAATCGCGTATTACTTCACAACCGTTAAAAAAGTACGCTCTATATAGTATGAATATGGGTAGTATGAATGAAATTTGGATATACATCCGCCATGTTGTTACTGTCACATGACCTACAGCGTCAATTGTGTCACTTCACTTCCATTCATAAATCCCCTCCCGTGGCCTCATGGGATAGTAAAGTGTCCACCGAAAGCACACTTCTGAATCTTCAGAAAGTAGTAGGTCATCCAGGGACTTTTCGCCTACTGTTTTGGAATATTATGCATTTGGACATACTACTCTTTTGGCATACTGTCATACAAAGGGACATTTAGGTGAATAATTCAGTATTGATAAAAGACCTAGATCCTTATTATTTTAAGTATTCATTGTTTTTTTGTTTTTTTTTTTTTACTTTGTCCAACCACAGTATATATCAAAAGGACAAACTATCTTCAGCTCAGTAAATTGTACCATACAATACCAACATGAAACCATACAGAAATAATAACAGCTAAGATAGATAATATTGTGGATACCTACAATATACTCGTATTAAAGGTGTCACTCGATCTGTGAAAAATATTAAAGGTGCACTATGTAAAAAATTTCCAGTAAAATATCCAAACTAGGCCAGTGTTGTATATTTTGTTCAGTTGAGTACTTACAATATCCCAAATGTTTCCAACTATTTATAAATCGTGAGAAAATTGCCTTTTTAATCAAGAAACCGGGACGTGTGAGGGAGTTGCTTGTCAACTGAGTCATATCTGCGTTACCCTCGGTTACTCTTACTGCAGTGTGCAACAAGTGTCATAGCAGCTGCCGAGTGAACGCACAGAGTACCGTCATAACATCATTTTCAACACAATCAAATGTATCTAATATGATAAATGGAGCTGCGTTACCTCATACTCATGACTGGAAAAGCGCCGGTGACTGTGGCATAATAAAAGTCCCACTGCTCGCGAGCCGCATCGCGCTCGTCTCTTATTAGCAATCGCTCCAGCAACCTCATTCAGCTCCACAGCACTCGCCCCTGCTATGCTTCATACTACAGTCATGTTAATAATCGCATCCATGAACATGATTTCTGCCCGAGTCCTATTCTGATTCTTTTCCGCCGGCTGTGAGGTGAAGACCACATGTCCCAAGATTCTGCGCTCAAGCTACGCTTTTGTTTTGAATAGGTGACCTCTAGCGGACAGAAAAGTTACATAGTGCACCTTTAACTCTATATTTAAAGGAACATCAAAAGTTAAAAAATTATTTTTCAAACAGAAAACATGGACTAAAACAAGGACATAAAAACAAACAAAAAAACAAACAAAAAAATCCAATTAGAAATTTGTCTACTTCACTGTGAAACATTATATCACACAAAAATATACTTAAAAATAAACTAACTATGGATGGATGGATGGCATTCTATCTGGTGCAAAGAATTCTTTGAAAGCAGTGAAGGGGGTAAAACCTACAACCTTTTTAAATCAAAGTACACTAAAACTCAATCCATACAAAAAAAAAAATAGCAACAAAGAAAACACATTTCTCAGGACAGTGGAATGAATGTTGCTGATTTAGCCCAACGTTATTCAATAAGTACATCAACATGTACAAATCAATGAACAAGGTGGAACCAGTGTGGAATAACCTGCAGCCCGGTCTCACTTCACTCAACATAGAAATCAAACACCTGCTCTGCACAGATGAGCTGGTTCTGCTGTCTTACACTAAACAGTGTTTACAGCTGAACCTGGAACTGCTGGAGAAATACTGCCAGTCAACCCCAATAAATCCACAAGCTTGACCTTCTAGAAAAGATCCAAATCCACGAAAACACAACACAACACATATTCATAACACATTACACTATTATCTAGTACTAAAATAAATTCCACAGGAAACTTTAACCTTGCAGGTACTTTAACTGGGAGATAATGGCTGCAGGGCAATGTATGCCATAAAACGACAATGCCCTTTAGAAACTCCTGTTAGAATTTGGCTGGAAATATTAGAATCTGCAATTGAGCCCATTGCCCTTTATGCCAATGTGGGGTCCACTAACACAACTAGAATATGAAAATGGGACAAAAATGGGACAACAAATACAGCATGCAGAATTCAGAAAATATTCCATAATTACACTGTAAAAAATATTACAATTTTAACTATAAAAAAAGAATGCTACAAAAAAAAAAAAAAAAAAAAAAAAAAACAATGTTAAATCTTAAATTAAACTTAGTAAAAGTAAATTCCGTCACTGTATAATAGCATATTCCTCAGCTGTGGAAAAGCTACTCTCCCTTTACCACTAGTGTTATTATAGTGGCTGCAAGTATATGTTAAAGGTACAAAACAGATTTTAGTAGCCTTGCTAATTCAGCAGAAAAGGCCTGTTGGATTTACCACTTTGAAATGTATTTCTTTATAGATCACATATTTAAATGGTTTAGAATTATTCTGGCAACCACAGCTGCTAAACAACAGGATTTAATTTTTTTTTTATTTTTATAAAAGATACAAAGTAGACAACGACATTCTTGAATCTTTAAAACCCTGCAATACCCTGCAAACCCTGCAAAAAAAAGAGGAAGGAATAACCCATACTTACTAGAAAAAAATACCCGTGGTGGCAAAATTCTGCAAAATTATATAACAGATTATATGTGCATTAAAAGTGAAATGTCTGTCACTTTCAAAGTGAAATGTCCAGCGAGTTTTATCCGAAACAGATGAATGTGAATTTGGCAACGTTTTATTGTGTTGGTTGTTTTGTGTGGCAAAGCAGTTTGGAAACATAAGCTTGGTTTCACAGACAGGGGTTATATTAAGCCAGGATTAAGTTTTAGTTCAATTAGAACATTTAAGTAGCTTTTATAAATGTGCCTTAGGAAAAAAAAAAAAAAAAATCTACATTACTGGTGTGCATCTTGAGACAAAACAATGGCACTGTATTGCCACAAGTATTGGGACACCCCTCCAGATCATTGAGTTCAGGTGTTCCAATCACTTCCATGGCCAGAGGTGTATAAAATCAAGCACTAGGCATGCAGACTGCTTCTACAAACATTTGTGAAAGAACGGGTCGCTCTCAGGAGCTCAGTGAATTCAAGCGTGGTACCGTGATAGGTTGCCACCTGTGCAATAAGCCCATTTGTGAAATTTCCTCACTACTAAATATTCTACGGTCACCTGTTAGTGGTATTATAACAAAGTGGAAGCAATTGAGAACAACAGCAACTCAGCCACAAAGTAGTAGGCCACGTAAAAATCACAGAGCGGGGTCAGTGCATGCTGAGGTGCACAGTATGCAGAAGTCGCTAACTTTCTGCAGAGTCAATAGCTACAGACCTCCAAACTTTATGTGGCCTTCAGATTAGCTCAAGAACAGTGTGTAGAGAGCTTCATGGATAGGGTTTCCATGGCCGAGCAGCTGCATCCAAGTCAAACATCACCAAGTGCAATGCAAAGCGTCGGATGCCGTGGTGCAAAGCACGCCGCCACTGGACTCTAGAGCAGTGGAGATGTGTTCTCTAGAGTGACCAAGAGTCCTGATCTCAACCCGATAGAACACCGTTGGGATGAATTAAAGTGGAGACTGCGATCGAGGCCTTCATCAGTGCCAGACCTCAGAAATGCGCTTCTAGAAGAATGGTCAAAACTTCTGAGTGTGGAAATCCATCTGCCTCTAGAGTTCATTTCAGATGGAAACTGCACTGATTTGTATGTATTGGTATGTGTTTTGAGTTTTGCAGAAATTTAGGTAGAGGCACGTTTTTCAAATGAGCCTGTGTTGGTAAAGAAAGCAGTCTCCTCTCTCAGCTGGTCCTGAGCTTCTACTAAACACAGTCAAACTGAAAACAGAACACAATGTGTGCATCCCAACTTGTGTAATTGGCCACTATTCTATGCTATTTTGTGGTATGAATAATGCGAGGAGTGTTCACAATAAACATTTCAACACGTGTACTAAAAGTACTTTACAGTTTAATTACTTGTAATGACAATAAATCTAAACTGAAATAGAGAGAGAGAATGTTACCTGCAGGGCCAGTCGGACTACAGATGAAAGGTTTTTGAGCAGGCCGTGGATGATGTCCAGCAGACACAGGAGCAGAGAAGAGCAACTCTTCATCCCTGAGTGCATTTCTCTCTCCAGATATACGCCAGAGACTTCCACAAAGACATTACTCACAACCTCAATTACACCTGAGAAGAGAGATAAACACACACAGTAGAGTCACTGTTCTATACATGCATCTGCTCGGACTGTCCATCTGATGGACACAAACACATCCAACATAAGATATCAGCAATTTAAAAACTGCCTCTCACACAATACATTACACTCAATATACTAACAGTTTGAAGCATAGAGTATATCAAGATTCTCAGTTTATGGTAGACATTCAAAACCATTAAAAATTACCTATATAATCTGGTATTTTTTGTGAAGGGGTTGAACATTATACCAGTAAGGCATAACATTATGATGTTCCTAATATTGTATTGGTCCCCCTTTTGCTGCCAAAACAGCACTGACCCATTGAGGCATGGACTCCACTAGACCCCTGAAGGTGTGCTGTGGTAATTGGCATCAAGATATAGCAGCAGATCCTTTAAGTCCTGTAAGTTGCGAGGTGGGGCCTCCATGGATCGGACTTGTTTGTTCAGCACATCCCACAGATGCTTGATTGGATTGAGATCTGGGGAATTTGGAGGCCAAGTCAACACCTCAAACTCATTGTTGTGCTCCTCAAACCATTCCTGTACCATTTTTTGCTTTGTGGCAGGGCACATTATCCTGCTGAAAGAGGCCACAGACACCAGGGAATACCGTTTCCATGAAAGGGTGTATATGGTCTGCAACAATGCTTAGATAGGTGGTACGTCACACTGCCTCCGGCGGCTTGCCTTCTTCCCATAGTGCATCCTGGTGCCATGTGTTCCCCAGGTAAGCAATGCACACGCACACCCGGCCATCCACATGATGTAAAGGAAAACGTGATTCATCAGACCAGGCCACCTTCTTCCATTGCTCCGTGGTCCAGTTCTGATGCTCACATGCCCACTGTTGCCGCTTTCGGCGGTGGACAGGGGTCAGCATGGGTACTCTGACTGGTCAGCAGCTATGCCGCCCCATACACAACAAACTGTGATGCACTGTGTATTCTGACACCTTTCTATCAGAACCAGCATTAACTTCTTGAGCAATCTGAGCTACAGTAGATCGTCTGTTTGGTCTGACCACATGGGCCAGCCTTCACTCCCCACGTGTATCAATGAGCCTTGGCCGCCCATGACCCTGTCGCCGGTTCACCGCTGTTCCTTCCTTGGACCACTTTTGATAGATACTGACCTCTGCAGACTGGGAACACCCCACAAGAGCTTGTTGCCTAATATATCCTACAGGTGTATAATATATTAACATATAATATATATTAACCTAATATATTAACAGGTGCCGTGATGAAGAGATAATCAGGTTATTCCCTTCACCTGCCAGGGGTCATAATGTTATTATGCATGATCGGTATATATATATATATATATATATACATATATATATACATACACACACACACACATATATATACACACACACATATAATATAATAGTTAAATATGTCAAAATGCCAATTGTTCAGTATTCATGTAAACACTTCACAAAAAAAAAAATTTTTTTAAATAATAAAATAATAAAAGGAAGTAAACACTGTAACCAATAGGGCACTCAGTAATCTGGTAAGTTTATGCACACTGGGAATCATATTTTTTCAGATAAAGACACTAATTTTACATACAGCACAGTGAAAATGACAGTGTCAACTTAATATAACGCAGCATAGTTTAAAATCAAGGGTTTAAAGTTTGTTGATCGTGTGCCTCAGTGAAATTCTCCTGTCCGAATTCAATTTACATGGACCGACCGTTATGCACAGTAACATGTTAGAGCAGGCTACAAATGCACACTTCAGAATATCTGATCTCATAAGTCTGCAAGGTTTGTGAAATTAAATGTTTATTAGATATTCAAAGATTTATTTAAATTATATAAATGTGTAATTGCTGAATGCTGATGGTAAATGAGAAAGCATAAATTGTGTTTGCCTATCTGTTACTAATAATATAAAAGCAAATGCTATAACGTATAGTTTACTTTCTTTGTTTAACAGTTCTATCTAAAATATTAGAAAAAAACCTGTTAAACAGAGACCATAACTAATGAAGAAGGAGAATGGAAGTGCTGTGTGCTCAGGTGCTGCTGTTCTCAGAGCCGGCGTTCTCCGTTTTTTTCCATTTAAAAAATGCCTAATAGTCGACCACTAATCATGAGGCACTGACACCATGCCATCAACGTGGTCCAACTGAACATATTTTGCATGTGGTCTGCAATAGGTCTGGTGACAACAAACGTCAGTATTCAAGGGTGATATTTCTAAATTCATAAAACTAAAATTCATAAAATATATTGTAAATATTCAATATTGCTCATATCATATGTTAGAAAGATATTTAAATCCACAATCTACCAATGATTTACTATAGAAACACTAACTTTAACCATGTTATTTAACCATATAATCATTGCATATCTCCATCCATCCATTTTTTCCCATTTACAGAGCCAAGGTTATGTCTCAAGACATATTTCAGTGATATCTGTTGGGTAAGATGGATATTTTATGCAACGTATTTTTCATACTAAAGTAAGTGGGATTCAACCCAACAACACCACAAACACAGCAGATGATCAATACATTCAACTACATACTGAAGGACCTATGACTCTACACATAGAGAGGAAAGCACAACACTCCACACTAAATATAGAGGATACTATCAATTCACTGCATTGGTGCACCCTGGGGACTATAAACTCAACACAAAAAACACTAAAGGGTGAAGTGCCCACTTGGAAGACAGACTATTTCCAGTTCCAGTGTATTGGGGATGGCATGAGAAAGCAAGTGTGTGCATTGAGCTATCTTCCAGACCCAGCAGAAATAATCAGGAGGAGTTGAGTAAGACCTGAGGCTATCACGCTGTTTATCTGAGATTAGTATTGCAGTTATCTGAGGTGAAGGACCCACGCATGTGATTCGCCGCTTGACAAATTATGCAAGATGAATACAGCGGCAATGCCATCAACAATACAAATCCACCACTGAACGAAGAAAACACAGCCAAGGCTGTCACCTTTAATACAGGGGAAATACAGATGAAACCGGAACTGCAGCCTGGAACGTTCACAATTTAGGCGAATTATCATAAATGCACACGGTGCAAAAATTACTTCTGAAATTTGTATGTAAATATATTGAACTGAAATGCATACGTAGGTCTTAACAGAGCTGTGAGCAGTATTTCAGCGCTGTCTCAAACACAAAGAGCTTCTTGCCAGACTCTGAATATTTATGCTTACAGCTGTACAGTTAAATTTATGTAACTTTCTTTTGGTTCCGAATTTATTGCTATTACTTCCAGTAAAATAAGTCATGCAAATACGACTTTAGGATATGGATGTTTTTCTGCCTCCATGAGCAAAGCAAAAACAAACAAGTCAGCAGTTCACGTTTTATGAGGAAATACCTCTTTCTCTCCTTCGTATGGCAGTCAGAAAGCAGATATATGCCACAAAAACCAGGGTATAATGCCTGATGTTTATATTATGGCACACATTTGTGTCAAAATAGGACACCTGATTTCTTATAAAGTAATAAGAAATGTACTCCCAACACAAAGACCATTCCAAAAGGTAGGAAGCATATGCTATCTTCTAAGATAACTATTGGCCAAAATGTAAGGAAGCATCACATGTATACTTAATGGATAAGGCAATTCCAGAATGCATTGCAATAAGCTCAGAGCATGTGAGCACCGTTAATTTTAAGGAGGAAACTAGTTAATTTTGAGTCTTTTTGTGCTATTTTGGTCGTCCAAGGTTTAATACACATTGTGTCAACGTCACAGGATACGCTATAGTACACTCTCAGAAAAAAAGGTACAGTGCTGTCACTGGGGCGGTACAAAAGTGAAACGGTACATCTTTGTACCTTACTCACCCCTAAATGGTACATATTAGTACCTTAAAATGTACATATCAGTACCTTTTCGGTTTTGTACCTTAGGGTACCGCCCCAGTGACAGCAATGTACTTTTTTTTCTGACAGTGTATGATGACGATTCATAATTATTCATGAGACTGCATGTCCTTATCAATTGAAAAGACACCACTTAATTATTCACACCAGATGCTTACTTATGACATACATTTCAAACTGTGAGATCAAGTACAGTACACTCTTAAACATAATGGGCCCTATTTTAACGATCTGAGTGCATGGTCTGAAGCGCATGGTGCAGGTGCACTTAGGGCATGTCCGAATCCACTTTCGCCAGGCGCATGGTCCAAAAGGGTTGTACCTAGTCTCTTAATGAGTCATTGGGCGTAACGTGCATTAAACCAATCAGAGTCTCATCTCCCATTCCCTTTAAAAGCCAGTTGGGCATGCACCATGACAGATTCGCCATTTACATGGTGGAATTTGCAAGCGGAAAGACTGAATGCTTCATATAATATATAAATCCTTTTAATTTTAATATTTAAAAATGTTTGTGTGCTGCCGTGCGTCCCTGTGTGTGTGTAATAAGCAGAGTGCACGTGCATTGTGCACCCGCCTATAGTCGCTAATGTGCCCTTTAAATGACACAAAAAATACTTCACTATTGACTTTAGACCAGGTTTTTGTTGGTCAATGGCGGTCATTTTCAGTTGCCTCAAAATAGCAATGCGGCAATAATGCGTCTGAACACACCCCGTTTTTAGACCAGCACGCCCATGGGCGAACAGATGGGTGCGAGTGTATTTGCTATTTAAACAACGTGGCGCTGGACGTGAAAATGATAACTGCGTTGGGCTGAAACACTTGTGTCGCACCTGCCGTCGCATTGCGCCGGGTGTATGATAGGGCCCAAAGAATCTAAAAACGGGTTTTCACGGCAACCTTTCAGTGAACAGTTCTTAAAACAAGTGTGAAGTATATTTTGAACATCTAAAGAAACTTTTTCCACTATACATATACCATGGATATTTATAAAATGTACCATGGATGTTAAGGGTTCTACACAGAACCATAGATGCAAATAAAGAACCTTTATTTTGAGAGTTTAGTTGAGACACATTCATGGATCGCAAGTGAGTGTTTGTTTTTTGCTTTGTAGGAATTTTTGTCTGGCATACATTGTCTTCCATAGACCGGGTCTATGACACAAACACAATCCATCCATAACCTGAGTCTTAAGTAGCAATCAAAAAGATTATCTGCCTTACTTTTAATGTAAGAGTATGTAGGGTCATTTTACCTTGAATATGTGAGGCTTCTGGTGTCAGCCACGTCACATTATTTAAGCTGTACAAAAACTGTTATGCATGCAGCTTGATTTTGCCATCTGGTATCTATTATCATATTATTTGCATTCATTATTGTAATATATAATAATAAACAGTTGTTTGTAGCACAAATAATTGTATCATTTACTGCACTGTTATTCTTCTAGTTATTTACTCATGGTGGCTAATGAATCAGAAATCACAAAAAAATAGCTTGTTTCATTGACAAAAGCTTCAAAAAATAAAGCTTCAAAAAAGGTGTTTTTTTAATTCTTTTCAAAACTGATGTAATGCATATTTTTGAGTTATGAACAAACAACCCCACACCATAATCCCCCCTCCACCAAACTTTACACTTGGCACAATGCAGTCAGGCAATTGGTGATGTAAGGTTTGGATGCAGCTGCTCGGCCATGGAAACCCATTCCATGAAGCTCTCTACGCACTGTTCTTGAGCTAATCTGAAGGCCACACGAAGTTGACTGCAGAAAGTCAAGTTGACTGCAGAAAGCAACTTCTGCATACTGTGCACCTCAGCATGCACTGACCCTGCTCTGTGATTTTACATGGCCTACCACTTTGTGGCTGAGTTGCTGTTGTTCCTTGTTATACCACTAACAGCTGACTGTAGAATATTTAGTAGTGAGGAAATTTCACTAATGGAGGTATTGCACAGGTGTCAACCTATCACAGTACCATGCTTGAATTCACTGAGCTCCTGAGAGCGACCCGTTCTTTCATAAATGTTTGTAGAAGCAGTCTGCATGCCTAGTGCTTGATTTTATACACCTCTGGCCAAGTGATTGGAACACCTGCATTCAATGATTTGGAGGGGTATCCCAATACTTTTGGCAAAATAGTGTATATTACAATGAAAGGGATAGTCCACCCAAAAATGAAAATTGTCTATTTACTCACTCTCATGTCGTTCCAAACCTATATGATTTTCTTCTGCAGAACACAAAAGTAGTCTTTTGAGAAAGTCTTTATTAGTAGCTTATAGTGTAAATGGCTACTTTTTCATAAGGTCAGCTTGACTAAATTATGAGTAACTTAGCATACTACAGTTTCAAAGTAGCTTCCTGAACACTGATCTCTGTTGTGTTTTCCACAGCTTCTCTGTCTGGTTTTCTCATCTTGCTTATTCCTTCACAGTCTGTTATCTTTCACCCCGACAAATCTCACCAATTATAAAACTCATCTCGCCTTTCTCACTCTTTCCCGTCTCAATCAACCCTCAACCCACCCCCCTCCCCCCTGCTCTCTTCATTTTCCTCACATTTTCTCGTTCTTCCTTCATCTCTCTCTTACTCCCTCCTTCACTTTTTGTATCTGCGTCCCGTGCCCATGCTCTCTTGCTCGCACCTAAAAGAACCAATTACAGTGTTTCCCCCCTTCTAGAGCGGAGCAGGGCCGAGGTGGCTGGCATTAGCAAGATAGCGCTAATTGTAAGGGTTATATTTAGTGCTGGGTCAGAGCTTTCTGAGAGGAGGAGTGCTGATAACGATGGTGGCTGCATGAGATGGCTTGTAGATGACCCTGTGCTGTAAAAAAAACAGGTGTGGAGGGCAGCGTTTGTTGCGTCTGATCGCAGCCTGCAGCAGCCTGGGCCGCTTAGACAGAAGAAGAGGTCCATGAGGGGTTGTTGTGATATGGGGAAGCATGCTGTGCACAGATCTACCAGAAAAAAAGCCATTACAGGCTTGTACTTATCTGGAAGGCTTGGGATGTGCGTGTATGTGAGTGCTTACGGTCAGCCTCACTGGAGCTGACAGACAGGAACTAACCTGTAAAAAAATTTTTTTTGCACAAATATACAAGTACTTGGAATATCCAAATGTAATCCAAATCCAGAATATGCTCTTTCCTCATAACAAAACTCATCAAGTGCTGATGTTATGCATGACAGACTTCATTCCTTTAAACATTTGTATGAATTTACATTTTTAGAGCGCAAACGTTAGTTTCAGTTATTAATGGCTTACTATCATGAAACCGACCTGAGGGGAAAACTTGTACATGACAGGTTACAACAAAAAATATCATTTAAAATATATAAATGTCAAATTTTCATGTTTGCCGTGTTAGTATTGCTTCTTGAGGCAAGGTTGAGGGGGGGGGGCGTGGTTTAGCGTTTGTTGCAGATGGAGAGTGAGCTCGGAAAACATGACTGGTAAGGGGAACACCTTCAAGTAACAAGATCTAACAGGTGTTATCATTTTGCATCTAGTCGAGAGACGAGATAAAAAGCCTGTAATGTCTAGCTGCGGAAAGACAGAACCTGCCACGAGAGCGAGCTGTGCTGGACTGAGTTGAAACTGCTGATGAGCAAGTGTTTAGAGTTGATGTTTAAAAAGAGCCCTCAAGCTAAATTTTATTTTTTGAATTAAAAGGAAAGTTCACCCAGAAATGAGAACCGAACAGTATTTATATAATTTTTTACCTCTAATACACCACTATGTCCAACAGCCTTTAGCGCACGATCACTTCCGGTGAGTAAGATCAATGTACAATGTACACAATCTGGCGTGGTTTACGCAGGCGCCGGAAGTGATCTCTCGCGCATATCTCTACGCCATATCGTGTACCGGAAGTGTGCGCAAGGCTGTTAGACATGGTGTATTAGAGGTAAAAAATTATATAAATACTGTTCGGTTTCTCGCACAAACCGATTGTTTCGTGTCTTTTGCTACCATTGACATGCATTATATGACTGACAGACTGCAACAAATCTCCATTTGTGTTCTACTGAAGAAACAAAGACACCTACATCTTGGATGCCCTGGGGGTAAGCAGATAAACATCAAATTTTCATTTTTTGATGAACTATCCCTTTAAGTTGTGTATAAAGATACTGGAGTTTGCACTCTCAAACCCCACCTCCTTCTTACCCTGAACCCTTCAAACTGACATTGTCATACTTGTTTCTTAAATATACTTAAATATATTATTGCATTATGTAAGGCACTGCAACTGAATTTTTATTTATTTCTTTTGAAAGTTATGTGAGGAAGAAAAAATAAAATACATGGCTTAATTACTTCTGTTTACAATTTTGAAGTCTGCTCGGATTCTTCAAAGTACTTCCAGTACTTCCAGTGTATCCTTCACACTTTAGATTAGGGTCCAATTCTCATTATTATCTATTAACTACGACTTTTGCATCAAACTCCAAATTACTGCTTATTAATAGTTAGTAAGGTATTTGTTACATTTAGGTATTGGGCAGGATTAGGAATGTAGAATATGGTCATGCAGAATAAGGCATTCATTTGTGCTTTATAAGTAGGCCTACTAATAAACATGCTAATAAGCAACTAGTTCAAAGTGAGAATTGGACCCTACACTAAAGTGTTACCGTTTAGTCTTAACTTAAGAACAAATTGTGCAACCAAATTATATACAAACTAAATAGTTACAAACTAAGTTATTTAGCTCATACTGAGAGAAAGTTGGTAACGATAAACATTTTAATAGAATGTTGCTAATGTGTCTTTTAGAAAGGCATGAACATTCAGATGTCGTCAATGTGACTTTTTTTTTTTTTACCATCATGATGTTTGCTAACAGTATACCGCTGTTCAGGTATTTCAAACTTCTTTTTACTCCTAAGCAAAGTACGAAAAATAACATTGTCATAAGTATATCAGGACCTTTAAAGAACCACTGTGCTTAAAATCAAGTTTTTAAATGTTGTTTATATGTCTATGTGGTGTTTTTAATATGCAAGACAAACCATGTGCAAAAGTCAACACCATTACTGAGTATTTTCTCTTTAAAAGTCCAGTGAACCAAAGACGGTCTCAAAAACATTTGACCTGTGTTCCTGACGTCACAAACTACCTTGTAACCAATCATGTCAACGTGCGGACAGCTTGAGCATATCATCATTACTATGCTGCGAAGCTATACCGGTATATTTTTCTGTTGATATGAAAAACTGTGTACATTTATATAGATTCAAGATTCAAGATTCAAGAGTTTTATTTGTCACATACACAGTTATATACAGAATATACAACCGGCAGTGAAATGTAAACAGGTCCGCTCCATGGACAGTGCAAATTCACAGTTAAAAACACAAGGAAGAAATTATAATAGAAATAGGATATAAAAAAAAAGTACTATATATATATATATATATATATATATATATATATATATATATATATATATATATATATATATATATATATATATATATATATATATATATATATATATATATATATATATATATATATATATATACATATATATATATATATATATATATATATATATATATATATATATATATATATATATATATATATATATATATATATATATATATATATACATATATATATATATATATATATATACATATATATATATATATATATATATACATATATATATATATATATATATATATAATATATATATATATATATATATATATATATATATATATATATATATATATATATATATATATATATATATATATATATATATATATATATATATATATATATATATATATATATATATATATATATATATATATATATATATATATGTCTATATCTGTAGAATTATAAATAATCAAGTCAAAGAGAAAAAAAGGTAACAAATAAGGATAAAGTGGAATAAAACAATTGAAGTAGACTTTGCAGTGAGTAAACTGTAGACTTATAAATATGTGGTTAACAAATGTATAAAGAGTATAATGTGCAAACAGGTTTATAACAGGTTGTTACACAGTAACAACGAGAACAGAAAGTGCAGTGCAATGTCAGTGTATCGATGTTTATCCTGGCGTGAAGTCACGTGATGTTAAGTGACTGAGTTCAGGAGTCTGATGGCCTGGGGAAGAAGCTCCTCCTGAGTCTCTCAGTTTTGGCCATCAGGCTTCGGAAGCGCTTACCAGATGGTAGCAGCGTGAAATGAGGGTTTGCAGGGTGATTAGAGTCCTTGATGATCTTGGTAGCTCTACCTTTGCAGCGTTTGGTGTAGGCGTCCTGCAGAGACGGGAGAGCTGACCCTGAGATACGCTCGGATAAGCGAACTACTCTTTGCAGGGCTTTGCGGTCATGACTGGTGCTGTTCCCATACCACGCTGTGATGCACTGAGTTAAAACACTTTCTATCGCCCCTAAATAGAAAGTTTTCAGGATAGCTGGTGAAACCCTGAATTTCCTCAGCTGGCGCAGGTGGTACAGTCTTTGCCTGGCTTTTTCACCTGTGTCTGAATGTGAGCAGTCCAGGTCAGGTCCTCGGAGATGTTTACTCCCAGGTACTTGAAGCTGCTCACTCTCTCTACTGGTGACCCGCTGATCATGAGGGGAGTATGTCCGTTGCTGTCTCTTCCTGAAGTCCACAATCATTTCTTTGGTCTTGCCAACATTCAGAGAGAGACAGTTGTCCTGGCACCATGATGTTAGATGCTCCACCTCGTCCAAGTATGCCGTCTCATTGTTGTTGGAAATGAGGCCCAGGACAACAGTATCATCAGCAAATTTGATGATAGAGGTGGAGCTGTGTGTGGACAAACAGTCATGCGTGTAGAGAGAGTAGAGCAGGGGCTCAGGACACAGCCCTGTGGAGCTCCACACTCAGGGTGATGGAGGTGGAGGTGGACTGGCCTATTCTCACCACCTGAGGCCTGCCAGTGAGGAAGTCCTCAATCCAGTGGCAGAGAGAAGGATTCAGGCCGAGATCCAGGAGTTTGGAGGTTAGCTTGGTGGGAACTATGGTGTTAAAGGCTGAGCTATAGTCAATAAATAGCAGTCTTACGTAGTTCCCACTTTTGCTGTCGATGTGAGTGAGGGAGGAGTGGAGGACATGAGAGATGGCATCTTCAGTCGATCTATTGGGACGATAGGCAAACTGAAGAGGGTCCAAAGTGTCAGGAATGAAGGCGCAAATGGTGTTTTTAATGAGTCTCTCAAAGACCTTCATGACTATAGACGTGAGAGCCACTGGACGATAGTCATTTAGGCAAGAGGGTTTACTGTTCTTAGGGACAGGGATGATGGTGGATTTTTGAAGGAGGTGGGGACCACAGATGTAGTGAGGACTCATTAAAGATAGATGTAAACAACCCGGCGAGCTGATCAGCACAGGACCGCAGAACACGACCTGAGATACCATCTGGCCCGGCAGCTTTCCTGGCGTCCACACGCTTGAGTGCTCTCCGAACTTCATCCTCTGAGACAGAGATCACGTGATTGTTGCTGCTCTGAGTAATTCCCTCTGACGCGCCACTTGGCGTGAGTCGCGTTGCAGCGGTTACAGTCAAAGCGAGCATAGAAAGAGTTTAACTCGTTCACGAGCAACGGATCAGCGCTTGCCTCTGCAGAGGATTTAGATCCAAAAGAGCAGATGGACCTCAGACCTTGCCACATGCGCGTGAGTCGTTGAGTTGGAAATGAGACTCCACTCGGTCTTTATAACGGAGTTTTGCGGCTTTAACTGCTCGTCTGAGAGCATAGCAGGGCGATCTGTATTCATTCATATTCCTGAATGGAGACTGGCGTTGTAAGCAGCAGTCGCGTGCGTTCACTGCCACGCCGGATTGAATTGTCCACCCACGGTTTCTGATTTGAGAAGGACGTTATTGTTATTGTTTGCGTGGCTTGCTCTGTAAGCGTGTTGATGAAGCAAAGCGCCACGTCTGTGAACTTCGCTTCACGCCAGCTGAACTCGCTCGGAACATGTCCCAATCCACATCGCCCAGAGCTGCCTGTAGCGCGGTCTCTGAGTGGGGTGACCAACGCTTAACTTCCCGCCTCACGGGGTTCCTGGAGGAGCTTTTGTTTGTATTCGGGAGTGAGGAAAATGGCGGCATGATCCGATTTGCCAAACGCTGGAAGTGACCGCGCTTTATAGGCGTTCTTAAGCGAGAGTAGCAGTGATCCAGTGTGTTTGCTCCTCGTGTGGGGGCAGGAGACGTGCTGGTGAAAGTTTGGCAGGACTTTCTTTAGGTTTGCTTTGTTAAAATCGCCCGCGACAATGAATGCCGCGTCGGGATGTTGGTTTATGACGCCGCTGGCAACATCATGAAGGCCAGATAAAGCCAGCGCTGTGTCTGCCTGCGGTGGGATGTAAACGGGCGGTCGCGACAACCGCAGAAAACTCCTAGGCAGATAGAATGGGCGGCAGATGATTGTTAAATGTTCCAGATGAGGCGAGCAGGACCGCGAGAGAATGGTGATGTTCCTGGGATCGCACCATTTCTTGTTGATCATGAAACACACTCCACCGCCTTTGGATTTACGGCCTCGGCTGTTCTGTCCATCCGAAAAACAGAGAAGTTCTCCGACGGCGTCACAGCTGTGTCCGGGACCGCGGGCGTGAGCCATGTTTCAGACAAACAATAGATATTACAGTCTCTCATGTCCCGTTGAAAACTTATCCTGGCTCTAAGATCGTCCATCTTATTATCCAAGGATTGAACATTTGCTAGAAGAATGCTCGGGAGAGGAGGTCTGAATGCCCTTTTCCCTCAGTCTGTTACGGATACCAGCACGTTTCCCACGGTGTTTCTTTGTTCTACGCCGCTGGCTCTGTCCATTGTTCAACTCGCCGTTGCGAAGAATCTCAGATGTCCACAGAGGATCGGCGAAAGTGTCCTGAAACAGTCCAGTGTAGAGGTAACCAATGTCCAAAAGAGTTTTGCTGTCGTAGTAGATCAAGGCCGTAGTAGCGGGTGAGTTATGTATATGATGTATATTATGAACTATATGCCTTTCTCCACTGATGTTCAATGTTCAATGGGTTTCTAAGGATGCTGATTATTAGAAGACAGACTGAGGTGGCGAATGGGAACATGGTTTGTATAACATTAGCAACACATTATTAGCTGTTTGATAACAGTCGAGCAAAAGGCCAATCGTATTTAATTACCGTTATGTGTCCGACGTTGTAAAGAGCGATACCATTGTGCAGTGTTTACTACAGTAATTGTGGATCTCTGAGCTGGCGTGAGTGAGTGGAGGCGGGGCTAATTTGCATATTAACAGTTCTGCACATACTAAATGAAGCAAGGGTGTAAAGTTACATTCAAGCTATTTTAAGGCATGAATATTTTTTTCACAGAAAAAAAAAAAACTGTAATTTTGGTGATTGAAGAGGAGTTTTAAGGCATAAAATTATTGACTACAGGACTTACAAACCATACAAATGGCCACCAAGACCTGCCCTTGTGGCATAAAGTGTCTAAGTAGCAGCAATGAGATGGCAATCCAAAAAAAAAAAAAAAAAAAAAAAAAAAAAAAAAAATCACAATATGATTGTCGGACCAAATCATTATGTTATAGTCCTAATTCTAACCATAAAATATGATTGGTTGAAAATAATTTTGTTAAAGGAGCAACAAGGATGCAGAACCAGGAACATGTTTTGCTTGGTAAACTCATGGTCACCCGTCCCAGCTGCCGCTCTGCTAAGAATGTGTTACTTAACATAGCCAACGTGAATCTCACCTTCTCTAGAACCACATGAGCACATAAGTGTGAACCGACACACTTTTTTCCCCAAGGTGCCCCCTCTTCAAACCATGTTGAATGTGGAGAGTGTGTGTGAATCTGACTCATCTCCTTTCGTAAAAAAACAAACACTGCACACAGAAACACAAACCCCCACACACTTCAGCGTCCATATCACCCTAGTGTGTGGTGAAGACAGGCATGCAGGTCCAAAACTGTCAACATAAGTAAGGCTATAGGAATCCATTACTCAATAATTCAGCACAGGGAGCTGAAAGCGTCAGGGTGAGACTAGGCATTCACACGGCAGGCTGGGGGGAGAAAAAAAAAAAACAGAAAAAATAAAAACAAAATACAGCCCTGCATGGTTATGAATAGAGAGAAAACAGACAGCGACTTGTGCAGATGAGAGAATGAATGAGAAGCTGCCCAGTAGCTGGGTAGATAGCCCCAGATGAAAACACAAGGAGAGACGCGACTTTTTTAGATGCCCAAGCCTGGACGGTGGGTGATATGAGGGCTAGAGGGGTGGGACACTAAGTAGATGTGGGCTACAGGGCCACCACATAAGAGTCCACGCTGATAAAAGCAGCAGTATCTGGTGGAAGCCCTTAAAACAGGCAGCTGAATGACCTCCCCCTCCATCAGAGTCACACACGAGAGTCAGACAGAGAGATGAGAGCAATAAGGGTCTGGTAATGGAATGAAAACACTCCAAAACAAAACAAGGGCAGCTCTCTGAATGCAGGCCCTTTTCATGTGCGTGGCAGTGTCTGGGTGAAAAGACTGTGTGGGTTTGTGTTTTCTGGTTCAGAGACAGGCTAGAAACCGCAGGGCCGATATATCAAAGCGAGTGACGTTCAGATGCACTGCACCTTGCTGGTAGAACGGTCGGAGGTCCGTACCCTTCTGTCCAATCAAATTGCTGAGGAGAGCCATGGCGTTCTGCATCGTGCCTCCAACGGTGTTATTCTGGTGCTCCTGAAAAATATAAAAATGTTCTTATATTAAAATCTCTAAATATTTTGATGAACAATACAACACACGTGTCTTCCTTCTCTGTTGTAATCAAACAGAAACAAACAAACAGTCCAGTTCACGTGTCAGTTTGCTCACGCACATACGTCAATATGCGACTGGAAGCTCATGCTCCAGACTTCCAATAATGCACTCAGGACTGTTTGATGAGGCTGTGTATTACAGGTAATAATGCTGTAAATAATGTTCAGTTTCTTGCACAGACCGATAATTTCACTTCACAAGACCTCAATGTATCAGCAGCCATGGGTATTAATTTTGTTTTGCCTTTATGTGTTTTTTTTGACCCTCAAAGTGACAGTAGCCATTGACCTGCATTATACAATCACCAAGGTTTCTTTAAAAATTCTTTGTATTTCTACTGAAGAAATAAAGTCACTTATATCTTGGATGGTCTGAGGGCGAGTAAATTAACAGCACATTTTCATTTTGGGGTGAAGTATCCTTTTAAGATAATCTTAAAATTACATAAATAAAACACAACATTATTAAAAATAAAGTACACCATTAAAATTACATCATATTTTTTTGTTTATTTGTTTATTTGTACCAGAGGTACATATTAGCCAAGTTATTTGCATGTCTCGAACCTTGGATTGAAAAAGGTTGAGCCAAATCATGCGGACAACATATCAGACAAAAAAAAAGGTGACATATGCATGGTTAAAGGTCAGTTCACCCAAAAATCAAACATTCTGTCATTAATTACTCATCCTCATGTCGTTCCAAACCTGTAAGTATTCTGTTCATCTTTGGAACACAAATGTAGATATTTTTAATGAAACCTGAGAGCTTTCTGTCCCTCCATCAACAGCTACACAACAGACACTCAGAAAGATCTACACTGAACAGATTCAATTAAGGCTTGGATTCACATATAAACACTGATCAGCGAACATAAAGAGAAGCTTAACCAAACCTGCTTGACGCGTGAGAACAAACCTTTTGCCGAAGCTCAAACGTGCTGCGTAACACGAGAATGAACCTCATTGGCTCTTGCAGAAGCTCAAACGTGCTGCGTAACACACGAGAATGAACCTCATTGGCTCTTGCAGAAGCTCAAACGTGCTGCGTAACACACGAGAATGAACCTCATTGGCTCTTGCAGAAGCTCAAACGTGCTGCGTAACACGAGAATGAACCTCATTGGCTCTTGCAGAAGCTCAAGCGTGCTGGGCGTAACACACGAGAATGAACCTCATTGGCTCTTGCAGAAGCTCAAACGTGCTGCGTAACACGAGAATGAACCTCATTGGCTCTTGCAGAAGCTCAAACGTGCTGCGTAACACATGAGAATGAACCTCATTGGCTCTTGCAGAAGCTCAAACGTGCTGCGTAACACGAGAATGAACCTCATTGGTTCTTTCAGAAGCTCAAACGTGCTGCGTAACACGAGAATGAACCTCATTGGTTCTTTCAGAAGCTCAAACGTGCTGCGTAACACACGAGAATGAACCTCATTGGTTCTTGTGGAAGCTCAAACGTGCTCCGTAACACGAGAATGAACCTCATTGGCTTTTGCAAAAGCTCAAATGTGCTGCGTAACACGAGAATGAACCTCATTGGTTCTTGCAGAGGCTCAAACATGCAGCAACATGATCCTTTTTTCTCATGTATGCATCGTGTAGGTTTTCCCATTTGGCTTAACCTCATCCAACACAACACAACATACAACAGTATATTAAGATAAATAAAGTTTGGTACTATGCCAGAAACACAAACTATCTATAATGCTTATGAGATCTTATGATACTTTGTTTGACCAAATACATCAGCTGGGTTACAGGGGTATCAGAGCTAAAATTAACATTAAGATACATTAAAACATGAGATTATTACTGATTTTGCTCAAACTCCACTTCAAACCATCATCGAGTGCCTGTAATAACTTCAGAAAGTGATCTAAAGTGGATTTTTTTATTTTTAAATAATGGGCAGACGTGCATTGATTTTAGTGTTTTATAATAAACTGAATGCTGCATCTACTTAGGCTTACATGAGAAATGCTTTCTCATTCTTTATTGTTATAAAAATGACTAAAACAAAACATATATCGTAATGTATTTATTTGGCTTCGTGTTTCATCTGTAGAAAGGTTTCTCTCAGTTGTTTATGTGCGGAACTGTGCAGTACTCAGAACTAGGAAATTAACAATGTCGTCATTCGGGAGGACAGTTATGATCATATAATATGAAAGTCAGCTCTACAGCGAATGAGCACTCTTACTCATAACACACACACGGAAGAAAACAGCGCTCTGTATGCTGCTGCAAGCTTTTCAGATCGCATAATTCAGTGGAATATTTATAGAAATTATATTCTGTATAAAGAACACGTGAGAATAAATCTGTTCTCAGACACCAATGATTAAAAGAACTCAACATCCTTTCTCTTCCGGAATACTTGTGTTTACACAGGTTTTCAAAACGGCGCCACCACTCTTATAATTTTGTGCAACAGCAGCCGCTCAGGTAAGCTCAAATCTAATTGTACGGCGTGTTTCATTGTGGGGTGACGGGGGAAAAATTCGAAACATTGGTCGGTCCATAGGGATCTATTGTTTTGATTAAAGAGAGTCATCGCTACATACATGTAAGCGTGTCGCTTAATTGAGATTAGCATGAAAGGCCCTTTATATTGCTATTGCCACCATTTTGTAAACAAAAAAGCTACTCAAGACTGTGCAGTACAATGATTTTAGTACAGTCTAATAATTAGTACAGTCATTTTGGCATTTCATTCCATGATGTGCCAAATAACTCTGCATAACCCCGATGAAGTCACTGTAACACAAGCCTTTTTTGTTGCTAATTGCTTTAACCCAAAACCATAAAGCACTTCCAGTGAGGCAAACACTGTCTGCTAAAAAAACGGCAACACGAAAAAGTCCAGATCATCAATTCCACTTTTGTGTAGCCGCCTACTATTTTCAGGAGTGGAGAGTGAATCTAACCAGAGAGGGCAGAGGTGCTGCCAGATAGAGAGAGCCAAGGCTCTGCCCTTCTCATCTCTCCCCCAGGGTGGACACCGGAGGCTGGGTGAGGCCAACCGGGGGAGCTGGGTAAGGCCGGAGGTGTTGGGACGGTGTTGTCTAGGTCTTTTGACTCTAGGGTCAAAGACACTGTCTAATCCTGCAGCGAGCTCAGGTCCAGGGGCCGATTAAAAACATGATAAACAGACAAAGAAGAGCAGAAAGAAGGCAGAAAAAGGAGGGGAAAAATCGATGGGGGTTTTAATTAGAGGTCTGAGTGAGGCTTGGGAGGGAAAGAGAGAGAGAAAGAGAGATAAAGAGAGCGAAAGAGGGGTCTGGCCAGCTCTACTGGCTGACAGACAGACAGAGAAGGGTATGTCTGTCTCAGGGGAATCTCTGAGCCCCTCTACAGGCTGTGCAAGAATTTTCAAGGCCTGGAATCATTACTTTTTCCACTTTATTTCCGCACGGAGCCTCGGGAGAGGTGGAGTGAAGGGGTCGTGCATTCATCAGGAACCTTCAGTCCATACATAAATATAGTACACACAGACAAACTGCAGGAGAGACAACGAGGAAGCGTTTAATATTGGGAGGGTGCAGAAAATAGCTTGCTTAACAAAACCAGTTCATCTTCATGTCACAGGCTACGTCTACATTAATCCGGATACATTTGAAAACATATTTTTCTAGAGGTTTTGACCCAAGTTTTTTGACCCAAAGTGGACACATTTAAAAATGTAATTTTCTCATTGTCATGTGGACTGTGACAATAAAGTTATTCGACAAAACAATGTTTTTGTCATGTGAATAATATTGTACCTGTAGGTATCTATGGTTATACCAGCATGTGCCAGCTACGTATGTACTATTCACTTGCACAGTGTTGGTCAAGATAAATATTACATACAAACTTCATATCACATTCCTGCAAAGATGACAGAAAATGTACTCGCATCTGCTGTCCTGCATCAAACTGCAGTAATGTTGTGCTACCATGCATGGAATGGCGATTAAGTGTGACCTGGACGGACCAGCAAGTGGTGGGATATTTTACTAGTAAAAAAAAATAAGAACAGCGTGATTTTATTGCGGTCTCTGTATCACCTCAGTGAGTTTTTATTATACTTTCATTATTACCAAATTAGAAAACAACAACGATCCAATCAATTCCCGATGGACAAACGTCTCGCTCAACTTTTTTTTTCCCTGTTCAAGAAGCCATTTCAGTCAGATATACGTTACAATAGACACTGTAGAAAATGATCAGTTGACTTAAAACAAATTTGAGGAAACCCATTGGCTTAACCCACGAGTAATTGAAAAATTAAGTTATGTGAACTTAATTTTCTACTTCTATTCCACATAACTTAATTTTGGTTATTTACTTAATTTAAGGCAACGGGTTAAGTCAACTGATCACTTTTTACAGTGCACTTAAAAATCTGTAATGTTATCAGTTTGACTGCATTGGCACTTGGATAACAACAAAACTTGGACTAAATTGAGTTGGATAATAAATTCAACACTGAATGGACTTAAGCCTAACTCTGGCCTTCTGTAGAGTTTCTTATATCTGAATTAAGCTTGTTTCATAATATGATGAACTTCTCATTTCTCATTAATGCAATTATCTAATCAACCAATCACATGGCAGTTGCTTCAATGCATTTAGGGGTGTGGTCCTGGTCAAGACAATCTCCTGAACTCCTGAAACTGAATGTCAGAATGGGAAAGAAAGGTGATTTAAGCAATCTTGAGCGTGGCATGGTTGTTGGTGCCAGACGGGCCGGTCTGAGTATTTCACAATCTGCTCAATTACTGGGATTTTCACGCGCAACCATTTCAAGGGTTTACAAAGAATGGTGTGAAAAGGGAAAAACATCCAGTATGCGGCAGTCCTGTGGGCGAAAATGCCTTGTTGATGCTAGAGGTCAGAGGAGAATGGTCCGACTGATTCAAGCTGATAGAAGAGCAACTTTGAAATAACCACTCATTACAACCGAGGTATGCAGCAAAGCATTTGTAAAGCTACAACACGCACAACCTTGAGGTGGATGGGCTACAACAGCAGAAGACCCCACCGGGTACCACTCATCTCCACTACAAATAGGAAAAAGAGGCTACAATTTGCACAAGCTCACCAAAATTGGACAGTTGAAGACTGGAAAAATGTTGCCTGGTCTGATGAGTCTCGATTTCTGTTGAGACATTCAAATGGTAGAGTCAGAATATGGTGTAAACAGAATGAGAACATGGATCCATCATGCCTTGTTACCACTGTGCAGGCTGGTGGTGGTGGTGTAATGGTGTGGGGGATGTTTTCTTGGCCCACTTTAGGCCCCTTAGTGCCAATTGGGCATTGATTAAATGCCACGGCCTACCTGAGCATTGTTTCTGACCATGTCCATCCCTTTATGACCACCATGTACCCATTCTCTGATGGCTACTTCCAGCAGGATAATGCACCATGTCACAAAGCTCCAATCATTTCAAATTGGTTTCTTGAACATGACAATGAGTTCACTGTACTAAAACGGCCCCCACAGTCACCAGATCTCAACCCAATAGAGCATCTTTGGGATGTGGTGGAACGGGAGCTTTGTGTCCTGGATGTGCATCCCACAAATCTCCATCAACTGCAAGATGCTATCCTATCAATATGGGCCAACGTGTCTAAAGAATGCTTTCAGCACCTTGTTGAATCAATGCCACATAGAATTAAGGCAGTTCTGAAGGCGAAAGGGGGTCAAACACAGTATTAGTATGGTGTTCCTAATAATCCTTTAGGTGAGTGTATATATATATATCATAATGTTATTGAACTAAATTGGATCAATACTAAACTGACTTCAGCTGAATAATGACACTATTATTTTCTGTAAAGCTTCTTTATTGTTAAACGGAGTTAAAACTGAGTCTGCATAACCTTGGCTACTTGACAAATCACAATAATTCATAATGCAAACTCTGAATCAACCAATGCTAAATGTTCTACATATTGTAATAATTATGTTCACAACTTGTAATAATTACGTCAATAAGCTCATTGTTTCTGCCTAATATTAATACATGACGTTAGCTAACTGCATGATTTGTACGTGTACATTTCTGAAATACATTACTTGGACACAGTCACCAATGATAACAGACCACTGTAAATTGTAATGTAGACACAAGCATTTTCTGTAAATGAAATGATACGCATTGTGAAAGTGCTATGCAAATAAATGTGAATTGAATTATAAAGTCAGACTGAGCTGTAACCTTTTTAAGATCTATCTGTGTGTCTAGTACATTATATGCCTCACATATTTTGAGTAGGTAAAATTGCAAAAAGTTAATTTATTGGGGTATTTGTACTTTTACTCAAGTACTTGATTTGAGTACTTCATATTGTTATACATGCGTTAGCATGGCAGATGCCCCTCTGAACAGTTTCTTACTAGAAAAAAAAAACAAAACAAAAAAACCGACTGTTTGACCGGCTAATCCCATTTTATAGATTAAATAGAAATATATACAATTTTAAATTTGAGGTACAATGGTTTTCATATTCTCCTGTTGTGATACACTATAATAAAAAGGGAATATTTAGAACACTCTTACACTATCCATCTATTACTACCTTAAAAATAGTCTTCTTTTATTTCTGCTCCTTAGATTGAGCTAAAAGCTAAAAGCTTTTCTTGCTCAGAAAGTGTGGCTGTGAGTACATCTCAGCTCTCAAGAACATTCATGTTTTGTTTTTGTTCCCTGTCCGATCTATACTGACAGGTCACATCCAACAGAAAGCAGTGACAATACAAACACTGAGGGAAGCAGTGTTGGAGTCATTTATTAAAGTTTCCCCTCAATGATACTATACAAAGACACTACAAAGATACAAAATTAAAAGAATTCTTTCTTTCTTTAACTGGTTC
Source organism: Paracanthobrama guichenoti (assembly GCA_018749465.1). NCBI lineage: Eukaryota > Metazoa > Chordata > Actinopteri > Cypriniformes > Gobionidae > Paracanthobrama > Paracanthobrama guichenoti. Next base: position 14,457,935 of record CM031958.1, on the reverse strand, counting down.
ATTGCTACCTTGATATTTAAGTGGATTGAGTAAAGAAAAAGAAAGTCAAATAAATCACAGGCTTTTCATGCATCCTTTTAAATAATCTTTTAGTTTTACAGTTAAGCTACACATACTACTGGTCAAAACATGTTTTGTTTTTTTGAAAAGCTTATGCTCACCAAGGCTGCATTTAATTGATCAAAAATACCTTAAATACAGAAATTATTACAATTTAAAACTACTATTTTTATTTCAGTATGTTTTATTTCAAAAAATGTGATTTATTTATGTGATGTCAAAGCTGAATTTCAGCAGCCATTACTTCAATCTTCAGTGTTACATCCTTTAGAAATCCTTCTAATATGCTTATTTTCTACTCCGTTATTATCAATTAATATTGGTGCTCAGTTATCAACAACGATCCTTATCAATATTGAAAACAGTTTTTGCAGTGTAATTTTTGTGGAAACCATTTTTTCAGGATTCTGAAGAATAAAGTTCAAATTACATCTTAAATAAATCGTTTTTTTTTATTATTTTTTACACTTTTCAAATGTCTTTTTTTATATAAATTGAATGTGTCCTTGCTGAATAAGTGTTTTTTTATTAGTTTAAAATATTATATAGATATATATATCTTATATCTATCTATATATCTTACTTGCCCCAAACTTTTGAATGGTAGTGTATCACGGTCTTCAACATTGATAATAATAAAAAATATATATTTCTTGAGCACCAAATCATATTAGAATGATTTCTAAAGGATCATGTGACACTGAAGACTGGAGTATTGCTGGAAATTATATTTGAATATATACTAAAACAGAACAGTTATTTTAAAATGGTAATATAAAAAAAAATATATTGTATTTTATCATCAAATAAATGCACACTTGGTGAGCATTAGAGACTTTTTCAACAACATTCAAACTTTTGACCAGCTCTCTGGACATGTGAGTTGTATAATTGCAGACTGATTATAGCATAATCTTTGTAGAGCTGAATGGGCTGGATATACCTTAAACAACTCAGCCTTTGTCATCAGTATTAGTCTTTTTTCCTGTTGAAGGTTTCGACCAATAAGGCGCTTTGGGATTTGGGATACACAGAGAAGTCTCGCCTCAGCACATTAACACAATTCAAATGTTCGGTAAGCGGTAATCCCTTCGCTTGTTACAGCAAACAGGCACAAACCTCTGTGAGGAGGGCAGATTGTGAACTGGAAGGGCAACAGTATTGAGGGATTGGGATTAAAGGGGATGTGAGGCTGTAGCTAACGTCTCTTACGGCTCACTAGCTTGCTGAGATGGCCAAAGAAGTCACACAAACCTCTCTCTCTCTCTCTCCTTGTTCATTAGCGATCTCTTGTTCATTAGAGTCCTCGGCTTCCTTTCATGTCCTCTCAGGGCTCATGAGGATAAATGGACCACATCTGAATTATAGACTCACAGACTGGGCTGCACTTAGCCTAGGCTGCACTCTGATTGGAGCGGTAAAATCAAGTTCAGTTTGGCCTCCAAAGAAAGTTTAATATCGAGACATTAGATTCTTAATTGATAAAACAGAACTTGCTTCTGAATACGGCGTTCCAGCTGTGCTAAAATCCATGATACAGATTTACTATGACCTGAAACACCTGTTCACTGGGCAGTAATAATGGCACATCTTTTTTTTTTGTGCCTTTACACCAGTAACTATCTTCAAACCGAGGGATGTCACTTCATAGACTTCAAGGGCTATCATGGGCTTTTTGAATTTATTATTGATAGGACAGCTGAAGCAATGACAGGAAGTAAACAGAGAGGAGATCAGGAAAGGGCCAGTCATGGATCATGGCTATATGCCTGTATATACACTGCCCTGCCAAAAAAAAGTTGCAGTTTGGATTTAAATAGGCAAATGCTTACGAGTCTATGATTGGATCATTATTGCAGTGATTATTATGGTTTCCAACAGTTCTTCTAAACCTAATTGATTGTGTAGCTTTTCATTTCTTAAACAACCATGTAGGAAGAAACATCATGACCATATTCCAGGATGACAATGTCAAGATTCATCAGGCTCAAACTGTGAAAGAATCGTTGGGAGGGAGCAAAATTGAATTCAGTGAAAGTCTTTGGGATGTGCCGGAGTAAACTTTACAGTGTCAATTACAATTTTTACAACAGATTAAAAATTTTAATTGCGACTTTTGTGTGATTAAATGCATACTTATCGTGAAATTAAGCATACATCATTGATCTTGTTAAACACGTTTATTTTGTCACCATTGCTATATCCAGCAAAGTAAACTATCAGATTGAAGGATGATTCTCGCAAAACTGTATTTTCTGCAAGCTTTTTTCAAAGTAAATGTTGGTGTCTTTCCAAAAAAAGCACACTTGGAGACTCCAAAAAGACACCTAATAACAAAATGATAGGAGGAGTTCATATTATTCATAAATGTATGCACACCAAAGCACAATACATTTAAGAACAAAACTTAATTCAGAATTCAGTGTATAGTATGTGTACAGTACAACAGCAAAGAGCTTGTTTAGAGCTTTAGTATGTTTTAAACAATCCGTAAAGTAAACAGCGTAAATACACATATACACACACACACATATATATATACATACACATATACACACACATATACATATATATATACATATATATACACACACATACATACATAAACATTCACTCTTTATGTTAATCACTTTATTCACTCTAAGTTAATCGATAAAGAATTGTAATTTTGTGATACGACGGTCTTGGCATTTCATTTGGCTGTAGGATGGAATTATTTTCAATCCGCCAATGTGGCTAGTGGGAGTGGCTGCCTTACCCGCCACAGCTTCTACCCACATTTGGCGGGCTGGCGGGTGTTAATGTCAAGCCTTATATATATATGTGTGTATGTGAAGTACTCAAATCAAGTACTCGAGTAAAAGTACAGATATCCTAATAAATGAATCCTTACATATTAAAGTATAATATGCTATGCTATTTTTAAATATATAAATGTTAATTATTGAACATATTATTTTTAAAATATTTTTGAGTCTTTTATGCTCACCAAGGCAGCATTGATGTAATAAAAAAATACAGAAAACAGTCACGTAAAATGGTATTACAATTTAAAATAACGGTTTACTATTTGAATAGATTTGCTCTATCATTCTGTCTATCATTTTGTACTCAATAAACATTTCTTCTTATCATAGCTGAAAATGGTGGTGCTGGTTTAACAAAAATGTTTTGTGGAAATCATGATTAAAAAAAAAAAAAAAAAAAAAGGGATTGCTTGATGAATAGACAGATCAAAAGAACAGCATTTATTTTAAATATATGTTTTTGCTGAATTTAATGCTGAATAAATGTATTAATTTCCTTAAAAAAAATTTAAAAAAAACCAGACCCCAAACCTTTGAAAGATCACGTATGTAGAAACCATTTTATTAAAAGTATTAAGTCACTAAAGACTGCTGTACTAGTCACAGCTAAAGAAGATGCAGGCACTCAGCTGTGCATCTTGCCTACATTGACCTTTAGCTGTGACTATTCACAATAAAGCATGGCCTTTCGCAAAGGTATTGCTTAAGTGTAGTCCGCATCTCATTTAATCGCACGTGTTGTTCATTCCATAACATCAGCATGAGACATTTTCTCTACAGAGCAAACCTACATATTTTTAATTGAAAGTGACCCTATTATGCTATTTTAAAGGTTCCTAATTTTGTTTTGGAGGTCTCCAACAAAATATTTACATGCAGAAAAGGTAAAAAAAAAAACGTGAATTTTCTCATAATATACATTGCACATCACCTTATTTCTCAAAGAGTCTGAAACCGGTCCATTTGAAGATCCAGTCTCTCTAAACCCCTCCTTTCCTTGAGACAGCTCTACTCTGATTGGTCAGATGGCCGAGTCTGTTGTGATTGGTCTACTGCTTACAGCGCGGGTCGGAAACAAAACACCCATTACCATATCTGAATATCAGCTCTGAAGGCTTCCTCAGTTCTTCATACACAGTGGTCAAACAGTCATCGCAAGCATCAGCGGAGCGTGAACAGCACATATTTTGCCTCTGTCCATGTTATTGAATGAAGGGTGTTCACTGGCGCGAAGCAAGCAGAGCGAGCATTTCCAATTCAATCCTATGAACTTCCATAGGAATTAATTGAAAACACTCGCTCTGTTCCATGCCAGTGGACACGCACCGTGAGAGGGTTGGCCGCCACGCTTCTGATATGAACGCTCTCATTCATTGATATGGGCAGTGACAAAACACATGCTGCTCAAGCTCCACTGACACTTTGAGGTGAAACTGTTTAAAACGAAGACTTTGGTTAACCTTTGAAAGTACAATCATCACACTGCAACATCTCTGCGGTCATGCTGCTGCTGGTCCGGAGAGAGCAGCTGCCATGTACGAAGCAGCTTCACAAACAACTGTCTTTTCAAACACACGTTATTTATGTGTTATAAACATTTAAATAACACTGGATAAAAGTTCATAGTTTTTTGTAACTTGTATGTATTGTATTGCTTATGGTTACGCCAGGAGGTGGTGACAAGTGAGTGTTTAAAAAAAAAAGTATGTCATTGAATCATTGAATTTATTCACAAACGCTGATTCATCCAATAACAAAAGTCGTGATGAATGAGACATTGAGTCTCATTCGCCAAACATGCGTTCGCACAAATTTTAAGAACAAATCACAATTCAACAAAGATTTCGTAATCATTTTTTTTTTCCTTCTAAATTTACGAAAAAAATATAGCAAAAACTGAAACCATACGTATGCAAAAATAACTTTATAATCATGTTAAAGTCCTAGTGAACCAATTTTATTTTATACCAACTGATTTTATTTCAGTGCTGTGACGTATTTCCAAGTGAAACGGAATATTGACTAGAGGGCAGGGTTTTACTTCAGCGCTCCTCCTCGCCATCTCTCGCTCACAGCAGACTAACGGTTTGAGGGGAGGGGTTAAGCATTTTCAAACCCAAGCCGTCAAACTGACATCATCTGAGAAGGAACGCCGTTTCCAGACCGGAAGTTACTTTTCAGATTTTGATAAAATTTACCGTGGCAAACACATTTTTTCTGTGTATTAACGGATTAATTGTTTACCCTAAAACTTGTAATGTGTGCTAACAAAGTAAATAAGATCGATTTTTAAGAAGTTATATTTCATCCTAACATGACTATAATTACATTGAAGTATATTGCATTAATTGTATTATATAATCCATATATAAAATGGTAACACTTTACAATACGGGTGCACTAATAGGCATTAATTCATGCTTAACTAATGCACAGATAATCATATGTTAATGTATGACTCATGAAGAACTAACCCATTTATTAATGATTACTGCATCAGCAACTAATGAACATTCTATATGATTAATAGATTAATATATGAATTACTATTAATGTGTATAATTAAATGTATTAATTCCTTAATAACATTATATTAACTAATAATGTAAATTAACACGTTAATTACCACAACAGGTCGAAGCCATGCATTTCAACTTCCAGTTGTCTGCTTTAATTAATCATTAGCTAACGATTTACAAAGGTATCATTATGTTATGACTTTACTTGTAGAGGCACATCACTATTAACTAATTCTAAATTCATTCAAAAGCCATAACCACAATGACATATTACTTAACAATTAGTTAATAGTCATGTGCCATGAGAAGTCATGACATAATGAAACCTTGGCAAATCGTTAGCTAATGATTAATTAAAGCAGACAACTGGAAGTTGAAATGCATGACTTCGACCGTTGTGGTAATGTGCGTGTTAATTTACATTATTAGTTAATATAATGTGTTATTAGGAATTAATACATGATGTCATATTTAATTAATAGCAATTCATATATTAGTTAATCTATTAATCATATAGAATGTTCATTAGTTGCTGATGCAGTAATCATTAATAAATGGGTTAGTTCTTCATGAGTCATACATTAACATATGATTATCTGTGCATTAGTTAAGCATGAATTAATGCATATTAGTGCACCCGTATTGTAAAGTGTTACCTATATAATTATATAATGAAACAATTAAATAATACAATTTAATTTCATCTTAAATACATTCGTTCATATACAGTTAAAGAGTAAGAAAAGCTGCATTATAGCTTCAGCTGCGAGGTTTCTCTGAATAACGCATATATACACGAGTATGTACAGCTGGCTGATGAGAGCTCTGTAATCTGGGTCTGTATAAAAGGTGTTTATTGTGAGAACTGGTGAGAATGGCACACTTAGCATTGCTCGAGGATCCGGATGAGAGCGGGTCTGCAAACAGCAGAAAGTTTGACAAGAGTGATGAAAGGCTGTAAAGAAAGCGTGTGCGGAAAGCCCTTATAAGGAGATGGTTTGGGTGTGTTTTATGCAAATGACTAACCTCACACACACGGCCGCTCATTTAGAATACTCCACATTCACTAACATCAGAACGAGGTTAAGAACAAATTCATGTGCGTTTTGTGAATCAGGCAGAGATTTTTCGTGAGAATTTCTGTGCGTACAAATGCGAAAGAATCCACGCAATTATTAGTGAATGAGACCCACTGACCATTCAAATTGTTATGCATTTTGTTCAAATTAATATATCTTTTAAATAGACTAAATCAATAAACCTTTTTGTCAGAACCTGTAGTTTGCATGTTATTTTGTTTAGTTGTCTGATGTTTTTTGTTCTTCAGAATCTTCTGGGAGAATCGATCTCCATTTTACACACAAAAGAATTGTGATTCTCAATTTATCCAGAATCGTGCAGCTCTAGCAGGCATTATGCAAATTTGTTAAATTGTTGCGTCGGTATGTAACAGGAAGTGACTGGAATTACTAACGACTCGTTCCAGCAGTTCAGAATCAATTCTTTCTTTTAGGAGACAATCACTTTATTTTGTCATGCACTTCAATCTTTAAAACTTTGCAGACCTTTAACATTCACAAACACACTAAATGAAAGGTAACATTCCAAAAGCATAATAGAGGCGCTTTCATTGATTTCATATTTAAACCCAAATCAGTATGCATTTATAAAATCAGCCAATTTAAAAATGGTCTGTGTCAGAAAAAAAAACATTTTAAATATTTAAGAGATGTTTGCCCATCTCACTGCTCACAATGCTTGAGTGTTGCTTACTGGCCCAACTCAAAAGAGCACAAAACAATGGTTATGACCTCTAGATATGACTCATATTACTAATTTAATTAAAATCTATTAAATGTTTCATCTATGTTAATGGTCCCTCAGGCAAAATGGAAACAAGAACGCAAGAAAATGTTGAGAAAAAAAAATCCAAGTATGAGCCATAAGTATGGTAATGCTAATATCTTGTAGTCGATACTGGCCAGAATTTTATATTGGTGTATCTATAACAATTAGTTCAGGAATTATCCAGAGAGGCAGAGGCAGAGCTAAAATGTAATGAATTCATCAATATGAAAATGTGATTAAAACAGAGAGATCTTCTCCAGCTGTGAGATTTAATCACCTGCCAGACAACAGCAACTGACCAAATAAAGTGGGGCTTAACTGCCCCGCTATACTGCTGTGAGAATTTCCAAATCAAATGCTAGCTGCGAGAAAAAGAAAAGACAAGCACAGGTGCACATTACAGGTTTGAGATGAGCCCACCTCATTGTAACGATGCTAAAATCAGCAGCAAATGTGACTACAGACCACAGGTCAGTGCATAAGAGAGAGAAATCGGGTAAATGTAGCAATCAGTAATGTAGTAAACAGGCATGCAATCAGCTCATTCAGAGCACTGTAGGAAAAGAAGCAGAGGAGCGAGGATGTTGAATATTCTGACCGACAAGATGATGGGGGGAGGGAACTGCCACTAATTTTGACTTTCAGATATAATATTCACAGTTGTATTCATGCATAATTGTTGATTACTTGTTGGCAGTGTGTTAATAAAATTGGTAACAGTTTTCAATAAAGTTCCATTTGTTCACATTAGTTAACTACATTAGGCCACATCCACACGAAGCCAGAGCTTTCCTATGCTTTTTTTTTTTTCTCTCGTTCAAAAAAAAAAATCCATATTCCATAATTTCCGCCTCAAGAAACTACTGAAACTGAATCAAAACAACGTAGTATACATGTCAGACCGGTATGTGACGCTGTAATTCTGCCAAAGAGATATGGAGAAGAACACTTGGAGCATGCATCGAGAAGTGGGGTGATGACATCATCGTTTCACAAAATATACGGATTGGCTCTACACACGAAAATGGGTGTCATTTTCAGATTTATCCACTCTGGGACACGGTTTCAAAAAAAACAGTGGTTTCAGGCTCCCAAAACGTCAGATCCACCTGGACGAAACACTGATCCAATACAAAATTTGTACTTATATAGCTAAACGCGTCTCCGTGTTTAGCTGCATTTCTTAATCTTTTCTATTTAAATAATGTTAACACAGTTTAATAAATACTGTCAAATATGTACTGCTCATTGTTCATTAACTAATGCGACTTTATTGTAAAATGTTACCATAATACTTGTGGTTACTTTTTGGCTTTGTGTAATTTTTGCATAAAACTGGCCCATAATTAAATACTTAGCCTGGATACTTGATTTTTATTTGGTTGGCTTGGCTGATGAAAATGTATATCCTTCAGAAAATGAAATTGCAGTGCATGAAACACTCTGGGTTTATGGCTTACATTAACCTTGAAAAGTTCTTTTAATGCATTGGTAATTTTTCACTTCAGGTAATGGGAACGTCAAAGGATCAATCATCAGATACTTCTTAAATCTTTTGGCTCAGGATTGCTGCTGGGCAGCTCAACAACGACCATTTATCAGAAAGCTTCAAAAATTGTAGAAAAAAAAAATTCTAAATCTAAAGCACATTTTTTGCCAAGCTCTTCCAGTATTGTCGCTGTCGGACAGAAACCTCCATATTTCATCATTTTTATTTCTTTTTCATAAATCATTCTATTGGTCACCATTTACATCTGTCTGTGGGTTTTGTAAATATTTAACCAAAGAAAAGAATTAAAAAGAGCTTGTAATTAAACCTCGTAACTCCATAGGATCCTCAAAATGTCTGTAAAACCTCTTAACTCAAATGCACTTTGGAGCGTCTCTGGTTGTGTGTGTGTGTGTGTGTGTGTGTGTGTGTGTGTGTGTGTGTGTGTGTGTGTGTGTGTGTGTGTGTGTGTGTGTGTGTGTGTGTGTGTGTGTGTGTCTGTCTGTCTGTCTGTCTGTCTGGTCTGTCTGGTCTGTCTGGTCTGTCTGGTCTGTCTGGTCTGTCTGGTCTGTCTCTGCTAATGCTAATGCTGTAAACTATATATAGGAAGCCCTTACTTACACATTATTATAATATTAAAAAAGTTACAATTAACAACAGAGCCAAAACTTTTTCAAAAATCAAATTTGAGAGATGAGACTTTGTTTCTAATAGAAAGTAGCAAAACACAGAGCTTATTACAATTATTGGTGGTTAAAAGTGGTTAATAAGAGGTTACAACTACCGAGCCGAACGACTCTGTGTCTCTCTCTCTGTGTGTGTGTGTGTGTGCGTGCGTGCGTATACATCTACATACATGCATACATACACAATATACAATATATACAAGCGGGGCTTGACAAAAAAGGGCTATAAAAAAAAGTTTAAAGGCTATATGTTTTATGCATTTGTGGAGCGGAGAAGTGTGAAAATATAATGCGATCCACTGCATCAGATGCAAATGTTTTAATGATGGACAAAACATGTATGACCAAAATTTGAAAAAAATAAAAAACCTTGTAACTCCATTTGAGCTTGATTTTGGTAAAATGTTAATAAAATAAATGACACATACAATTGTCTGACCATATATGAAACCACAATATCTACATTGACAACACAGTGTTTAATTATTTTTATACAGATTTTTTTCTCCCATTTCCTGAAAGGTAGCAATTTCAGAGATACAAGGTTTCCGCCCGACAGTGATGACATGTTAGACTGCCGATCACTGTGGCCTACTTGAAATAAGTATGTGTGTGTGTTTGTGTGTTTTCGAGGGTGGGGTGGTGTTGACTGTTAACAGTCGATGTAGGGTCCACTCTAATGAGAATGTAACCTGCTGTTGAAAAGGCCTCACATCCACACTCCATTAACTCTGCAACCCAATTACACATTGCACTCTGATAGGTCAGACCCCTACTGCCTCATTTACATAATAACTCAATGGATACTGAGATGGGAATATATTTAGAGAGAAAGGTCTGACTGTTACACAAGCATATGCACACAGCATTTATAAGGCTAAATGCCTTTATATAAATGCCTATAAAATACTTTAGTATGTTTTAAATTATGCTATGATATTAATACTGTAGTTAAAATTAACTAACATTTTAAAAATGAATTAAACATTTGAAATGTATTCTGCAAGGATGCATTCAATTGATCAAAATCGACAGTGAATACATTTTTAATTTTACTAACAACTTCTATTTTAAATAAATGCTGTCCTTTTGAACTTTCCATTCATAGATAATAAATAGAAAATAGATTAATAAAAAGAAAATCAGTTTCCACAAATATACTAAGCAGCTGTTTTCAACATTGATAATAAGAAATGTTTTTGAGCACCAAAATCATATTAGAATGATTTCTGAAAGATGTCTTTACTGATCATGTGTCAGTAAAGACTAAACTAATGGATGTTGAAAATTCATCTTTGCCATCACAGGGATACATTTTTATATATATTTATATTTTTATTTATATATATATATATATATATATATATATATATATATATATATATATATATATATATATATATATATATATATATATATATATATATATATATAATAGTATTTTAAAGTAAGTATTAAAATAGAAAATTTTAAATTGTAATAGTATTTCAATTGTCATTTTAAATAGTAACAAACATTACTAAAAACAAAAGCGTGTTTTTGCTGTATTTTTCTGATTAAATTATGCGACCTATTATGCAAAATTCACTTTTACATGGTGTTTGAACATAAATGTGTCAGCAGTGTGCGTACACAACCACCCTATAATGGTAAAAAATCCACCCACTCCTCTTTTTTAATCCCCATAAATCATAAGCGTTTGCAGATTCCAGCAGTGTGATGTCACATATCCTTAGGCCCCGCCCATGACTGCCGATGGACTCTGCCCTATTAGCATAGACCCCGCCCACAGTGAGCTGTACACAGTCTGCCATGTTCATCTCCTCGCCAGAGCATTTAACAGCAGAATTCAAGAAAGAAATGTATTATTCAAGTAAAAAGTTATTCAATCAAGAGCAGTGAGTGATTTTCTGTTTTTCTTTTGTTGTTTGATTATATTAACAGCATATACAGCAGTGGGTACTGTCAATTTAATACACAGATATAATATGCGATTTCTTTCCCTGCTGTTTGTGTTTACAGACATAATCGACTGTGTTTATGTGAACTTTGTGTGTTTTTGTTGTTGTGTATTTGACAGTTTAAGCGTAATAAGATGTGAAAGAGAACTTGGTTTAATACAATGCAATGTCATGTGAGCGTGACTGCGATAGAGATAATAATCAAAAGCAAACAGATGTTTTAGTTTTGGCAGAGTATCCGAGGCATATTTCACAATTCTGTTTGAAATACAAACTCTCAATTATTTTTAAATTACATGACGGAAACAAGCTTCCACATGAAAGCCATGGCCACTTTGAAATGTGATAAATAAAAAGATGATAATACTGTATGTGAAAATTATTTCAAATTTATCCTTTTGTGTTCACCAAAAAAAAAAAACACAATGGAATTGGAATGAACTAGGAATCAGTAAATGATGACAGAAGTTCATTTTAGAGTTAACTAGGCCTTTAAATGATCAACATAGCAATATAGGTTTGTCTAGGACAGGTGCAATTCTACCACTATTTCTTTTTAAAATACTTTGATGCATTTCTGCAACATGGCCAATTTCTCCAATATTGTGTTTTCTGATTTCCAAAAAGCTTTTGATTTTCTGGTAATTTCATTGCTTTCCGAAGTCAGAGCAGAAAACCCAAAGCAAGAAACGAATCAAGCAAACCGACAGTGAGGAAACCAAAAGGCTCAGAAGCACACTTACCTCTATGACTTGAAAGATAACAGGCAGGAGACGGCTCTCTCTAACAAGCCTGTTGGGGGAAAACACATACACACACACATAAATATACACACATTTAGCTTGCGACACACACATTTACTTCATGGCACTAGGCCCACGTTCCATCTTCATTAGTGTGACACTTGTGCGTGCATTTGGGTTTTGGCACTGAACAGGACCACTGAGGTGTGAACGTGTCGTGCCAAGATCAGTCAGCTGGGAAAATGACCTTTGACTAATCCAGTGACGAGTGAAAAAGAGAGAGAGAGTATGCCGCTGAAAGGATGAAAGCGTGATGGATGGAGAAAGTCAGATGGAAACAACAATATATTGAGTGAGAAAAAGAGGGGCTGTGTATCCTACCTAGATTCCTACTGGCTTTTTATTTTAAAATGCTCTGCTAATCACCATAACAATACAGGTGGTAAAACAGAAAGCCACATGATGAATTAGAGTTCATCGTAAGTGGCCTGTTCATAAAACATGGTCAATGTTCATATATAGACAGTGTGCAGGGTCAAACACTAAATAACAGAAAATGTAACAACATCGTAATGTACATTACTAATAACAAAAATAAGAAACAAAAGATTCATATAAAATAAAATGTGCCATGCAGGGAGTGTACTACTGTTTTCCACCATAAATCATATGGTAATAAATAGTTTTACATGCATTAGTAATGCAATGTTAACTCAATTACAGTTTTTCACCATATATGGTAAGGTAAGTTACAGTTAACCAGGTTTTTACTGTAACATTTTTACATTTTTGGAAAAAATGATAAACATCTTTACACTGTAGGCAGCTCACTAAGCAGCAAAGTAATGGTTTGAATCATTTGAACAAAATGTTTGCATCTGTCCAATGTCCAAAAAGGCTGTTTAGGTAGAAAGTTCACTAGGACTGAATCAACTGCATAGAGGAAGACTATTGAAGACTCAATAAATGATATCAAGAAGGAAGCTCCACTAAGTTCAGACCATTTGAGTCTAATATAAAAATGTGTCTATGCCCTAAAAATGCTGTATATGTAGGCAGAACATTTAAATGTGACTATGACTGTCAAAAGTAGCTATACGGGTATAGGCAGTTTACTATAGCCGCATTTCCACTGGGGGAACTTTCCCCAGGAACTAGGGACTTTGGGGTGGTACTCTGTGCGTTTCAACCGCAGGAACCGGGGTCTAAATGAAATCCAGTGGGCTCTGGAAAGTTGCGTGCAGTCCTATGTCGCCGGACTAATCTTCATGATACTTTAGACCGTGATGGAAATGCAGACAGCAACATGTCTGAGGGGAAAAAATTTCCTGGGACAAATAGTTCCGGGTAATTTCGGTGGAAACAGGGCTTTCAAATTCATTTGAATCGATTGTATTGTGTGTCTATGATCCTAAAAAGGCTTGTACTATGATGCTCAAAAATGCTATGTATATAAATTGTTTGACGTGATTGTTCAAACATGACTATAATAGCCAAAAATGCTGTCTAGGGAGTCAACTAATTTTAATCAAATGCTTGAACATGTATGGTTGCTAAAATACCGTCTAGATAGGGCGCTCATTTACTTTGAGTCAAATATTCAAATATGCTTATATGATGTCTAAAATTGCTGACTACTGTAGGTAGGCAGTTCACAAGGTTTAAATCATTTAAATAGAATGTACAAACGTGTCTATATGATGGATAAAATTGCTGACATGGTAGGCAGCTCACTAGGTTTGCATGTAATTATGATGTCCAAAACTGCTGACTATGTTGGCTACTCACTAGATTCATATCGTCTGAACATTCAAATACATCTTTTGGCAGACAGTCCACTTGGTCTGAAAGTTCGAACACACCTATGATGCCCAGAAATGCCGTCTAAGTAGGCAGCTCATGAGGTTTTAAAAACACAGCCAGAGAATGCTCCAGACAGCCAGGCTCAGAGGAGTAATGGAAGTCTTTATTGAAAATGACTCGCCATGCTCTCTTATTGATTAAGGTCTTTGATTCACAGCCAATTACCGTATGCAAAAGGTGCATAGAGCAGAATGCTACAATAAGCTGAGAAAAGGACAGATAAAATGAAATTAGTTGGAAGGTCACATTTGGAATACCTACGGTGCCCTTCCTAGTCAATACAGTGATACATGACACAACTATAGTTATTTGGCCATTCTCCCCATAGTGTGTCCTCTATGGAGGATATGAGTTCTTTTAGTGAGAAAGAGCTGCTTAGTATACCTGAGATAAGGTGAATGCAGAGGTCTATATGAGTAAATCTCCTACTAACGTGCTGAATTCTTGCTATATGAACCAAAGCCACAGGTAGAGAGAGAAATATCCTCTTTGTGCCTGAAAGTCTACTAGAAGTCAGCACAGCTCAAAAGCTGGGATTTAGGGATTTTAAGGGTCAAAACAGGTTTCACTGTGCCAAAATGATTGTGTATTTTGATGGAATTGAAAAAAAAAAAAAAAAAAAAAAAAACGTACAAAACTAGAAACAGCAATGCCATTTTGTTAGTCATATCAGATTAGTTAGTCAAATACCACATGAACATTTTGTAGATTTTAGTCAGTGTCTGTTAGCGTCGAGACCATCTACAATACACTACCGTTTAAAAGTCCCGGGTCAGGGTTATTGCACACCAAAGCTCTATTTATTTGTTCAAAAATACAATATTGTGAGATATTATTACCATCTAAATAATTGTGTTCTATTTTAATATATCTTAAAATGTAACTAATTAACTAATAGCACAAAAAAAGACCGGTAAGTCATGCCAACATGGCTGGCAGCATCAGACCAACTGCAACAATGAGCAATTAAATGTGAATGCAAACTGCGGTATACAAAAACAGTTTCGTCTATCGACAGGAAATCCATAACTTTTTGCCAGAATGGTCTGAAGATGATATGATTCGATTCTTGTGAAAATCGGACCAACAGTCTAGAAGCAATTCGAAAAAGTAAAGAGAATAAAAATGGCAGACAGGAAGTTCAGCCGACTACGGCAAAATTGGTATCAATGTTCTCGGCATGACCCAAGGAATCTACTTTCAAGTAATTCAAGTTTCATTACAAATCGCCAAAACACATAAAACATTATTAGCATTTTTGGATATTTCATTTGATATTTCATCCACACACTTTTTGAGTACCTTTAGGTGCCGAAGCTACAAACAGAGTTTCGTAATGATATGCCAATGCATTTGTGAAATACAACAATTTATGGCCGGTATGGGAAAATTGGGTATTGAAAAACTGCACTGAATCTAAAGAGACCAGTTTTGCCATGTTAGTGGCACTGTGTCCTAACTGTGCAGGAACCCTCAGGTCATGGTTGACATAACACACACCAAGTTTGGTCAGAATACGCTAAAGCACTGCAGAGATATAGCCTTATGTTAATTTTGGAGTGCTCTTTGTTGAATTCGTTCGCACATTATTTGAGAACAGTTGACGAATCAACTTGAATATCAACTTTATGTTGGCATGGTCTGAAGATGACCTGGTTCAATTTTCGTGAAGGAGGCGGCGGCCTAGGAGGAGTTCAAAAAAGTAGGTTTTACAGAAAATTCAAAATGGTGGACAAATTTTCATGATGGAAAATTATGTCAAATATGCAATCAAATCGAATTCTGTCCTCTATCTGTGTGCCACATTTCATAACTTACCTGCAAGCGGTTCTTATGGGCTGCCACAGACTTCCAGAGCGGAATAAGAAGAAGAACGCCAACGGATGCAATAGGTGCCTAACGCACCTTCGGTGCTTGGCCCTTAAATATTAATGACAATAATATGACAACTTATTTGCTTCTCAGTACAGGCTTGCATTTGAACCATAAATTAGTTCAGGGTTGTGACATAATGGTTATTGGAGGTTACTGACAATCCCTGATATATTTTGTCCTAAATTCCTGTTGTAACACGATATATAAAATATAAAATCAAGGGAAAGATAAACTACACTTGTCAAGTCATTTTTATATGTTCTTTGAAATATTCTGTGGAAAACATTTTTAGCCTTTTGCTATTCTTGCTGAAATAGTATACAGTGAATACAGAAAAGCTGAACTAGAACTTGCATCTTCCACATGAACACCAGCTCAACGTGTCTAACTATGTGGATAAACCACTAGGCCACAGCGCCGACTCAGTTAATATGTACCAAAGAAACTATTCAACATGCCAGAAATAGATTACAGCAGCAAATAATTAATTCATTCACATTACAGTGCGAACAGTCACTCACGGTACACAGAGTCCATTGACAGAACAGTGACGCACGTCGAGCAATCAGTACACTCAAGTGTGCACCGATGTGCCCTTTCTCCAGTATGTTTATTCAGAACAGTCAATGATCTCTCATCTGTCTGCGCTCTCCTTCCCAACAAACATCATTACCCCTACAATTACCTACAAAACACAAAAGCCAATACAAAACACACACACTCTGGGTACAACGGAGTAAGCAGGCATAATGAATAGGACCATTTTATCATGGCACACCAGAAAGAGGGAGAGGGATTGTGGCCTTTTCTCACCGAAGGCTTATTTGTGCCCTGTATGTGCTCCATTAGGTCTTTAATAGGCAAGCAGCCCAGTGACTAGGATCACTCATCCATCTTTCTAAATGACGGGCGTTTGCGGAGGTAAATGGGGTCAACTGGGTGGGTGAAAAAAATACTGAGTTTTTCACTTACACAGCTTTCAGACCAACCAGGTTATTGGCCCACTTACATAGTCCTCAGGCAAAGTAGCAGGTGACCAGAGGCACAGTATTCACTGCAAAACCCGTACCTGAATAAAGTGATCGTGACCCACATAGTGATGAACTGTGTGTCAAGTTACGGGTGGATGTCATGCAATCTTGTCAAGAACATGTTTGGATCATCTTTCACCCCAAAATCTGAAGAAATGAAAAGTTACATTTTGCTTAAAGAAAATAAAGGCAATTTTTAGGACACTTTTAAGAGTATTGTGACTAACACATTCTCATGTGTATATTCACATATTTTATTACATAAACTCTCTTAAATGGATAGTTCACCCAAATATTATCCCCTAATTTACTCACCCTCAAGTCATCCTAGGTGTATATGACATTCTTCTTTCAGATGAATACAATCGGAGTTATATTAAAAAATGTCCTGGCTCTTCAAAGCGTTAAAATGGCAGCCCAAAATTTGAAGCCCAAAAAAGTGCATCCATCCATTATAAAAGTAATCCATAGGGAGTTAATATTACACCACATCCAACGTCATCGGACGCTTACGCTTTTTCGTAAGTTGAATACGGAAGGCGGTCTGCCGGAAGCTAGATATTTTACTTTATAACATATTAAATATGGATATTTTCTTACAAAAACCCAGCAATTCACCCACCCCGGAGCTGTGTGGAGTACTTTTATAATGGATGGATGCACTTTTTTTGGACTTCAAATTTTGGGCTGCCATTCACTGCCATTACAAAGCTTGGAAGAGCCAGGACATTTTTAATATAACTCTGATTGTGTTCATCTGAAAGAAGAATGTCATGTACACCTAGGATAACTTGAGGGTGAGTAAATCATGGGCTAATTTTCATTTTTGAGTGAACTATCCCTTTAAAAACACAGTTATCACAATAGTTTATATAATTTACTTACAATGTCCACCAGTGGACAAGCATCCATCACAGGAGAAATCTGTCAGTTTTATCTTTAATTGTCTGAAAGTCATGAAAAATCCTACCAAAACGGCATTTTAATCACAATCAAACCAAAAATTATTCAGACACCAGATATATTTTTTTACTAGTGGGTGCAGGACACTATAGTTTTTATATAAGTGAGGGTAGCAAAATAAAGTTAACTGTGACATATTATAGCCAAAAATCATACAGTGGACTACCAGTCAAATTTATAAAAATTTGGGACCAAAATTATTCAGACATTTTGACCTGACCATGTTTTGCTTAAGTGTTTTGTCTTGAATTGCTAATGTGACCTTTTACACCACAGACTGAACTAAATTAAGCACTGATTGGTATTATCTAATTGTGTACTTAAATTTAACATCTGACAGCTGATTGCTTGATTGTAATCCATTACATACCTTTCTATCAAAGTTATCTGACATTATCAAGATGAATTTGTTCTGAGACAGTTTAAGTTCTTGTCATTTTATCACCATTTTCTAAACTATAGTGAATAAGCTGTGATAATGTGAGAAAATGTTGAAGGTGTCTGAGTACATTTTGGTTTGACTGTACATCTCAAATAATATGTTGTGTTTGATATGATTTTGTATAATGACAGTGATAGAACTGACATTCTGAATTTTTTTTTGACACCAAGTTTGAGCGCAGAATCTTGGGACATGTGGTCTTCACCTCACAGCCGGCGGAAAAGAATCAGGATAGGACTCGGGCAGAAATCATGTTCATGGATGGGATTATTAACGTTACTGTAGTATGAAGCAGAGCAGGGGCGAGTGCTGTGGGAGCTGAGCAAGGCCGCTGGAGCGATTGTTAATAAGATGAACAAGCAGTGGGACTTTTATTATGCCACAGTCACCGGCGCCATTTCCGCTTTTCTGGTCATGAGTATAAGGTAACGCAGCTCCGTTTATCATATTAGATACATTTGAGTGTGTTGAAAATGATGTTATGACGTTACTCTGTGCGTTCACTCGGCGGCTGCTATGACACTTGTTGCACACTGCAGTGTGAGTAAAGCGTTTCTGCAAAATAAAACCGGAAACCGAGGGTAACGCAGATATGACGCAATTGACAGACAACGCCCTCACACGTCCCGGTTTCTTGATTAAAAAGGCAATTTTCTCACGATTTACACATAGTTGGAAACATTTGGGATATTGTAAGTACTCAACTGAACAAAATATACAACACTGGCCTAGTGGTTTTTGGATATTTTACGGAATTTTTTTTTTACATAGTGCACCTTTAAAAACTATTGTCAGGATTTATTAAAGACACGCAGTGAAAAAATAGCATTGAAAAGGCGAGGACAGTTATTTTTTTGAGGCTAACCTTATTGCATATGCATTTGTAGGAGTTTCCCTTTCAGATGCAAAATTTATGGGAGGAGAGTATTTAATGCAAGGCGATTTATTAAGGTTTGCACCATTATTTACCGCCCAAAAAAAGCATGTCTTAGCGACGCTAACCAGTAGATTGCGCTGGTCATTATGGAAATGATCTGACTGCGTCTGTGTTCTTTAATTTGCGTGTTGTCAGTAGATCACGCGCTGAACTTTCCACTACCATCTGAGCCTTTTTGGAATTGCGCTAATTTTCCCCGTTTAGTAAATCTAATTTTCCCCGTTTAGTAAATCTGGCCCCTTGGCTATTCAAGAAATTAATTACAAACAGAAAGACGATACAGATAAATTTTATGTTGGAGCTGGATGAGAGCTACATTTTACTGGAGAGCTGAGTGTGGGCCGTGAGAGACTGATTGGAGCGCACTGGCACAGAGCAGAATATCGCTCACATGCTCTGGTCTGTAGAGAGTTAACCAGCCAGCCTGGTCTGTCAACTCAGGACAGATATCATCCACACTAAAAATGAAGCTGATGTAATTGGTGATGTTGACAAATTTGTCACAAAATCAACATCCTATCAGCAGAGATAAGGTTCAGTCCAGCCATCTCAAATCTCAATCCTCCATCTTGTCTTTCCCCCGTCTCTAAAACGAGGCCGCTAGGTCTTAACTCAGAAAACAATGAATGTCTCAACTTTTCGTTTGCATCTGAGAGTGATTTTAACGGTGCTAAGCAGCTTTTTCACGGAAACAGGAAGTGTTGAGATTGGCATTTACACAGGTAAATGTCAGCCAAAGACATTAAAGCATCTAATAAGAGAACGTATGCACAATCTTTATGCTCACAAGCAACCTTTGCATCAGATCTCCAACCAGTCAGTGAGGAGAGCTGCTGCTATGCGGTCCTCACTCTCCCCTCACTCTCTCGTAACGGCACCCGACATTTACTGGCACCACCGTCCCTCAGGGGACAAGACACTATCAGAGCCGTCGTAGGGTGTGATTTCTTCCTGGTAGACCTCTGAGATTTCTGTTGTTCTGTACTAACAAATAGATCCATTACATAGATTCCAGGCACAGCAACCATCCATCCGTCCATTCTGTCTCGTCCGTTCAGTGGATGTACAATGTTGTCAGGGGCCAGCATTTGTAGCCAGAGCAACTGCTATGCCCACACATTCTTTCAGTCCTCCGCTGCCCACATAAACAGTGCTGAGAGAATAATAGCCAGTCACACATACAAACAAATCGTGACACTTCCACATGCCTGAGCACCATGGACACAGACAGCTCCCACACACTGCATGTCCTGTCCAATATACCACTAGCAGAGGGTGTCACCCTTCACAGCAGCAGCAAAGACACTTACACTGGTGTAGAAAGACATCACCTCATCTACACTAGCACATACATTCAAATATTAATATTAAAAAGAATAAAATTACAACCATTTAATCAATATCAACTTTAAATTGCCCCTGAAGTAACGGTCATGTTATTGGCAAATTCACAAAACTATTACACTGTATATTAAGTACATATTTGGATTATTGGTAACACTATTTTACATACATTTACATATATATAATTGCTGGGATTCAGACTGCAGGGACGGCGAGGATCAGCTTTTGCGTCATGTAAAAAATATCAGGCTTTTTCAAAGCTTGAAAAACGCTGATGCTTGTAGCACAGCCATCCATAATCGCAGTAAGACTTGCACATTTCACCTTTAATGTGTCACTTTTAATGTGTTGTTAATTTTAGTAAACACTTTCATCTTTCAAATTATCAATTTTAATCACAAAATACAAGCAATAAAATTCAAAATAGTTTTGGCTCTTTAATGTGGCCTGACAGATTGCTCATCAGCATCAGATTAGGTGTGTGCAAGACATATGACAACGTTTATAGGATGCATTATAGGGCTTTCACACAGGATGCGGAATGCGTTGCGCTGGCCGCTGTGTACAGCGTAGCCCTTCAGATACAAAGCGATTTGCGCTGCGCTGGCCAGGGCAAAGTAGGTGGAGTTTTCAAAACTTTTAGCGGGAGTTCTATATGTTTAGTTACTTGATTGTTGTTCCACCATTTGGTCAGCAGCAAATAATGTATCTGTCCCATGCTAAGATGCGAGCGATAGCACTAGCCTTGTTAATAAGAAGAACGAGAGCAGCAAGGAAGAAGCAGCTGTGGGTGCATGAAACCCTCAGGTCCAGGGAACAATTCGGGGAATTCGGGCTCGTGAAAGAGCTCCATTTCCACAGCGACCGTTTACAGGTGTACAGTACAAGCTGTTCATCCATTTTGCTTTCCGTGCTTGTTTCGATGCACCGTTTCTATTGGACGCACGGGTAATCGTCACAGAGCGCAGCGGCAAAAGTTGAAATATTTGTGCGCGCAAGCTCGTCAATGGTGCGCTCCGGGTCGACGCAGCAACAAACCGTCCTTGCGCGGCGCAAGCCATTGGAATGAATGGATTTCTTAGCGCAGCGGTGCTGTTGCCGCATTCTGTGTGAAAGGCCCATTAGGAGGAAGCCAAACTATAATCAATGGCCAAGTGATGCTGACATTATGTTAAGAACAATTCTTTGTGACTGTATGTAGTTCTGTTGGAAAAGCAATTCAGTGCCTACTTTAAGTTAATCTTAGTTCCCAAAACATCCACAAGATGGATGAAAATGCTGATGCTGTAAAAGGAGGGCAGACGTAACAACACATGACAAAATTAAAACATGTTTATTCTTTCGTGGCACAGGATTCTCACAACTCTTGACCAATGAATTGCCATGACTTGTCCAGTTTGGAAAAAGCTTATTGAAGGAAATTATTTTATACATATTTCATATATAGTGGATGTATGAATACATTTACTTGTAACCCATTAAGAGAAGGTCTGCATTCAGCACCACTTTAATTTCACTATTACGAGTCACTTTCAAATCAAGCAGCATTCTTTTGGTCGACGTGCTGAATCACATGAAAATAAATAAATAACCCAATCCAAAATCTGCATCTGGAAATGTTTTGGCCTAATGCGTAATTCCTGATTGCACAGATTCTTATTCTTATTGAAATGACTGGATTTTGCTCATGAAATTTCAGAGACCAACTGTGGCCCTGTTTACACCTGGTATTCATAGTTTTCAGTCACGTGACTGTCACGGAGCCCTGGAGGGCAAACCAGCCATAGAACTGCAGCACAAGCCACTTAATTTTAAACGCAGATTAACTATGTAGACCGTAAAACCGTTAGAATTAAAGGGCTGATCGGAATGAACCGACGCCAGGCTAAAAGAATCCTTATTAGTGCAACCCACCCTTAAAGTGCCTTAATGTACTATAACAGTGATATTAAAAGATCAAATTCAGTTTACACCTTTTTAATCATGCATACTAAATACAGGCGAGTAGATGAGCCAAGAATATGAACGCAACACGTTTTCTTTATGATGGTTTTCGATGGTAAAAACACATAACAAGAAACCTTGTGTTGCATTAATATTCTGTGTTCATTTGCTTGCCTGTACAAAGTATGCAACATCAATAAGGTGTATATTGAATTTGACTCCACAGGCCCCAGTTCTCATGTTAATGTTAAAGTTCATGACAGTTCATGAAAGTTCAATCCTTGGATAATAAGATGGACGATCTTAGAGCCAGGATAAGTTTTCAACGGGACATGAGAGACTGTAATATCTATTGTTTGTCTGAAACATGGCTCACGCCCGCGGTCCCGGACACAGCTGTGACGCCGTCGGAGAACTTCTCTGTTTTTCGGATGGACAGAACAGCCGAGGCCGGTAAATCCAAAGGCGGTGGAGTGTGTTTCATGATCAACAAGAAATGGTGCGATCCCAAGAACATCACCATTCTCTCGCGGTCCTGCTCACCTCATCTGGAACATTTAACAATCATCTGCCGCCCATTCTATCTGCCTAGGGAGTTTTCTGCGGTTGTCGCGACCGCCGTTTACATCCCACCGCAGGCAGACACAGCGCTGGCTTTATCACCTGGCCTTCATGATGTTGCCAGCGGCGTCATAAACCAACATCCCGACGCGGCATTCATTGTCGCGGGCGATTTTAACAAAGCAAACCTAAAGAAAGTCCTGCCAAACTTTCACCAGCACGTCTCCTGCCCCACACGAGGAGCAAACACACTGGATCACTGCTACTCTCCGTTTAAGAACGCCTATAAAGCGCGGTCACTTCCAGCGCTTGGCAAATCGGATCATGCCGCCATTTTCCTCACTCCCGAATACAAACAAAAGCTCCTCCAGGAACCCCGGTGAGGCGGGAAGTTAGCGTTGGTCACCCCACTCAGAGACCGCGCTACAGGCAGCTCTGGGCGATGTGGATTGGGACATGTTCCGGCGAGTTCAGCTGGCGAAGCGAGTTCACAGACGTGGCGCTTTGCTTCATCAACACGCTTACAGAGCAAGCCACGCAAACAATAACAATAACGTCCTTCTCAAATCAGAAACCGTGGGTGGACAATTCAATCCGCGCGGCAGTGAACATACGCACTGCTGCTTACAACGCCGGTCTCCATTCAGGGAATATGAATGAATACAGATCGTCCTGCTATGCTCTCAGACGAGCAGTTAAAGCCGCAAAACTCCGTTATAAAGACCGAGTGGAGTCTCATTTCCAACTCAACGACTCGCGGCGCATGTGGCAAGGTCTGAGGTCCATCTGCTCCTTTGGATCTAAATCCTCTGCAGAGGCAAGCGTTGATCCGTTGCTCGTGAACGAGTTAAACTCTTTCTATGCTCGCTTTGACTGTAAACGCGGCAACGCGACTCCGCCAAGTGGCGCGTTAGAGGAAATTACTCAGAGCAGCAACAATCACGTGATCTCTGTCTCGGAGGATGAAGTTCGGAGAGCACTCAAGCGTGTGGACGTCAGGAAAGCTGCCGGGCCGGATGGTATTTCAGGTCGTGTTCTGCGGTCCTGTGCTGATCAGCTCACCGGGTTGTTTACATCTATCTTTAATGAGTCCTCGCTACATCTGTGGTCCCCACCTCCTTCAAAAATCCACCATCATCCCTGTCCCTAAGAACAGTAAACCCTCTTGCCTAAATGACTATCGTCCAGTGGCTCTCACGTCTATAGTCATGAAGGTCTTTGAGAGACTCATTAAAAACACCATTTGCGCCTTCATTCCTGACACTTTGGACCCTCTTCAGTTTGCCTATCGTCCCAATAGATCGACTGAAGATGCCATCTCTCATGTCCTCCACTCCTCCTCACTCACATCGACAGCAAAAAGTGGGAACTACGTAAGACTGCTATTTATTGACTATAGCTCAGCCTTTAACACCATAGTTCCCACCAAGCTAACCTCCAAACTCCTGGATCTCGGCCTGAATCCTTCTCTCTGCCACTGGATTGAGGACTTCCTCACTGGCAGGCCTCAGGTGGTGAGAATAGGCCAGTCCACCTCCACCTCCATCACCCTGAGTGTGGGAGCTCCACAGGGCTGTGTCCTGAGCCCCCTGCTCTACTCTCTCTACACGCATGACTGTTTGTCCACACACAGCTCCACCTCTATCATCAAATTTGCTGATGATACTGTTGTCCTGGGCCTCATTTCCAACAACAATGAGACGGCATACTTGGACGAGGTGGAGCATCTAACATCATGGTGCCAGGACAACTGTCTCTCTCTGAATGTTGGCAAGACCAAAGAAATGATTGTGGACTTCAGGAAGAGACAGCAACGGACATACTCCCCCTCATGATCAGCGGGTCACCAGTAGAGAGAGTGAGCAGCTTCAAGTACCTGGGAGTAAACATCTCCGAGGACCTGACCTGGACTGCTCACATTCAGACACAGGTGAAAAAGCCAGGCAAAGACTGTACCACCTGCGCCAGCTGAGGAAATTCAGGGTTTCACCAGCTATCCTGAAAACTTTCTATTTAGGGGCGATAGAAAGTGTTTTAACTCAGTGCATCACAGCGTGGTATGGGAACAGCACCAGTCATGACCGCAAAGCCCTGCAAAGAGTAGTGCGCTTATCCGGCGTATCTCAGCGTCAGCTCTCCCGTCTCTGCAGGACGTCTACACCAAACGCTGCAAAGGTAGAGCTACCAAGATCATCAAGGACTCTAATCACCCTGCAAACCCTCATTTCACGCTGCTACCATCTGGTAAGCGCTTCGAAGCCTGATGGCCAAAACTGAGAGACTCAGGAGGAGCTTCTTCCCCAGGCCATCAGACTCCTGAACTCAGTCACTTAACATCACGTGACTTCACGTCAGGATAAACATCGATACACTGACATTGCACTGCACTTTCTGTTCTCGTTGTTACTGTGTAACAACCTGTTATAAACCTGTTTGCACATTATACTCTTTATACATTTGTTAACCACATATCTATGAGTCTACAGTTTACTCACTGCAAAGTCTACTTCAATTATTTTATTCCACTTTATCCTTATTTGTTACCTTTTTTTTCTCTTGACTTGATTATTTATAATTCTACAGATATAGACATATATATATATAGAGAGTACTTTTTTTTATATCCTATTTCTATTATAATTTCTTCCTTGTGTTTTTAACTGTGAATTTGCACTGTCCATGGAGCGGACCTGTTTACATTTCACTGCCGGTTGTATATTCTGTATATAACTGTGTATGTGACAAATAAAACTCTTGAATCTTGAATCTTGAGTACAATTAGAAAAAGATGGGTCAAGTATGGCATGTTTGGAAGGGTTGCCAGGAGAAAAAAAAAAAAATTGGCAGCACGGCTTAGGTTTGCAAAGTTGCATCTGACCAAACCATAAGACTTCTAGAACAATGCCCTTTAGACAGACGAGACCAACATGGAGATGTTAAGCCATAATGCACAGCACCACTTTTGGTGAAAACCAAAAGAGCATATCAGCACAAACACCTCATACAAAAGCATGCTGGTGGAGGGGTGATGATTTGGGTTTGTTTTGTAGTCACAGTCATTGAGTCGACCATGAACTCCTCTGTATACCAAAGTATTCTAGAGTCAAATGTGAAGCCATCTGTCTGACAGCTAAAGCTTGGTCGAAATTGGGTCATGCAACCGGACAATGATCCAAAGATCACCAGAGAATCTACAACAGAATGGCTGAAAAAGAATGAAGGTGTTGCAATGGCCCTGTCGAAGTCCAGACCTCATCCTGACTGAAATGCTGTGGCAAGAGCCACAATAAACCTCAATAAACCTTATAAAACCTCAATAAACTGAAGCAGCATTGTAAAGAAGAGGGGGCCAAAATTCTGACTGATAAAGGCAATCAGAAAATGATTACTTCAAGTTATTGCTGCTAAAAGTGGATCTACAGGCAATTGAATGATAGGGTGTCCTAACTTTGTCACCCATGGATTTTCCATCTTGACACTATTTTTGCTAAATAAATAATGACACAGTGTAATATGTCATGTGTTGTTGTTCATCAATGTGAGGTTTTATTTTCCAAATTAAGACCTGCCAAGCACTAGATGATTTTATATTATGTCCTGATACAGAAAACCATGGAATTCAATAGGGTGTCCTAACATTTTCACATGACTGTATACAGTTGCAAAAAAAAAGTATGTGAAGCGCTTGCAGAATCTGTGAAATGTGAATCATTTTAACTAAAGAGAGATCATACAAAATGCAAATTTTTTTTATTTAGTACTGTCCTGCATAAGACTTTACATTAAAAAAAATGTTTACATATAGTTGACAAGACAAAAATATCTGAATTTATTAAAATGACCTCGTTCAAAAGTTTATGAACCATTGATTCTTAATACTGTGTGTCGCTCCCTGGATGATCCACGGCTGTTTTTCTGTTTTGTGATGCTTGTTCATGAGTCTCTTGTTTGTCCTGAGCAGTTAAACTGACCAATGTTCTTCAGAAAAATCCTCCAGGTCCTGCACATTCTTCAGTTTTCAGCGTCTTTTGCATATTTGAACCCCCTCCAGCAGTGACTGTATGATTTTAAGATCCATCTTTTCACACTGAGGATGATTGAGGGAATCAAACACAACTATTAAAAAGGTTCAAACATGGGCAGTTTATGTTGGGCAGTTTAACTGCTCAGGACAAACAAGGGACTCATGAACAACCATCACAAAACAAAACAAAAAACAGCCGTGGATCATCCAGATAATGACACACAGCATTAAGAATGACATTAAATCAATGGTTCATAAACTTTTGAACGGGTCATTTTAATAAATTCAGCTATTTTATTGTTTTGTGGTCTGTGTAAAAAAAAAAAGAAAAAAATTATGTAAAATATCTTATTCAGAACAGCACTAAATAAAGATAACACATTTTGTATGATCTCTTTAATTTTGATAAAATTATTCACTTTTCATAGATTCTGCAAGCGGTTCACATTCTTTTTCTTGCAACTGTGTGTGTGTGTGTATAATATGTATACATGTATATATGTATATACGTATACACATATATATATATATATATATATATATATATATATATATATATATATATATATATATATATATATATATATATATATATATATATATATATATATATATATATATATATATATATATATATATATATATATATATATATATATATATATATATATATATATATATATATATATATATATATATATATATATATATATATATATATATATATATATATATATATATATATATATATATATATATATATATATATATATATATATATATATATATATATATACATATATATATATATATATATATATATATATATATATATACATATATATATATATATATATATATATATATATATATATATATATATACACACACACACACACACACACACACACACACACACACACACACACACACACACACACACACACAATCTTTTTGAATGGGTAGGAAGTGTGGCCTGCCAGGTAATGCGCATGCTCCAACATGTAGTGGCGACCTGAGTTATGACCCGGGCATGACTTGAGTCAATCTTCTACTCTTACCTGTTTATTGTCACCTCTCCACTATCGATGAAATAAAGAGCAGAAAAGGCTCTTTCTGTCAAAGTAAAATTAAATAAATAAGACACATGTTTCAGTGGTCTTATCAATTTGTCAGCCAATCACACGTTCCCTCACTCCTTTCAAGGACCAAATAGTCAATTTAGTTTTAGTCAATCAGACCATCCTTCAACTGAGCCAGAGCCCATTAAGAGTTTTAACTAAACATACTGGTTAAAAACTAGTTCATTATCCCCTGTCTGAGCAATAGCTAATGCACTCTAGACATAAATTCATAATACTGATAAAATTAACACTTTAGAGAAGCCGTTCAGCACCACTCTTAAGAGCACATATTTTCTTTAGTCTCCATTAAAGCCAAGAGTGGCCAAAGGTTCTCGATAATTGGAAAGTTTGAACTACTGTCACAACCGATAATAAAAGAACACCAATGCTCGCACGGAACCAGCTAATGTCCCTCATTTGCAATCTCATTTCGCCTGGAACCCATCAAGAGAAGGTCTGCGTTTTTAGGACTTTATCAAGCGCTGGCAACGCAATTTAATTTCACTATTGTGAGTGGAAATGGCTCTTCGCAGGCAGTGGGAGGGGGTGGGGTGGGGTGTTGGCTCTGCAACAGTCGAGCGTTTTCCGATAGGTGACATCAATTTGAATAGTTCAACTGTGTGGCTGCAGCTCTATCAGCACATGTGCACAAGAAAGACAATGTGCAGGAGGCCAGCAGGAGCCATTAGAGAAACAGCGGGGGGATGAGGATGAGATAAGAAACACACACACACACTCTCTCACTCACTCACCTGTGCACCCAGACACTCGTAAAAGCCCACAGAGAGAGGTGGTAAGAACAGGGAAAACAATTAAAAAGACAAAAGAGATTCAATTTTGTGAGGATTGTGTGTGTGTTTGTGTGTGTGTGTGTGGGGGTGGGGGTGGGGGTGTTAGCATGTGTGCTTCTAGTCCAAACAAAGCTAAGATCCACAAGAGTTGTGCTGACAGATTTAGAGCCTTCAAAACATTTTCACAAATTAACTCATTATAGATTTATAAATACTTTGTACATTTATTGTATCTGTTTGGAATTTAAATATTAAATTTAAACACCAAACATACTCTACAACTCCTAGTCAGCTTTATTTGAGTTTTGTCTATGGATGCAGTTAAAAAACTATATGTGGCATCTCTGAAGTTTATTACTTCTCAACGTGACCTACTTTTAAGGATCAATAATCTAATAAGGTTGAGTTCAGCAACACACAAGAAAGAAATGCCTCAAGACAATCTACTGTCTGGTATCTCTGGGACTATTAGGAGTGTTTTTGTTCAAAACTTCTCCTGTAAATATTCTTAGTATACTCCACAGTAAGAATCCATTATTAGTTATTATTAAAGGACAAGCTGCCGTCTTGTGGTTAGAGAACTGGATTTACAGTAAACCAGGCCATACGTCACTGCTCACTGGAGAAAACAAAATGAACAGTGCAATGGCTAATGTGCAAAAGAGATGTGTGGAGGGGCTCATCTTGAGGGTTATAAAGGATGAAAGGGGATTTTGGCAAACTGTCAAATTAAGGCCCTCTTAAAGTGTGCTCACTAAATAAATAAATCAACCAGAGTGTGTAGAATCAGCTGCATTGTGGGTTACCTGCTGACGGGTGAGCTGTGCTCAGTGAGGGACACCAGCAGTTTAAGAGCATACACTGGTACAGGATCTGGCTCCAGGAGCAGAGTCTCATACCTGCAGAGAGATTTGTATTTTAAAGCCATGCAATACGTGTACAACAGGATACAAGTTAATTCATAGCAAAAGTCATTAAACTGCTTTCAACATTTACATTCTATATGTTGTTCATACAATTTCTGAGAATTGAATCAGACCTATTAGGATTCCAGGACTGAATTTACTGTGGCTTTTCACACAAAAAAAATTACAGTAAGAGTACACCGATTATGTACTGCATATTTTCCATCTTTTAAATGGGACCCATTATACAAAATTCACTTGTATAAGGTGTTTGATGAAGGCACCAGAAGACCAGAGCTATGCCGATATTTTTATCCCACCATGCTCACCATCTGCGAAAATTTATAAACATCAATTTATTATGCACAGTACAGTCAGATAACAGATGACTGAACATATAAGGCTGAACGCCGCTACTGACAGTTTCTGACATTTTCAGTATGTGAGATTGTCCTGTTTTGCTGTTGCCGGTATGCCGGAGCACAAGCTCTTGAAGCTCCGCCCTCTTCTTGAAAGGGGGGCTGAAAGCACCAGATCATTTGCATTTAAAGGGAAACACACACACACACACACACACACACACACACATATATATATATATACACACATACACACGCACATTCTACACACACACACACACACACACACACACACACATACATACATATATATATATATATATATATATATATATATATATATATATATATATATATATATATATATATATATATATATATATATATATATATATATACATATATATATATATACATACACACACACACATATATATACACATATATATATATATATTATATATATATATATATATATATATATATATATATATATATATATATATATATATATATATGTATATATGTGTGTGTGTGTGTGTGTGTGTGTGTATGTATATATATATATATATATATATATATATATATATATATATATATGTGTGTATATGTATGTGTGTGTGTATGTATGTGTATATATATACACTCACCTAAAGGATTATTAGGAACACCATACTAATACTGTGTTTGACCCCTTTCGCCTTCAGAACTGCCTTAATTCTACGTGGCATTGATACAACAAGGTGCTGAAAGCATTCTTTAGAAATGTTGGCCAATATTGATAGGATAGCATCTTGCAGTTGATGGAGATTTGTGGGATGCACATCCAGGGCACGAAGCTCCCGTTCCACCACATCCCAAAGATGCTCTATTGGGTTGAGATCTGGTGACTGTGGGGGCCATTTTAGTACAGTGAACTCATTGTCATGTTCAAGAAATCAATTTGAAATGATTCAAGCTTTGTGACATGGTGCATTATCCTGCTGGAAGTAGCCATCAGAGAATGGGTACATGGTGGTCATAAAGGGATGGACATGGTCAGAAACAATGCTCAGGTAGGCTGTGGCATTTAAACGATGCCCAATTGGCACTAAGGGGCCTAAAGTGTGCCAAGAAAACATCCCCAACATCATTACACCACCACCACCACCAGCCTGCACAGTGGTAACAAGGCATGATGGATCCATGTTCTCATTCTGTTTACGCCAAATTCTGACTCTACCATCAGAATGTCTCAACAGAAATCGAGACTCATCAGACCAGGCAACATTTTTCCAGTCTTCAACTGTCCAATTTTGGTGAGCTTGTGCAAATTGTAGCCTCTTTTTCCTATTTGTAGTGGAGATGAGTGGTACCCAGTGGGGTCTTCTGCTGTTGTAGCCCATCCGCCTCAAGCTTGTGCGTGTTGTGGCTTCACAAATGCTTTGCTGCATACTTAGGTTGTAACGAGTGGTTATTTCAGTCAAAGTTGCTCTTCTATCAGCTTGAATCAGTCGGCCCATTCTCCTCTGACCTCTAGCATCAACAAGGCATTTTTACCACAGGACTGCCGCATACTGGATGTTTTTCCCTTTTCACACCATTCTTTGTAAACCCTAGAAATGGTTGTGCGTGAAAATCCCAGTAACTGAGCAGATTGTGAAATACTCAGACCGGCCCGTCTGGCACCAACAACCATGCCACGCTCAAAATTGCTTAAATCACCTTTCTTTCCCATTCTGACATTCAGTTTGGAGTTCAGGAGATTGTCTTGACCAGGACCACACCCCTAAATGCATTGAAGCAACTGCCATGTGATTGGTTGATTAGATAATTGCATTAATGAGAAATTGAACAGGTGTTCCTAATAATCCTTTAGGTGAGTGTATGTGTGTGTGTGTGAGTGAGTGTGTGTGTGCGCATGTGTGTTTATGTATTATACACACAAACTTTTATGTTAGATGCAATTCATCTCGATGAATTGATTTGACAGCACTAATGATTCATATTAGTAACAGCAACAGTATACTGTTGTTGATTAAGTACTGTACATATTATATATATTTTAAATGACTATTTCATGTTTTGACTATTTAAAGGGTAACTAAACCCCTGCTCAAAGCCTAACTCCACCCACTGGCAATATTTGAAAAATGTTGGAAAAGTGGGCCGAGCCCAGCGGAGACAGAGGGGACGAACCGAGGGCGGGCTGAGCGGGGGGCGTGCACCTGAGACCCACAGTGACGGATTGATTGACAGCTGTCTTAACTCCAGATGCCGACAATGCTAGCGAAGCAGCAGCGCAAGAGAGAATGGGACCACTGACCTAATCTATGAACAGTCAAATCCTATACTGAATGCCACTAAAAATAGATCAGATACATGTGATGAATTTTTATTCAAATTAACTGACTCAATAGGCAGTGCAGGACCAAAAAATTCAAACCTAATAGCCTATTATAAACAGATTTCCTCAAATAAAAGTTAGACTATATACGCCAGCACGTTACGGTATTGTTGTTCGTTACCACTGCAACCACTTGCGTGTCAGGGTTTGAAAGCGCATCTCATGTATGAAAAGTATCTGTACACATGACGGGCGGCAAAAATATCGCAAGAAAAGCCTGACGTATACTGACAACTGCATTATTTAACCGTATTTTCTTCCTTAGAATGTTGATAGCAAGCGTCACGTAAGTTTCATTCATAATGTTTCTACTTCATGTAACATGAGAGTTGATACTGGAGTGAAGCCGCTGAATGTGATCAATGCGGGAAAACATCTCTTAGGACGTGGTAGTGAGCCGTTGGAAGAACCAACATACTTCACGATGACCAACAACGTCCAATAGGAAAATTCAACTGCAGTAGCCACCGTTCAACCTTAAGAGGGCAGCACTCAGGCGTTTTTACACCATATATCAGGAGTGGGCACTTCCAGTCCTGGAGGGCCACTGTCCTGCAAAGTTTATCTCCAACCCTGATCAAACTCACCTTCCTGTAGCCTTCTAGTAATCCTGACCTTGATTAGCTGGTTCAGGTGTGTTTGATTAGGTTGAGCTAAACTCTGCAGGACAGTGGCCCTCCAGGACTGGAAGTGCCCATCCCCGCCATATATTGTAGAATTAAAACAATTTATACCCAAATGTCAAAACATTTACTTGAATCAATGACCAGCACTAATAAAGCCCCAGTCTTGCAGATCATTAACTAAAAAAAGTTGTTTTAGGGTTTAGTTACCCTTTAACAATTGCATTTTTTTTTATTGTTGTTTATTATAATTTAGGAGAATATTCTCATATCCAGTAAAATAATAATGGTTAGGTCACAATCTTACTTTCATAAATAAATAAAATAAATAGAGAAGATGGAGGAGTAAACTGAGAGAGCAGAATATAGGTAAGTGAGTGGTGAGTCTTACTGTGGCAGCAGGGCCTCAGAGATGAGCGTTAGCAAGCGAGTGTTGGAGGAGATGCCTTCACCTTCCCACTCTCCCTCTCGTTCTCTCCCTCCATCTCTCTCTCTCTCCTCCACCTCGTCTTGGCTCAGCAGCAACAGCAGTGTGATCTCTGACAGCACACGCAAACTCACAATACGCCATTCCACTGGGACACACACACGCACACACACAGCAAAAGGGTTAGATGTATACTTACTTGCATGCACAATTATACATCAACATATTAATAGCACATATTCAAAAAAAAAAAAAAAAAGGGATGTGAATGATCTTAAAAACCTTTAGCTTTAAAGGCTTACACTTAAAATGCTCGAAATGTGTGTGCCTACTGCCTAGCAATAATTTTTTTTACCCATATAAATAAATAAATATGAGAAGAGAAAAAAAAAACATTCAAGGGAAAGGAAAAACAACCAACATTTGTCCTGGGGATTATATTTATTAACAGATTTCAACTTTTAGTGTCTTGTCTATACAGTCTTGTAAACTTATTATTTATTCTTGGCTGGTTTTCCAATGTTGTTTATGTATAGACTTTTTTCTTTTCTTTTCTTTTTTACCCTTGTTCCAAACCCAGACTATCAATTTAAATCATGGATATTAAATCACTCAAAATATGAGTAGATTATCATGAGTTGTAAACATATAATAATCAAAGGCCCTGTTTACATGTTTTTTTTTTTTTTTTTTTTTATCAGATCTTTCGATCTAATGGTCAAAATCTTATGCAATTTACATTTGAACGAGATCGGCGATGACAGAGAAACATACGGAGAGCAGCAGCTTTCGTTTCTGCTCTGACAGCAACAAGACTGCACCGAATGTGGTGAGAGCGTGTTAGAAATCAGGAATGGCGTGAGAACATTGTGATTGGTACGTCTTTTTTGTCTTCAAAAAAAACTTGAGACTTCATCCGACAGTTTAAATCCCATCTGGCTAGAGCACTTCCCATAATGTTTACGCATTAGGTCAGTAGGCAGAGAGCAGGCTGTCTTTAGTGGCTGTTCAAACGCATTCGACCACGAGCGTCTAGTAAAGCAACCTGGTCAAATGTGTTATCGACCTTTGGAAGTGGTAGAAAGTGCACAAGCTCAAAACGTTTTAGGCCCCGTTTACACCTGTATTTAGCGACGTCCACTTGTGATCTGATCGACCAAACAGCATATTAATACCAGCTGTAAACAGGGCCAAAGAATTAAACAGTCAAACATTTCATTTGAATGCTTACTGTGTGATTTCAATCTTTTTGATTTCCACCATCAATGAGGAACATGTTTGAGGTGAAATATGAGCATACGTGATAAAAGAATAAAAGAATCTGTCACTTTATTCCAAAAATGTTCAAAATGTAGTTTCCATCACCATAATTTCTTCACAGAATTTTCTTGCAGAAAATAAAAGTGTATTAAAATGTATTCTACAAGAGCGCAAGTCCACAGGGCCCAAGAAACAACCACTTCCCATACTTCCATTTGTGTTATTTCATAGTTTTGATGACTTTTCTATTATTCTAAAACGTAGACAATAGTAATAAAAAGTGAATGAGTAGGTGTGTCAAAACTTGACTTTTGGTGTATAATTTTCTTTGCCTATTTGCAGTTGAATTGTGTTCTCACCGTTCTTACTGAAGGCCAGAGACGCCAGTGGCGGTACAATCAAATCCACAACCTTGGGGAAACAAAGAGAGAAGTGCATTATTTTAAAAGTGAGAAATCTCACCTATATATGCTTAGTCTCACCAGACCACACACACAAATTGCGTGGTGTGAGTGAAACTGAAACAGCTGGAAGCGGATGACTGAGAGAGTGCTCTGAACAGCTCCAATTTGCATGGAAATGTGATGTCAGCTCTGCCCTTTGATCATAGAAAGTGTGTTCCAACAAAAGGCCTTACGCCAGCTCTTTTGAAAATTAGAATCAGGTTTTACAATTATTACCAACTACAATCAGCCGCACGGCAGCAAATGTTGCACACAGGTGTCTTAATGTGGATGGCTGTGGGCATCTCTCAAACAAAGGATTTCACTCTCTGTGACTGCAAGTGAAAAGAACACCAAAGAAGTACATTGTAAAGGTTATCTATGGATTTTTTCCCCTTCTTCTTTCTCTATTGTAAGGCAGTTTTTTCACAGAGCTGCACATATTGTACAGGTGCTACACTAAACCCACGGCACATCTTTGATCTCTTGCCCGCTCTGTATGAGAGGTTTGTCATGAATGTCAGTATAATGCTAATTCTTTCGCTGTAGCTTAGTTGAGGTATGTTTGAACATTAGAATCAAACTTAGTGAGTTGTCTGCCTAGACAGCCATTATATGGCTCAATGACGAATACAAGTGTCCTTGATAAAGAAAAGGAAAAGCTTTTAAAAACACACATGCCAAGCTCTTAGTAATGCACTCTTTGCATTCATGTCGGTTTTATAAGGTTTTGAAAAACTTTTATACTGCTTTCAACAAAAGTTGAAATGTACTGAAAATGTTGTGACGTAACATTTGATTTTGACCATATGTTGGCTAAACCACATGACTTTGATTTTGCCTTTTATTATATTAATGAGCTGTTTTGAATTTCATTTTTAAGGTACACTACCGTTCAAAAGTTTGAGGTCTGTAATTTTTTTTTATGTTTTGAAAGAAGCCTCTAATGCTCATCAGCTATTCGATTCAAAATTACAGTAAAAACTATTAAAAAAAAAAATAATTATATATATATAATGAAAAATAAAATGAATAAAATAAATAAAATAAAAAAATATATTCAAAATATGAATTATTATTGATTCATTGATTATTCTTTGATTAATACAGTTCAAGAGAGCAGCATTTATTTGAAACAGATATGTTGTAACATTATTAATGTTTTTACTGACATTTTTGATCAATTTTATGCATCCTTGCTGAGTAAAATTATTAATCCCAAAAAAATTAATATAAAAACTGACCCCAAATTTTTGAAAGGTAGTGTATTTTTGAAAATAAATATATAAAAATAAATGAGCTTCATGCCATTGACCCATATACATGATCATGAACCATCAAAGCATTTTTAAAAATCAAATTTAGTGAACTGCATAAGTATAACCATATGCGTGTTCCAATCTTAGAATCAAACTTAGCTGCCTACCTGACAGCATTTTTGGTCACTATATTTGTGCCCCAATGATCTGCCTAGTACAGATCATGATATTGTCTTTGGGAATCCTATGATTGTTTTTATTTAGTAAACCAGCCCAGCCCAGCACACAACAAGTAGACTAGATCATTGTTGGCCATCTAATGCATGTTATAAAGTTACAATCCAACGCATTGATCTGCTTGCCTACAGAGCAGTGGTTCTCAACTGGTTTGGCCATGGGACCCACATTTTCCCATGGTCATGAACCAGCAACCTACATTTTTAGGAATTTGAAACAAGGAAATTTATTTCTTAAAAAATGGTTGACATTAGGGTTTGCACAGACTAGTCAACTTTAATGCTCTGCCATGATGCTTTAAGCTTGGCGTCGATGTCATTGATCATGGCCTATAGAGGGTGTAACAGGATAAGAAATCTTTGAAGTCCACATTTACATTCTGTTTCCAACAGTAAAAATTGACAAATGAATGCATACGCAGAAAGCACTCCACAAGATGCACCATATTGCCAAAAATCATTGAATTCAGGTGTTCCAATCACTTCCATGGCCAGAGGTGTATAAAATCAAGCACCTAGGCATGCAGACTGCTTCTACAAACATTTGTGAAAGAACGGGTCGCTCTCAGGAGCTCAGTGAATTCAAGCGTGGTACCGTGATAGGTTGCCACCTGTGCAATAAGTCCATTTGTGAAATTTCCTCACTACTAAATATTCTACGGTCACCTGTTAGTGGTATTATAACAAAGTGGAAGCAATTGAGAACAACAGCAACTCAGCCATGAAGTGGTAAGCCATCTAAAAAAAAAAAAAAAAATCACAGAGCGGGGTCAGTGCATGCACAGACCTCCAAAAGCAGCGGTGCAAAGCACGCCACCACTGGACTCTAGAGCAGTGGAGATGTGTTGTCTAGAGTGATGAATCACACTTCTCTGTCTGGCAATCCGATGGACGAGTCTGGGTTTGGCGGTTGCCAGGAGAGTGGTCCTTGCTTGACTGCATTGTGCCAAGTGTAAAGTTTGGTGGAGGGGGTTATGGTATGGGGTTGTTTTTCAGGGGTTGGGATTGGCCCCTTAGTTCCAGTGAAAGGAACTCAATGCTTCAGCATACCAAGACATTTTGGACAATTTCATGCTCCCAACTTTGTGGGAACAGTTTGGGGATGGCCCATATCTGTTCCAACATGACTAGTGCACGGTCCATAAAGCAAGGTCCATAAAGACATGGATGAGCAGGTTTGGTGTGGAGGAACTTGACTGGCCTGCACAGAGTCCTGACCACAACACAATAGAACACCTTCAGGATTAATTAGAGTGGAGACTGTGAGCCAGGCCTTCTCGTCAAACATCAGTGCCTGACCTCACAAATGCGCTTCTAGAAAAATGGTCAAAAATTCCCATAAAAACACTCCTAAACCTTGGGGAAAGTCTTCCCAGAAGAGTTGAAGCTGTTATAGCTGCAAAGGGTGGGCCAACTCCATATTAAACCCTATGGATTAAGAATGGTATGTCATTAAAGTTCATGTGCATGTAAAGGCAGGTGTCCTAAAACTTTTGGTAATATAGTGTATATTTGATTATACCATCTGGATGCTCAAAATTGATCAGGTGAATGCATGTTTTAAAAGGCTTATTGTACACGTAAGTTAATCACTGTTCTAAACTAATGCGCTAATGAGCATTGTAACGCGCACACAGACAGAAAGTAGCTGCACATAAAGCGCACAGAAACATTCATTAGAGAAGAAATGTATTGACAACACTGTTCTGTGATTATTAATAAAACAGCTTAGAAACTGAAAAGTTCTAACATACAACATATTTCTTATAACTAAAACAGTTACAGCTTCACTATTAGTAGAGAGACACTGCTAGGTAGAATTAATTCACATGCAATCGCTCTCTCAATAATGCATTCATATAAGTGTGATCTTTACTGTGCTGCTTTATCTGTATCTGATTTAGAATGAGATTTATGAATCTGTGAGAAATATAACAACTCAAAGACAAAAGAACTGATAAAAATAAGCTGTTATGTAGGAGCAATAGCCTTGTGGGCAGCGCTGTGTCATGCCATAGCTGTGCACAAGACAACCTGCATTCGAGTCTCAGCTCAAGGTACAGCCTTATTTGTTCATTAATGACTTCCATAGACTTCAAGTCGACTTTAATCACACAAATGTCGACATTAAAAATGTTTAACCCACAGTTTACACAAACAAAAGTACCATCTCCCTTTACTTTGCATACACATAAACTAGAAGCATATCACTAATACTGATGAATAACAGTGGCAGTGTCTCTCAGAAGTCAAGATGGGCAGAGGATCACCAATTCCCCCAATGCTGCGGCAAAAAATAGAGGAGCAATATCATAAAGGAGTTTCTCAGAGAAAAATTGCAAAGAGTTTGAAGTTATCATCTACATTGCATAATATCATCCAAAGATTCAGAGAATCTGGAACAATCTCTGTGTAATGGTCAAGGCCAGAAAACCATACTGCATGCCCGTGATCTTCGGGCCCTTAGACGGCACTGCATCACATACAGGAATGCTACTGTAATGGAAATCACAACATGGGCTCAGGAATACTTCCAGAAAACATTGTCGGAGAACACAATCCACTGTGCCATTCGCCGTTGCCGGCTAAAACTCTATAGGTCAAAAAAGAAGCCATATCTAAACATGATCCAGAAGCGCAGGCGTTTTCTCTGGGCCAAGGCTCATTTAAAATGGACTGTGGCAAAGTGAGAAACTGTTCTGTGGTCAGACGAATCAAAATTTGAAGTTCTTTTTGGAAAACTGGGACTCCATGTCATCCAGACTAAAGAGGACAAGGACAACCCAAGTTGTTATCAGCACTCAGTTCAGAAGCCTGCATCTCTGATGGTATAGGGTTGCATGAGTGCGTGTGGCATGGGCAGCTTACACATTTGGAAAGGCACCATCAATGCTGAAAGGTATATCCAAGTTCTAGAACAACATATGCTCCCATCCAGACGTTGTCTCTTTCAGGAAAGACCTTGCATTTTCCAACATGACAATGCCAGACCACATACTGCATCAATTACAACATCATGGCTGCGTAGAAGAAGGATCCGGGTACTGAAATGGCCAGCCTGCAGTCCAGATCTTTCACCCATAGAAAACATTTGGCGCATCATAAAGAGGAAGATGCGACAAAGAAGACCTAAGACAGTTGAGCAACTAGAAGCCTGTATTAGACAAGAATGGGACAACATTCCTATTCCTAAACTTGAGCAACTTGTCTCTTCAGTCCCCAGACGTTTGCAGACTGTTATAAAAAGAAGAGGGGATGCCACACAGTGGGAAACATGGCCTTGTCCCAACTTTTTTGAGATGTGTTGATGCCATGAAATTTAAAATCAAAAATCATTTAAAATTTTTTCCTTAAAATGATCCATTTTCTCAGTTTAAACATTTGATATGTCATCTATGTTGTATTCTGAATAAAATATTGAAATTT
This sequence comes from Paracanthobrama guichenoti, assembly GCA_018749465.1. NCBI lineage: Eukaryota > Metazoa > Chordata > Actinopteri > Cypriniformes > Gobionidae > Paracanthobrama > Paracanthobrama guichenoti. The sequence continues at coordinate 14,417,599 of CM031958.1, read as the reverse complement.
GAAACTTCCACATCATTGCATCCTGTTTTTATTCACAATTTGTACAGTGTCCCAACTTTTTTGGAATCGGGTTTGTGCATTACTTACTAAATGTAACTATGCATTGCATGCTCGTGATTTTTTATTTGCTCTTTATATATAGTGTATATAGAGTACAAGATTCAGCTTTTCAGTTTTAAGCTCTGCACAACCTTGCACCCTCATACCTCTCCGGATCACATTTACACATTTATACTCCCACCTGCACTCTTTGATCTTCCTCATCTGTTTCCCTTGTTATACCTCCTGTTCGCTTAACCACTAGGGGTCCAGAGGGTTCAACTGTGCTGCTCTTCTCTAGAACGCTGTTTCGCAATTTATAAGTGAAAGTGATTTCTTATGACTTTTAAATCACGTCTTAAAACTCATCTTTTTAAATAAGCTTTTCCTGTTTAATTTAATTCATGGCTTATCTTCCTGATGAACAGGTGCTGCTTTGATTTTATTGCTGTCTTGATTTCTATAACTGTCATAAAGTTGTAAGGTGTCCTTGACTGTTTTGAAAGGCTAAATAAAATGCATTATTATTATTGAGTGATATACAGCACGCGGCACAATATTTGCGTTAGTTTTTCTGAAGTGTGAGACTTATTTTGTTACAAAAATAATATTAGAATAATGGCACTGACATATAGCCTGACAACAGAATATAGCTTGCAGACACTGAATCAGGACAACACATTCTCTAACACTTAATTTTAGGGTTCAATTCTCGCTATTAAGTTGCTTATTAGCATGCATGTTACAAGTAGCCTAGAAATCTAGACACACCCTAGCGGCAGCAAATCTAATTTGCTGCGAGTGTAGTCTAGCAACTCTCGGCAGACCTGCAAGCTTGAAAAACCAAACTCTGGCCAGGCCAATCACATCATGTATAGAGTCGGTGGGCGGGCTTAACATAATCATGGCAGAGTTGCCGAGGTTGCTACTCAAAAACAAAGAAGCTGGCGAACAGCGGTCTTTCGAATCGGCTTTGGCCGCGACTCTGGGAGACTTGTTGTTAAACTTTTCTTTGAGAAAAGAACAAAGAACGGTACTGAAGTCATTCTCAAGAATGGAAGATGTGTTCGGAGTTTTGCAGACCGGATATGACGACTGTCTATCAACTAGCTCGGCTTCACCTTCTTCGTTGCTCTTTTTGGTTGTAGCGCTATCCTATTGCATGCAGAAGGAATTTGAAAGATAACCGTTTATACCGCCTCTGGGATCGAGCCCTGCCAATGGTGAGTTCCCAGACCCAACATCTTGATGTGGGTCTGGCTTGTCAGGCTATGTTACTAGGATATTGGCTGTTTATTAGTACTCATAAAGCACATATTAATGACTTTTTCTGCATGACCTTAATCTACATCCCTTAATCCTACCCAATACCTAAACTTAAATGCTACAAAATCTACCTTACTAACTAGAAATAAACAGTAAATTAGGAGTTTTGAGCCAAAAGTGATAGTTTAGAATGAATATACGTTCCCCATACTAAATAGTTTTACTTTGCTTTACTTAAACAGTGTCTGACAGAAGATTCAACAACTTTCACACACATCTTTTAAATGTGCACTGTGTATATTTTAGCGGCATCTAGCGGTGAGGTTGCGAATTGCAACCGCCCACCGCTCACCCCTCGCACATAGAGAAGCTACGGTGGCTGACACAGGACAAAGATGCCGGCGTCTGAGACACCAGAGAGTAGCTAGCCCTCAGTAGAGCAGTTTGTCTATTTAGGGCTACTGTAGAAACATGACGCTGCAAAATGGCGATTTCACTTTAAGGGGACCCGCAGTGTATGTAGATAGAAATGGCTTATTCTAAGGTAATAAAAACATAACAGTGCATTATGTAAGGTCTTTGTACACCACTGAAAACATAGTTATGTATTTATGAGTACGAGTTTCTTTTTTGACTACACACTCCAAGACCCACTCAAAACTGTCTTGTGACCCATCGCTTGAGAAACACTGCTAATAGAGCACTTTTGGAGGTCAAACTGAACTCTAGCGAAACAGCATTTTTGAATGCACAGCCTTTCTTTCTATAACCTTCACAAAAATAAGTTTCAATAAGGTACGGTCATTCACATGTTATATGGAGTGTGTGTGTGTTTGTGGAGAATGGCATCTAATGACGCCTGGCAAACTGTAATTAAAGTGCCTTCTCCTATTATAGAGTATCAGAGAACCTGTGTCCTCACAAAGCTTCCTGATGCATCAGTCCTACAGAACGCACGTCAATACTCATTACAAAAGCCTCACACAGAGAAATACAAACTCCCTTCACTCCTGAGTGATTTCCTGTTGCCGAGAGGTTTGTGAGAATAATAGTGCTGGGCAGAGGGGAGCCGTGATCTCAGCTGTAGCTCCATCAGGCGTGAGAATGTGAGATCTCAAGTTAGACGTGAATGTGGCCCTAGCTACTCTGATACACAGCTTGATATGTTGTTTTTGTAAGCATGTCCTTAAGAGGGAAAGTTTTAACGGCTGCATGGGGCCAACTAGAGAGTTTAGAGACTAACTTTGATAGAACATTTTCATCAACACCTTGCACACACTCTTGTGGGGAGGCAAACAGGGTTGTGAAGTATGTGTGATAGCTCCATAACACACATCTACAAAATGTAACTAAATGCAGTTGGACAGATCCTTAAATAATTTATAAACATTTGGGAAAAACACAAAATTAAAAGCATATACTCACAGTGGAGTGATAAAGGCCGAGAAGAACAGGATGCTGGGAAATGGCCTCCACTGCAGACAGAGTGTTTCTGATCAGCTCCTCAGATGCTGCTTGACCTGTTAATTTGTTGAAGAAATGAACATAGAACGCATACAAGTAGGCACAGAACAGTGGTACTTCCAAACAAATCATTTGAATGGCTGAAAGGATATTAAATAGGAAGACAAATTTATTTGATCTCCTGACAAACAGCATTTCTGGTAAATTGGAGCTAAACTGCATTAGAGAATGTAGTTCATGCAAGACATGTCTGAAGTAAAAAGCAGAGAAAGAAAGAGAGAGGTTGAGTTTTTGAAAAATATATATATATAAAAAAAAAAAAAACCTACCTATAGCACTTCCCAAACTAGTCTCATTAGAGTCAATGGAGGTTATGTGATTCTTTCACCAACGGAAGAGAAAAGAGATATTAAAAAGACACATTCTAATATATTTGTAACATTATTTACTTCATTTCACTGAGATATTATGAACAATAACGTGGTAATATCATATTTTAGACATAATGGGATAATTAGGATTTGGATTTTTAAATGGCCAATACAGAAAATAACAAAATAAGTGAAAATAAAGTGGCATTTTGGAAACTACGGAAACTACAGTTACCATGGTAAATACACAGTGCTAGCAAAAGCTTGGGGCCAGTAAGAAAGAAATTAATGCTCTTTCAGAAAGAAATTAATCCTCTTTCAGCAAGGATGCATTACATTGCTGGACTGGGTAAACCCAGCCTGATCTGCCAGCCATTTGATTTCACCCTGCAGCTCAGTCTGGAAACCGGTTCATGAAACATTTATCCTGCTTCTGTTACACATTTGCGGGAACCAATCACAGACCGGTTTATACACCTGGCACGCTATTGGCGGGTTAAACACAATGACGGATCGAGAAGCGATGGGTCGTTGCCCGTTAATCACGCCTCTTGTGGTCTGACTGGTTGAAGAAATAGCCAATTGCGTACAGATTCATTTGAATTATGCTCGTTGATCATGCCTCTTGTGCAGTAGAAAATACAGACCAATGTTCAATCTTAAATTGAGCGTGGTCTGGTGATAGCCAGACAATTACATTACATTTACAAAAGTCACAGTAAAGGCTTCTGACTTTTTCAGCAAAGTGATTTCTATTGCATATGAAAGCTGCTCTGTTGAACTTTTTTATTCAAAGAATAATGAAAACATGTATAATGGTTTCCACAAACATATTAAACATCAACACTGCTTTGGCTGCTGAAAATTCAGTTGTGTCATAACAGGAATAAATTCTATTTTAAAATAGAAAACAATTATTTTAAATTGTAAAAAAAAAAAATTCACAATTTTACTGTTTTTTTTCCCCTGTATTTTTGATCAAATAAATGCAGCCTCGGTACGCATTAGATACTTATTTCAAAAGCAAAATAGTAAAAAAAATAAAAAAAATAAATAAAAAAGTAATATAGTAAAAAAAAAGTCTTACTGACCCCAAACTTTTTAACAGTAGTGTATCTGTCTACTGTATATAGCAAATGACTTTGAGTCATTTGACTTTGGGTTATTAATAATCACTAAACTGAGACACTCACCAGCAGTTTCCCAAATTTGAAGAGAAAGGCCTCAGTCACCACCTGCGGTCGGAAGATCTGTCAAACCAAACAGGCACAGTCATGAAGCGATTTAGTCTAAAAGAAGCTTCACCAACCCTACAACACTGTACAACACTGCTATTCAGTACCCTTGAGTCTTATTTCCTTTGAGTGCCACCGAAAACTGTCAGTCTTCGCTTGAGCTTTAGCAGCTATGAAGTCTTACAGTTGTCTTGAACACAGCCGAATGCACGCTGTAGATTTCTTTCATCGTACTGCAAAATCGGCAGTCTTGGATCTATTAATGCATCATGCTCACCGACGGCCGATAAATTGCCTTTGGAATGAATCTTCTGGCAGGTTCAGAATTTTTGGGCCACACTGCTGCAATCTAACTGCTCCTGCAACGCTCAACGCTGTCAATTGTGACTTAAATCCCAGCTACGATGCGTATCGTACAGTCTGACATAAGAACGTTAATGTCACTGAGGAATGTCACCGTCAAAGTCTGCCGTGGGCTTTAACCAAGATCTCATTCGGGACACATTGTACTGTACAATCTGTCAAGCAACAATTGTGGAGGACGGCAAAACTCGCAAAATGTTCAGCCAGTTTAAGAGAAAAGCTCTACTGTTCTGTCAGAGGACTTTTTTTTTTTTTTTTTTTTTGAGCAACAGAATATGCAGGACTTGATGCTCACTTTTTTTCCCCAAGGAGCACAAGTTGAAAAATTTACGAGCATATTAAAAAAACAAAAAACAAACAAAAAACTGTGGAATGAAAATGTATAAAATAATTTCCTTAATAAATGGATACAAACAGCCATTTAAAAGCAAAATTATAATTCATTAGAATACAAAAAAAAAAGTACTTTTTTTTTCTTCAAATTGTATTTAATAATTATGCAATTATTTATAGGCCTACTTGAAACATACATCACTAAGATATTAGTATCATTAGTAGTCCTTGCAAGGTGGGGCCACAGATGCTCGACTGGATTGAGATCTGGGGAATTTGGAGGCCATATCAACACCTCAAACTCGTTGTTGTCCTCATCAAACCATTCCTGATCCATTTTTGCTTTGTGGCAGGGCGCATTATCCTGCTGGAATACCGTTTCCATGAAAGGGTGTACATCTGTAACAATCCTTAGCTAGGTGGTACGTGTCAAAGTAACATCCACATGATGTAAAAGAAAACGTGATTCGTCAGACCAGGCCACCATCTTTCATTGCTTCATGGTCCAGTTCTGATGCTCGCATGCCCACTGTTGCCGCTTTCGGCGGTGGACAGGGGTCAGCATGGGCACCCTGACTGGTCTGCGGCTATACAGCCCCATACACAACAAACTGTGATGCACTGTGTATTCTGACACCTTTCTATCAGAACCAGCATTAACTTCTTGAGCAACTCGTCTGTTTGATCGGACCACACAGGCCAGCCTTCACTCCTGCGAGCATCAATGAGCCTTGGCCGCCCATGACCCTGTCGCCGGTTCACCACTGTTCCTTCCTTGGAGCACTTTTGATAGATACTGAACACTCCACAAGAGCTTCAGTTTTTGAAGATGCTCTGACCCAGTCATCTAGCCATCACAGTTTGGCCTTTGTCAAACTCACTCAAATCCTTACACTTGCCCATTTTTCCTGCTTTTAACATATCAACTTTGAGGACAAAATGTTCACTTGCTGCCTGATATATCCCACCCACTAACAGGTGCCGTGATGAAGAGATCATCAGTGTTATTCACTTTACCTGTCATAATGCTATGCCTTATCGGTGCATATAAACAATATATAAAAAAATAAATAAAACAAAAACATTCTTAGTCTTTTCTTCTTTTGACGGGCCAGCCCAGACAAAATCTACAAGAGCTTATGTTGAATGAAATGGCATAAATAGTTTATTACGTACCAAAAAAAAAAAAACCCTCTATGCACAATGTTGGACTTTTAATTATAAACAAACCAGAAAATACTCTTATTTTTTTACTATTTACTATTGCCAGCTTTACTATTGCCAGCTGCTATTTAAAAAGATAAGAGAAAAAAAATGCAAACATCTACATTAGTATACTACAATATAAACACCATGACATAAACATTGTCATAATTCATCAACGGTATATCATAAGCAATCTGTTTAAATAAATGCACAGTACTTATTGATTGCGAACAGCTCTGAAACCACAAGCCAAAAGAACACACACCACCACAGCGTTGTACTTTGAAACATGCAGTGCTCATATTTATTTAGTACACTGATTCTTAGGCTGCATCATAATTCCTGCTTTTTCATCCCCAAATTTAAGATCTCTTGAAATAATGAATACATCTGTTGTACCATTTAAAATATTTAAGAATTTTTATGACCCTACATTTCTTAAAGCCCACAAGTACTTTTTTTGTTGTAGATGTGGTGTTTGAATGTGTTCCATTTAAAATGCCATATTAGGATGTGACCCTCCTTCTCTGGAGGACTTCACCGCTGTTGTGAGAATGAGAGGGTTCATGTTTGTGCTATAGGACCGTAATGATGTGAGGTCAGAGGTCATAGTCCTGGACAGTGAGGTATTGAGCTCTTATCCACTCTTGGCTCTGAGAAACACACCGGATCTGACCTCTGCGCTGACCCCTGTGACTGATGAGTGCTTGAGTGTCAGTGTAGTGTGTTGACTGTCAGTGAAGCAACAGGCCAGAGAGACAGATGAGACCACAGAGAGGGCTCATCACATGAATGTATGTATGGATGCACAAACACACAGGCATGCTCTCACATTAAAAGAGCATGACGCCTCTCATAACCACATAGCAGCTGAAGAGATCACGCATACAGGGCTCAAGGGCATAGGAGGCCAGTGAAGTCTCAAAGATGCAGACCAACCTGCTACTGGGAAGACAACCAGCTATGCCCTGCAGCATTTTTCTTAATATCAGAACACATACACACACACACAGGTTTGTGTAGCCAGACTTTTGACTATAGGCATGAAGTCTAGCCCACACTAGCTTATTCTAGCCAAGAACCGCCTACTTAGGCAGGAAGGGGTCGAATGACTGACAAAAGTTTGGACATTTTTTCTTTTACTATTTTCAACATTGTGAATAACGCGAATTATTCAGTGACCAAAATGCTAAATTAAATCAAAATAACATCTCATATTTTAGCTTCTTCAAAGTAGTCAACCTTTACCTAAATTGTTACATTTTCTCTTTTGAAAATTTGCCAACTTTATGAGGAGCTTCCTTTTTAAACTGTATTGAAGTTTGCATATACTGCAACAACAACAACAATAATTAGATTTATTGGACATATGAATATATTTTATATTGTAAAACTGCCCTAATTTGAGGTTGGTAAGCATTTTTAAAAGGTCTCTTATGCTCACTAAGTCTGAATATATTTGATCAGATTTATAGTAAAAATAGTAATATTGTGAAATATTATTACACTTTAAAATAACTTTTCTATTTGAATATATTTTAATATGTAATTTATTGCTGTCATGACAAAGCTACCCCAGTGTGTAGTTCTTCCTTGGAAGAACTGGAGCAGTCTGGCAACTTTCACAGCAGGTAGTAGAAGAAGAAAACACATCTCCCAGAAATGTTGTCAGCCAGTAAGATTGGAGCTGGCAATTTGGACAAATATATTGCCATATTTGTGCACGATATGCATTAGACGGCCAGTGAGTGGTCTGTGGGTGAATCGTGGATGTGCGTCCGAGGCTGGCACTACACCAACACAACTCACTGTGAGGACCATTAAAGCAGACAGACACACAATCAAAAGAACTGCCTATTACGACTCTAAGCAGCCCACTGCAGCTCTGTGTTAATGGACATCAGTGTGTCCTCCTCAGATGAGTTAATGACAGTGGAACTATCAGATAGACAGCTCTATCAGCTCCGACCCCTTCAAATGAGACGACTCAATCTGCCACTGAGTCTCCATGGCAAATCCTGGCCAAATGTAAAAGTCTATTTAATCAGCAGAGAGACTCATCAACTCTGCACACTGACAAACATCTTTCTCTGAAAACACCAGATCCCTTCATATTAATTTTGGCGTGACTGAGTGTGTCAGAAGTAAATCCAATTTTGCACTGTTTGGCAACTGGTAATAATCTCTGCATTTGTGTGTGTGTGTGTGTGTGTGTGTGTGTGTGTGTGTGTGTGTGTGTGTGTGTGTGTGTGTGTGTTAAAGCTACACCGGAAAGCTATTTAATAGATCATTCTGACACACAAACAGTGATTACACACAACGCGTGACAGGCAGGTACGGCACATCCTTCCTTTATTTTCTGTGCAGATGAAGACATTTAATAAAGAGAGCAAAAGGTCTATGCAATAATATAAGAGCAGCATGTATGTAAAAGTTTGTAGTTTTGAGAAAAACTGTATGCAGGGAGGGCGTGAATCATCATGAATACTGATGTGTTTCACACCTGGGAAGACAAAGACTAGAGATCGACCGATACAGGTTTTTCTATAGCCTATGCCGATTTTTAGAGGTCAGGGTCAGCCGATGGCCGATATGTGCAGCCGATTTTTAGGGCTGAGATCTAAAGTTTTGCATGCTAAAATGTCACACTAATAATAAGTGGATGCACAACATTTCTAAACTTAACTTCATTTATTGAACACTGACTTGAACATCTAACAATGTGAGTAATAAAAAGGAATATTTTCATAAGAATATCCAGACAAAACTGTGTATGTTGTCAGAGAAATTCACTAAAATATAATGTCCTCTACAGAGACAAAACCTCTATTCTGGGTGTCAGGAGGATATTTCTGTCTCGTTCAGAGTGAATCCAGCATTTAGATTTAGATGTCACTTTGGAAACTTTGCAGCATGCAGTTGGCCATCGGTCCTCTTAGCAGCATGAAAATCCATTGTTTTATTCAATGGATTTTATAGACTCGAGTTTCATGAGCCTGTATCAACTCAGTACTGAAGAAAAACTCTGATCACGTTCAAGAGATCTGGCTACATTACTCACCGCTGCAAACACTCGTTGTAAATAGATGGCGCTCTCCAGAGTGCGAACACAAATGTGCAAATCTGCCCAATCTGTTTCGCCAGTATATTACTACAGTACGTTTGAGGGTACTTCAGCCTTGTTTATACTTTCTGTGAGTCTCCGCTGACTGCGCGCGCGCCTCCGATCACTGCGCTCAACGCGCATGACTGCCCACTCTGCGTTGACATCATTTTTGATTAAAGTTAACTGCAAGCATTGTAACATTATGCCAGTTCCACCGCACCAATAACACGGGGCTGCCCACGGACGTGCCTGACTTTAAATCGGCTACTAAACACGGATATCGGCTCTTGCCGATATATTAAAAAAATGACAAATATCGGCCCGATACATCGGCCGGCTGATATATCGGTCGACCTCTAACAAAGACCCCTTCCTTAATGACCCTATCAGCTGAACGGAACTGTGAGAGAACTAGAACAAAGAATGTGAGAAGATTAAAAGAATGGCTTTTTTGATTGTTTGGATTTTATTTATAACACAACATAATCCAAATATACATAACGAAGGACAAAAAGGCACATTATTGAGCACACTGATCTAAACACAGACTTGAACATTTGCACACATTTGTGCTAATCCTGGAACAGTTCCTGTCATTTCCATGAAGTTTGCGTTTTCATTTTACCGTGTTCATTTATAAGCTTGCTGATGTTGGTACAGCGCTCTCAGAGAAAAAACAGTTGAAGAGACTTGTGTACAAGTCAGCAGGACTCATCAGTGGCATCTGGTCCCTGTAAAAAACAACAACAAAACTGTGAACATGCCGATATCAGGAGCAAGTAGCTGCACGATTTGTGAAAAAAAAAAAAAAAAAAAAAATCTAATTGTGATTTTTCTGGTTAAAATTGTGATTTAAAATGCACAAAAAAAAACAGGTTTGTTGTGCCTACATGTAGGGCTATGTATAATAATAATAATAATAATGATAATAATGATAATAATAATAATAATAATAATAATAATAATAATAATAAACAACAACAATTTTACTTTAAAGAAAACATTTATTTTTGGGGAAAATGCAGGCGGCCTATAACCATAAATCATTAGAAAGGATCACTACAGTACACTACACTAGAGAAGAATATATGGATTATCATACTTCATAACGAATTAAACATTTGAAGTAAGGTGAGTTTGGATAAAACATGTAATGTTTAGCGCGTCTTGCTTTTCAAATTCACAGCACAAGTGACTCATTTACTGAACTGTTTGAGCCGCTCCAAGTATTCCGGTTACATGAGGTAAAGTTTAAAATCACAATATTGCCAAAATCCCATTATAATTGCATCATGAAGGTGAATGTAAACGCACTAACTATGAAACATTATTGTTTATTATATTTCACATTATAAACATCTACGTTTGAGCAGATTTCTACAAGCACAGTAAACACTGGTCTAAAGATTCTAATATTCATCATCTTACAGTGTAAACACACTACTTTTATGTCGTACCGTTTATTATAGAGCATAAAAACTGGCTCTCTAGGACCGAACTTGTCTACCTCTGAACTAGTAAAATGTGACGCTTATGCAACAATAACATGTAAACTAATTTAAGTAAATTCCTTACCTCTGCTGGATCAATCACGTTCTTCTTCAGAAGTAAATCCAAAGCTTATTCCTCACAACGCGTCTTCCAAACTTGATGAAAGGAATGATGAAGCTGATGCTTTGTTTTCAGGTTTGCATGGCTGACACATGGATGATTTGCGTGTCGAAGGCTGCACAGCGCGTGGGTGTGGTCACATTAAAGATAATGAGCAAGACTTGAGAAACTGAACCTCACTTTGATTTCATGCAGATTACATAAACAGAGAATATTTGTTTTTGATATGCATTACTTAATTCAAAAGTAGACACACAAAATGGACAACATTTGAGTCTCTTTCAAAACAAAAGTGAGGTGGTCGTGCCGGCCCAACCACCGACCCATGAGGGTTAAAAGTCACAAAATGATTCACAAATCTATTCAGAATATATTATTACTATACCATACTATACTAATTAAAACATTTACTTCTTGACATCCATAAAACCAATTTTTGTCCCTATGACAATGCCTGCATCTGAATATACATTCTTCCCTAATATTTACTAGGTGAAAAAACAGTATGTGAAAGAGTAATATATGTCCAAAATCAGAGTATTCATGAAACAGAAATATACTGACAATATACTACTTAAGCAAGATTCTGAAGTAGACATCCTATGGACACTTTATTATCCCATGAGGCCAAGGGAGAGGACTTGTGAATGCGTGATTTTTCCCCCCAACAGTTCAGTGCAAACTCCTCCCCACAGCCAATTCTAAAGATTTAAAGGTGCCCTAGAATGAAAAACTGAATTAACCTTGGCATAGTTGAATAACAAGAGTTCAGTACATGGAAATCACATACAGTGAGTCTCGAACACCATTGTTTCCTCCTTCATATGTAAATCTTTTGCGTGAAAAACACCACGGAAAAATAGGCGAATCTCAACATAACACAGACTCTGACGCAACAGTCGGGATCATTAATATGTACGTCCCCAACATTTGCTTATGCCAGCCCATGTTATAGGCCAGGCGGAACTGGACAGCCGAATCATCGGAAGTTCTGCAGGTATTGTGAAGAAACAAGCGTCAAGCGAGGATAGCGAAAATGGCAGATCATGGAAATAAATGTTATGTTCCAAGCTGGGCAGGGGATGTGAGGACTTTTCATACCCTTCCCACAGAACAAAACAGGCATGGTTGATGTTTATCTATAACCGGATACCGCAACAATTTAATTCAAAGTTGTTCGTTTGCTCGGTCCATTTCACCACGGACAGTTTTTCTAACCTGGGACTATATCAAGCAGGCTTCGCTCAGCGTCTGATACTGGAGAAGGGGGTAATTCCAACTATATCCCGCAAGCAGTAAGTAGTGATTTTATCCATTTCAGTAGGCTACTCTACTGTACTGTACAAAAAGCATATTTACGCACTAGCCAGTTTGCTGTTTAGAGTTCGTGATTCAAAGTGAAGAAGCTATCATTGTAAAAATCACACGGTGACGCATTACAATAATTAATGTTAAAATGTTTTTACAAAGTTGTGACTGCTGACGTTATGAGTTATGTGTAAAGGATAGTTCACCCAGAAATGAAAATAAAGCCATCTTTTACTCGCCCTGCTGTTGTTCCATTGCCCTGTGTCCTTCTATCTTGTTTGGACCTCAAAAGCAGAAATTTAAAAAAACAGTCCTGCACGTGCTCCTTCCTATAATGGCAGTGAATAGCGACCAGGCTAAAACATTACAAAAATGATACAAAAGTATCACGCAATGATACAGTGAGATGTTTGATATGGAAAGTGTTCAGGAGGCGTACTATAAGGTTTTGAGAGAAAGAAACGTATTATATTATTCAGTCAAAACGCTGAGCTCAGTCGTTAGCTTTCCTGTGATGAGTGCGAGCCGTCAGCAGCCGCCGGCGCTCATGCTTACTATAACTCTCACTGTTGTCATGGCACCCAGGACCAGTAAAACCATATCTGGACAAATTTTTAAATAAGCCACATACCCTCTATGTAGATATCAGAGAACAATTTAAAATATTGTTTCCAGGGCACCTTTAATTGGTCAACAGTGCTATTGCCAACACAATGCTACATATTTATAACTTCATATTTACCTACTCAGACTATGCGGTTTCAAGCTGCAGCCAGAGGAATCCTTAGTGGCATTTTGATTAAAAAAATAAAAAAAAATAAAATAAAATAATATATATATATATATATATATATATATATATATATATATATATATATATATATATATATATATATATATATATATATATATTGTAATAACATTTTTCAATATACATTACTTTAAATCAAATAAATAAATATCAGTGTTTCCCATATATTGATTTATTTGTGGTATGCCCGCCACAATATAAGCACTGACCGCCACAAATAGATTTCTAAAGTCTTTCTTCAATTCTCCCTCTTGCTCACTCTCTCTCCCGTCATGAGTGGACCTGCCCCCTACTGCTGATTGGCTACAAGTGTTCTAGGACAGGGGTGTCCAATCCAGCTACTAGAGGGCCACTGTCCTGCAGAGTTCAGCTTCAATCCCAATTAAACACAGCTGAACCAGCTAATCAAGGTCTTGCAAGGCATACTAGAAACTTCCAGGCAGGTACATTGAGAAGTTGGAGCTTCTAGGATGTTCTGATCTAACTAAAGGGGTACGTGGCCTGAACAGATTGTGAACCTCTAAGCAAAACAATGTTCTTTATTTTTGTTTATTTGTGATATTATCTATTGCATCAAAAGGTAGGTCCCTATGTATGTATGTATGTATGCATACATATATAAAAAATTAAAAATTCAAGGTTGTACCATCCTTCAGGAGATTGAAAACCCAATATAACTAGAAAAAAGGTAAATATAGCAAGACCTGACAAAGACACACACCTGTGAGGTGAGCAGATGCAGCACCACAGCCATCATGGGGAGGCTCTGCTTCAGCTGACGGGACTGCGTAGGAGAGGGGTGCTTCCTTCCCACAATGCTGCCTAACACGGACAGGATGTCATCTACAGAGAGCCCACATAAAGAGAGGCAGTGAGAAATCAGCCAATCACAAACAAACCGTCATGATTAGTCTTGGTAGGTGGCCAGGGGCGTGAGCAGGTGCGCGTTTGGATGAAACCCGCAGGAAGAACTGAACCGGTTTGAACCGGTTTAATGGGGGTGTGTTGGTGTGTAGCGGCACTGATTCACAAATGAAAAAGGAGGAACAGGTCGATACCTGAGAGCCTGCTCACGTATTCAATCAGAAAGGTAATTAAAGAGAGGCCAATCAAATTGGATGTTCAATCTTATTGCCCCTTCTTTGTTTTGCCCATTTCACTCTGTTCCATCTCAAGTGAATTCTTTGCGTTCCCTTTTCCCTTTTTTGGGTGTATTGTGATTGATTTACCCAGGATGGCTGGCAGTTCGTGCACTGTGTGACGGATGAAGAGGGTCAGGCATTTTGACAGGTATTCATTGCCGCTTTGTTGCTCCTTTCCTGGCGTGGCCTTTCGAATGTCTCTTTCAATGTACATCACCAGCCTGAGAGAGGGTTGGCAAAACATTATTATTCATCTGCAGACACCCAGACCAAACAGAAAGAAAGAGAAAGAGAAAGAGAAAGAGAGAGAGAGAGAGAGAGAGAGAGAGAGAGAGAGAGAGAGAGAGAGAGAGAGAGAGAGAGAGAGAGAGAGAGAGAGAGAGAGAGAGAGAGATGAAACAGTAGGAAGAGGGTAGATGCTTTTAATCAATTACACTCAACAGCTGGAGGGGTGACAGAATGGAGATGAAATGGTGTTGATCCTGAAACAATATCAGGAAGGGAATGAGGTCTGTCTGCCTGACTGAAAGGACCGGAGAAAAACAAGATGCATCTGGCATGGAATTGAATTTGAAGTGTATAAGGTACACAAATTGGTGTCTGAATTAGAGATGAATGAATGCGACTTGATTCAAACATGCAACCATATTAGGATTGATTAATGCAGATGGTGTTCGAAGAATAAGCCTAGTAAAAAGCATGGATCACATCTCCTGGGATTCTGGGAATGGCCTTGGATCTAAAATTGTGATACCAGCCCCATTTTTCGGTGGAGAAAAAAAGAAAGAAAAAAAAAAAAAGTGTTATTTTTATTGGTGTTTGGACTTAGTAATAATAAAATAATAAATAAAATATGATAAAATATACCGCCTTAATGAAAATGAACATATAAACTGCAACTTGTTTTGTTGTTGAAAAATTGATACATAGTTTGTCAACTTGGTTTATGTTTATTCAATTCTTTGTTTAGATTACCATTGTCTGAACATTTTTATTTTAGAATGTTCATATGGGTACTTTAATGACAAAAGTAAGAAAAATACAATCAGATGCAATAATAATGCAATGATTTTTTTGCGACACTAGTGGCACCTTGCGGAATTCCAAAAGTACAGCATATTTTGCAAACGCCCCTTTAGCGTGTCCATTAGGAATACTTTTAGCTGTGTTGCTATGTGTCTTGAATAAGCAACTATTGACCTATTGACCTGTCTTGCAATGACAGCTATTTTTGGACACAAAAGGACCACCTCTCGTTGAGGAGCTTTCAAGTGGGACTTAAATATTCCATGGAGGGATATATAAAATATTTTTAAATAAATATGGTAGGTAACACGATTAATTTGGAAGTGAGGGTTTACAGATCACAATGCAAGCGGGAGAAGCCTTGTGTTAAGGTCGTCACGATCGCAGATGACAACATCTGGGATCAACACTATTCATGTACCGCAGGGTAAGATTAAATTAATTTACATTTAACCGGTTTAATATGGAGAAGCACTGAAATGTAGACCTTCATTTATGTGTTTTTGACCTACACTGTACATGACATGAGAACAGTTAACTATTTAGGTTTGTACGTTAACATGGACTCACTAACTTTAATCGTAAAAGTTACTGAGCACATTTTTTTGACAACGCGACAACCTTTTGAGGCTGTCAACACTGGACACACTAAACTTTGTATTTCTGAATGGTTGCATGATGTTGTATTGAAGCGTCCACAGTAGCATGTTGCATCCAATGCCACATTTGCTTTAACATCTTCAAAGATTAAACAATGTCTAAATGCATTGAAATTTAGCTTATACTCCTGTAACCAAAGCTGAATTTCTTTTCCCATGTAACACGCCAGCCATGGTCCCACAGCGGCTAAAGACCCTTTGGCTCAGAGGGTTACAGTAGCCACACCCCAAACTCACTCTATTGGTCGAGATTGAAAGATCTGAGTGGACCGCTCTCAGTGTTTAGATGGGGAGTCTTTACAATTTGTGTTTAGATGGTCAATCTTTACAATTTGTGGGAGAAAAAAACAATGAATGGCATACTAATAATAGTCAATAACAATAAACTGGGATAAAATAATGTATTTTAACAACTTACATACTTCATCTTTAAAAATAAGCAACATTAATAGTGATGACTGCCTTAGCTAATAACACAAATTAATAATACTTGGCATTAGTGTGTCAATGACAAAAGAGTATCGCAACACAACACCATTGATTCAGCCTTACCTCTAGTATCTTAAACTAATCAATTCACTACAAACAACAGATGCATCTCCTGAGAGAAGTAGCTGACATGTAATATTCATGATATAGTTATGTATGTCACGGACACAGTAAAGAACATGAATAAGAAAATAGATGATAAAACTCATGCAGGATGCAGTGAGTATTAGGCCATTCTCAAGAACTGCTGTTCATTGCTACTCTGATTTATACCCCACATTAAAGGAATAATTATTCCAAATTTTGTAATTTACTCACCACCATGTTTTTACAAAGCTGAAGGACCAAATAGTGATTGTTAAAAATACTTTTTTTTTTTTTAAATCTTTTCTTTTTGTCTCTCAAAATTTAAAGGAGCCATGAACTGAGAAGACAAATTTTAATTTAGCTTTTGACATAAGTCATTATACTATAAGAATATCCTGCAAGTTTCAGAGCTGAAAACTTCCTTGTTAGTTCAAAAACAGCTTTCATTGTTACCAAGCCCAGTGAATGACTTCTTGTGCAATGTGCCTATATAAAAGATAGGTGAAAGAACGCCTCTGCAGAAGAAAAACAACACCTACTTCATCATTGCAACTTTGGCCCCACCCATTGGCGTGTTAGTGAGATGACAAGGAGAGAAGAGCAGGATCACTCAAAAAAAAAAAAAAAAAAAAAAAAAAAAAAAAGACCTTCTAAAAGATCCTAAAGCTAGGAATGTGGTTATTTATTTTCAACAATGTGAATGTCTCAGTTGAGCAGTATTTATTTGTATTCAGTACATTTCACTGTGGATTATTTGGTAAATCAGTCGCAATTTTGGCACAATTTTGACTTACAATATGGATTCGACAGTTATGCGACAACATTTAAATAACCGTGTTAATCCTAATGCCTGATCTGTGACCAATGACTTCTGATATGTAATGATTCATGAACTGTCAGATGTCCATTGTTTGTGTCAGTAAATCAAAATCAACACATTGTTTCTCTTAGTAGGATGAAAATAATCTGTTATTTAAACTGTGATTAAATTATATATAGAAAACGATCAACAAACACACTTGCAGAACTCTGTTGCTGCTCCAGAAAAACAAACTGCATCCACTGTTTCCTTATTATTATTTATAATAATTATTTGGGAAGCTGAACAAGGTTATCGTTCCCTCATAACCAGAAACACACTTCTTTAGTGACATTGTTGATTTTGTGGTCTAAAAACAAAATGACAGTGCTGCTGATGGCTTACGTAACCTGAACGAAGCTCGTTGATGGGCATGCTCTTGCTCTGGTTGATGTGCACGTGCTCATCCGGGAGAAGTGCCCATACAAGCAATTCCACCCTTTATGCCGTCATACAGGGCCATACTCTAAAAAACCTTTCCGAAATGTATTCTCTGTAACTATGTAGGATCCACTGGAGGCAAATGTTGAAGTTGAACCCATGTGCCGTTTATTACAAGTGACCAAAACAAACAAGGACTTAACTTGAACAGACTTGACTTGAAAAGACTCACCAACAGTACAGGGAACAATAACAGACATTATCCCAGTCAGATCCCGGTCACGGGCTGAAGCCCTCTGGTCACAGACTGGAGCCCACTCTGGACTCTGGTCACGGGCTGGAGCCCTTTCTGGACATGGATAGGAGACGTCGATGGACTCTGGACGTGGACAGTCATCTTGGGATGAGATAATGGAGCAGCGGCCATTTTGCTTTGAGACTCTGGAGTGGCAGGTACTGTGGGATTGTGGGGCTCCTCCACAGCTCCCACGGTAAATGAGGAACCACTCAACAGAAGGGCATGGTCGATATATAGTGCCAGAGACCAAGAAATTTTTAACCATTTTTTAAACCATTTTTTAAACCATTTTTTAAACCATTTTTTAAACCATTTTTTAAACCATTTTTTAAACCATTTTTTAAACCATTTTTTTTTGGCCATGTTTAGCATGAGAATCCAACTCTTTAACAGTGTAAATAAGCCTATCCAGACACACTGTGTAGTACTCATTAAATTAACTGCAGCGCCTAAGATGTTCTAAGATCATTCAATTACAATATTACAGTTCTTACACTAAAAAGGTGCAGCTCTGCCAACAGTGCAGATGTCTTTAAAAATAGCTTGTCAAGAGCAACCTCTCCCCTCTTCTGCTCTAAGTGAGAGAAATGAGATTGTGAGAGGGTGAGATCCACAGCACCAGCAGTGACAGCCCGTCTCTGCCCTCGAGCCCATGCTAATTAAGAAACACTGTTAATTAACTTGTTTGCAACCAGCACTGCACACTTCTATACAATCTGTGCCTCAACATTTCCCCGTAAGCGAGTCAGTTCCTCCCAGCCTCTCATAACACACAAGCATGCAAACTGGCACACGCAAACAAACGCGCGCGCGCACACACACACGCACACACGCACGCACACACACACACACACACAAACACACATTTCTGCTGAGGCGCGTCTCTCAAATTAGACACGGATGAAAAAGCAAACAGTGAGAAAATTGCACAGAGCCCAGCAGTGTGGGAAGGAAATGCACCCAGCAATTATACCAGAGGCTGAAAGTAAGTTTGAACAGAGGACTAGAGGGAACACACTGGATTAAACTCCAATGAGAAAGCAATCGCCTACTTAACTAGCACACTTGACAAAGGGGAGAACCGGGACCTGGATGCAAACCTGACAAATACCTGCTATATTAAATCTGCACTGACCAAACTAATAAAAACACAAGCTAAAATGAGCATTACAATAATTTAAGACAGCTTGTTTGGATGGCCAAAACTCAATAAATGTAATATTTAATCTTCCCTTTGAAATAGTTGCTTAGTGACTCAACTCTATTGAATTGTAATTGGCACTGAAATTAACACAGAAGTTCTGTGCTCAGGGATATTCTTGGTAAACCTCTTTTGAGAATAGCCGATATAGATAGTGCCAACCAAACAAAAAGCTTTAAACCCCTCAACGTCCAGTAAACAGAAATGTGTGACTGCCGAGAAAGATAGGCCTTTAAAATCTAAAGCAGTACAACAGCTAAATATCCAATATTTAAAGAGTGAATTCATCATGTTGAATCATTTCTATGAAAGCAGTAAAAAGGATCATTAATTTGTTCCTTTAGAAGTCCAATTATGTAGTTCTCCAGCAAAGCAATGTTATGTCCATTGTAGCTTTTACATTTCTAAAAAACATCTGTCTGTAGAAAAAATTTATATGATTTTTACTTCCAAAATGTTACAACTACACTCTATAAAGTTTGCACTGCCCTACCCTTCCTGTTATAATGTAATGGAAAGTTTGTATTACTGTCTGTTGCATCACAACAACAAAACGTGCGCTGAAAATGTGCTGAACTGTCACTCAAACTAAGACTGAAATTATACATTTTGTTAAGTCACTCTTTATTATCTCTAAGATCCTTTGGAAGGACATGCAGAGCTGTGTTCTACACACACCCATGTACAGCCAAAGGTTTGGTAGACTTAATATCTTACTCAATATGCTTCAAGCTAAATTGAATAACTAACTGGTGTGACGTAATTTAACAAAATCAGGCCAAAACAAAGTTAGTTTTTTTGTGTTTGTTTCAGGAGTTCAAAAACAAAGCAAACTTTCCAGAAAATGTTGCTGAATGAAGTGTAATTCGAATTTAAAAGCAACATTGACATTGTTTTGCACGATTAATACTGTAAAGCTGTTTGGTTTAAAGTAAAATTTTTACAAGATGTAATTTAAGTCACAGGTGTCCCCAGAATGTGTCTGTGAAGTTTCAGCTTAAAATACCTCACAGATCATTTATAAATCCATGTTGTAAATACCCATTGCTGACTACAGTCAAGAACAGGGTGTTATTTTGGAGTAGCATCTGCCTGCAAACCCAGAGGCTGCATTTTCCCTGAACTAGGGTCCTAGAAATGCAGTCCTCAAACTGTGGCGGCTCTAAAAGTGCAGTCTCTGGTATTGCAGGCAGATGATATTGGTTTTACTGCATGTGCCTTTAAATGCAAATGAGCTGCTGCGTGCCATCCCCTCTCCACACAGTTCCTGCCTCAATCAGATTCTCTGCCAAATACTAACAGGACATCTGCTTGGTTTTGATTATCATCTATATCACGATCAAAATGTATGATGACAAAAATCATAATTGTCGATTATTCCCCTGAAATTGTAATTGCGATTATTAAATTTGATTATCACAATTTACATTGAATGATGTTTTGAATAGCTTTATACCATTGTCTGAAGCAACTGCATGGCATATTTTTATATAAAAAAGCTGAAAACACTCTTCCTGAAAAAACTTTTATTGCTTTTCTGTAGCACTAATCCTCAAATGTCAACTATACATGGGTTTAGTTTCTTCTTTAAATAATTTTTTTTAAATATATGCAGCCAATAATAGGGACTTTCACACCGAGTAGTTCTAAGAACTAGGCATCAGGGTGGTTCCTCAAGAACTAAATGTTCCCCTAGGGTCATTTTCCTGGTTGCATTCGCACCGCCAGTAACTCTGAAGTGACGTAAGCCACACTTATTGTTGTGACTTATTTTGACAGCTCTGAGAACGCCAGAATCTGAGCACAGAGCACTCACAATCTCTGTCTTGATTAGCTTACGATCTTTTTAGCAGCACTGTCTAATATGTTATTAGGTAGAACTGTTATACAAAGAAAGTAGACATTATATGAAAAATATTAGCGTTTGTTATGTGGTTGATTTCTGATGTAACTAGCTGAGCAGAGATACATAATCATGTTTCGCTTGCTCCCTTCAAAGTTGCATTGGATTGTCTCTGCATAAGGGTTGAGAGGTCCATATATCACTGTTTTCCATGTTAGTTAGTTCATATAGGTTGTGTGCACGGCTTTTTAAAAATGGCGGGTGCTATTTCGCGTGCATTCTACCAGTCAGCGTACACTTTCGTCACTGGTAGTTCCTATTGTGCTGGGTTATTGTGAATATTATTGTTATATCTGGATTGTGAAGCCTTGTTTATAGCCTTATCCATTTGGTGAGGTGTTTATACTCAACACACTCCCCGTTGTGCTATTATTTGAAACAACAGAGGGCGACTCAGAGTAAATGTTCTATAAACCATCAGAAAGCAGCGGTGAGAAGTACACACTAGACCCTACTCTGAAGTAGTCTAGATTCGCCTCTCACAATGTAACCTGCTCTAAACACACCTCTTAAGCATGCAGAATAATGTAAGTGGATTTTTTTTTTCTTTGTAATCGCGGCTTTGAACGATTACATAACCATGGCATCCATAATTGTAATCGCGATTAGAAATTCGACTAACTGTGCAGCCCTAACGCGAGTATATTGTCACCTATCTATGAAAGTTACGGTATGTTTTCATGGCATATTGATCTATTATTTCAAAAGATCAAGGGCTATTTGATTCCTCTCAATACAGCTGTGGCAAGCAAGTAAGGGCCGAGAGCTGTGGGAAGGGAGTGTGGCCAGTGACACAAGTGCTAATGAGTGTCACCTGCGTGACAAACCGGTCTCCGGAAGGATAAAAGGAGTGACGACAATGGAGGACAAGAGAGGACCGGGCCTGGATTTTATGTTGTTGTTTTGTTTTAGTTTATGCGGCAGTCATCCATGAGGGGCTGACACTTTACTTTTGTTATTTATGTTTATTTTGTGAATAAAGTTACACTATATTGCCAAAAGTATTGGGACACCCCTCCAAATCATTGAATTCAGGTGTTCCAATCACTTCCATGGCCACAGGTGTATAAAATCAAGCACTAGGCATGCAGACTGCTTCTACAAACATTTGTGAAAGAACGGGTCGCTCTCAGGAGCTCAGTGAATTCAAGCGTGGTACTGTGATAGGTTGCCACCTGTGCAATAAGTCCATTCATGAAAATTTCCTCACTACTAAATATTCTATGGTCAACAAAGTGGAAGCAATTGGGAACAACAGCAACTGGTAGGCCACATAAAATCACAGATCGGGGTCAGTGCATGCTGCGGTGCACAGTGCGCATGAGTCTTAAAGTTTGGTGGAGGGGGGATTATGATGTGTTCTAAAGAGTTCCAATGAAAGGAACTCTTAACGCTTCAGCATACCAAGACATTTTGGATAATTTCATGCTCCCAACTTTGTGGGAAAACATGACTGCGCACCAGTGCACAAAGCAAGGTCCATAAAGACATGGATGAGCGAGTTCGGTGTGGAGGAACTTGACTGGCCTGCACAGAGTCCTGACCTCATCCCGATAGAACACCTTTGGGATGAATTAGAGCAGAGACTGCGAGCCAGGCCTTCTCGTCCAACATCAGTGCCTGACCTAGAAGAATGGTCAGAAATTCTCAAACGCACTCCTATACCTTGTGGAAAGCCTTCCCAGAAGAGTTGAAGCTGTTATAGCTGCAAAGAGTGGGACAACTCCATATTAAACCCTATGGATTAAGAATGGGGTGTCATTAAAGTTCATGCGCATGTAAAGGCAGGTGTCCTAAAACTTTTGTCAATATAGTGTATGTTGAACATTCGCTGGGTCGCGCCTCCTCCTTCACAGAGCCTTTAACATTGTTGCAATAGCCATTTATTCAAGTATTCTTAGCAAATAAATTAATCACTGATGCAATGATTGCAAACAATACAGCTCACCATTTCTCAATTGGTTATTCAGATATCAAGTAAAAATACAACACAACTAGAGTGTGTGGGCTACATTCCCAATCCTACCTGGCATTGAGTTCATCTGCAGAGAATGCTGTTTGTTCTTAGATTAGTCTGATTGAGCTTGACGGCTGTGTAGGTGACCTCCATTGATTCTATGTGATGTGTGTTTCAATGCATTGGAAAGCTACAGCCCAGTGAATTGTTCCCTTGAGAGAGAAATATAAAGTCATTGGAGCTTATGGCTGAATTGGATTTCTTCTAACCTATGCAGGGAAGATTTGGGCCAATGCTTGTATGAGGATGAATGGATCTTAGTTGTTCTCCATCTGAAAAACTACTAGGATGAGCATCCGCATTCAAAGCAATATATTTAAATGTTTGTCACCATAACCATGTATTCTAGGTGGTTGTTATGCAAGGGTGTCTTCAAGGTCCTGACTTGCTGGCCTAAGTTAAAAGAGGCAACCTACAAGTCTCTGATATTCCGGCCCCTCTTGGAATGCAAGTTAATGGTATTTTACCATTCCCATCCATTTTATTGACCACCGGAGAAAAAGGGTAAGTCTGATTGTTTAGAAACTTTAATAGCAGCTCTCAATAATTAACAAAATTTGAAGAATAAATTACGTCTATACTCTGTAAAACATTTTTCAAGAAGAGCACCAAAATTCACCGACATTTAATACTTAAAGTTATAGTTCACCCTGAAATGAAAATAAAGCCATCTGTTACTTGCCCTGCTGTTGTTCAAGTGCCCTGTGTCCTTCTATCTTTTTCAGACCTCAAAAGCAGAAAAAAAAAAGAAAAAAAAAATTTGTCCTACACGCGCTCCTTCCTATAATGGCAGTGAATAGCGACCGGGCTAAAACATTACAAAAATTATACAAAAGTATCACGCAATGATACAGTGAGATGTTCGCCATATATGGAAAGTGTTCAGGAGGCGTACTATAAGGTTTTGAGAGAAAGAAACCGTATTATTCAGTCAAAACACTGAGCTCGGCCGTTACTCTGTGCGCACTCCTGTGATGAGTGCGAGCCGTCAGCAGCCCCTCACGCAATGTTGTCATGACAACCGGTACACAACATTCACTTACGGAGGTTTTATTATTAGTATTATTGTGTTATTTCTTATCATATACCTTATAGAAAAGACAAGAGTCGCGTTCATTTCTATTGAGCCTGATTTCTCAAAATGGTGCGTGTGTGTGTGTGCTTATCCTGGGTGCCATGACAACAGTGAGAGTTATAGTAAGCATGAGCGCCGGCGGCTGCTGACGGCTCGCACTCATCACAGGAGCGCGCACAGAGTAACGGCCGAGCTCAGTATTTTGACTGAATAATATGGTTTCTTTCTCTCAAAACCTTATAGTACGCCTCCTGAACACTTTCCATATGTGGTGCACATCTCACTGTATCATTGCGTGATACTTTTGTATCATTTTCTGCTGATTTCTGCGGACACAGGGCATTGGAACAACAGCAGGGTGAGTAAAAGATGGCTTTATTTTCATTTCAATTCGTTTAAGTTTATTCTTGCCTTAACAAGCACATGTGAGTATCATCATCATCATCATCATCTAAATAAACAACTTATGAAATCTGAATACAAAAACAACTGCATTCTGAGTGACATCAGCAAAAAGAACCACAAAGAACATCAAAACTAAGAAACACAATTGATTGCTTTGAATGTCATCTGTGCTATAATCTACTACAGCCTTCCAGTTCTCATTTTCTCTTCAGCCAAGTCTTTCTTCCAGGGTCAAGCAGAACAGAGCTACACTCATAATTGACAGAAGCTTTAAAGCAAAGCTCTTCTCTTAGAATCTTGGGAGTAATTTGAAGAGAGTTTTTTCAGGTATGCGATTCATTTGATTAAGCTTTGAGTTCAAAGGAATGATTCTTACACTTTCTCAGTGTTAATAAAATTGATGGGATGAAAACCACACAGCCTGGGCTGTGCAAAGAGTTTATCTAATAACTTTACTTTTTTTTTCATTTCAATAATCTAACAAACGATGTGTCCAAATTTAATGGAAACAGAACTTGTACTTTGCCTTTGTTTAAAAAAAAAAAACTAAACTAAACAAAAACCCTACACTCAAACGCCAACAGGTCTCTTAAAAACTCTACTGAAGTGGTGAACCTTCACTAAACCCTACCTTTAAATGTAACCCAGGCTTTTTGGAAAAAATAAATATAAATTATATATATAAAAAATGCAGCTTTTCGCATGTTTTTGCTATTGTCTAATGTAAAGCTGCCTTCAAGCTCTCTTGGGAAATTCCCTCTTACCAGCTGTGGCAAATTGTTATTAATCAAATTGAATTATAACATTTTTCAATTATATATTTTTTAAGGATGAATAGAAGTACTTTTCAGTTGTTTAGTGATTATTATTATTATGGTGACACTTTATAATAAGGTTTCGTTTGTTAACATTAACTACATTAGTTAACCAAGTAATTATTTACCAATACATTTACTATAATACATTTAATTGTATCTGTTTATATTAGTTAATGCACTGTGAACATGAAAATTTCCCAAACAAACCCAAACAAAGGGTTAATGTTTGTTTAAAAGAAACGCATTAAAAATACATTGCTCACTGTTTAGTTCATTAAAGTTAAAGCAGTTATTACTATTGTTAACAAATGAGACCTTGCTATAAAGTGCTACCACTGTTATTATTATTATTATTAATTATTTAAGTAAAAATTGTTTTTCGTTCACTATTATCAACTGTAATTATAAACACTATTGGATGAGGTTTCTCCTTCAATAATTACAATTTGCCAGTATTCTGAATGAAACAAAGTTTTTCTTTGATTAATTCTACATTTTGGACAAAGAACAATCTTTGCCACAATTTTTGAAATAAAGCAAGCACTCTAAGGGTCCTAAATTCCAACATACCTCCGCTTACTAACAGGAGAGGGGCAATAATGACAACCTTGATATTTACAAGTGCACCGATGGAGTTCTGTTGCTGCCAGACTGGATTAGCCTATAATAAATTTCCTCTTCCCAAAAGGCTATCATTTTCCCTCTCTCAGAATGAATTGTTGTCGGGTGTCAGGGATACTCAGTGCTCGTAGGTGAGGAGGTATGAGGGAGAAAATGAAAATCTGGAGACACGAGCATGATTTACAAAACCATTTATTCCGAGATGTTAGGATCAAGCAGCCCTTTATTAGACGGACATGGCGAGCCAGTCGCTACATTACCTGAGGAAGAACAGAAATGAGAAAAAGGAACTGTGACTTTCACAATAAATTACATTTACTGGGTGCCAGGACTGCTGTGCGCTTATGGCTCTACATGCATACTGTTATAATTGGAATCCTACGTAAGATCGTTCTTGACTGAATGACTGGGAACAACAGGAGTGACAGGGTAACATTTCATTCCCTTGTGGTTCTTTGTTATCCTGACAGTTCGAGCTGTAATGCAGTGATTTGTGAACCGGTTCTTATAGACCCACAGAATGGGGTCATATATTTGGTATATTTTGTCTGGTCTGAGGCAACATTTTCAATTTATCAGTCAATTACCAAACCCTTGATTATATGAATTAGGTGTGTCAGGGCACAGACAGAATTCATTTGAAAACTGATGAGGGTCTGGCAGCAGCTTTAGATCTACTTGCTATGCAGAAAATAGACCAGATTTCCTGATTAATGGATTCTAATCTAAAGAGTGGGCAGCACTATGAGGCGGAGAACAGCACCATTTAAACCAAGGACACTCAAACCTCCTTTACCAGGAGCCAATGAATAAAATGTAACACTATCAATAATCCATTCCGAGCTGTTTTAGTGCACCATCCAACAACTAGAGCAACCAGAGCCTTACATTTATATCAACCCATTCATTGTCACATTTGTAAGTGCTTTAAAATGGACTCTTTTCATTTCCCAAAATGTGGTGGAGGTAATTGCAAATCTTCAAAAAACACTGTTACATTTTGCCAGTATGTTCACTTCATACAATGAGGGGTCATCCTGCCAAAATCTTTTCAAGAGCCAGGTGCAAAATGGACTCTTTTCGCAGACTTTGACGACACGTTAACAACGTAAATCTAGCAACATTTAACACTATATATTTGACTGTTTTCTTGTCAAATTGCAGAAAACTAGTTCATTCTGCTGCTTTTGTGTTTCTAATGTAACAGATGAGGGACTGATGGCATATTTGACATGTTTCTCTCTTCTGACCAAAGTAATCAATCTCTTTTTCTTCTGAAATTGGGCAAAATGGGAATGCAAAAAAAATATACAGGTATCTGTTGTAGTTTCCATTCACCATTATATATTTGCCCAAGCTATGATGACTTTCCAAAACCCTAGAAATTATCCATTATGTCCATTATCTGTGAGGCCACAATGAACATAAAAAAAAAAAAAAAAAAAAAAAAAGCCTGGGCTAATGTCAGTGTACATGACTCTACCCTCAGGAAAAATGGGGTCCATGGTAAAGGAGCCAGATCAAAACAAGAAAACACTAAAACCTGTCTTGTGTTTGCACCCGAATGATCCTCAAGACTTTTGGAACAATGTCTTATGGACAGATAATTCAAAATATGGGAATGATTTGATGCATCAGGGCCTTGGATGCCTTGCATAGCAGAGAATGTTAAACTATCCATCTGTGAACTAAAGCTGAAACACAGTTGTGTAATGCAGCAAGGCAATATTCAAAAACATAAAAGGCAGAATCTAAAACACGCTGTTCATGTTTAAAAGCCTACAAATATCACTGAGCTGAAGCAGTTCTGTGAAGAGGAGTGTGCCAAAAGTCCTCCACAGTGGTGTGAAACGCTCATAAATAAATGTACAGTGTGTTTATTTGCAGTTATTACTGTTAATGGGGGTGTAAACAGTTAATGACTAATGATTAATTTAAATATATTAATATAAATTAATTAATTGTATTGTTAAATAATAAAAATAATAAAAAATAAAGGACTATTTGTCTATTTGTATTAACTGTAAACCCTAACGGCCAAAATAATTAATTGGTTTGAGTAGAGCCAACCCAATTGTTGTCTCAGCCTCAGACTTGACGTCCACGGACCACTGGCTGAATGTCTGATATGGCACACTTATCTGGAAACACTTCAGGGGTTCCAAGTCATCGTCTGATTGGTTGAATTCTACAGGATGTTCACGAGATGCGTGTGTCGAGTTTAACGGTCCGCTTGAAAACAAATGCCGTGACGCTAAACTCTCTTGCAGAAGAAGAACGATGTTGTGTTTATAGCTGTGACAATGAGCGGTTACCAGGATCACCAAAACACTGGATTTTCAAAAGTATGTGAAGTTCACGGCTCCATCGTTGCAGTAAACTTGCACAATGCTCTTGTATGAATCATTTAAAGATGCATGCTGGTATGTTATTGCAGGGACATTTTCACGGCCCTAAACATGACGCGGAACAAAACAAATTGTGATTGGTTGCATTACATGTCAGTCAAATATCCTGTTACGTCCATGACGCATTTCGGAGGAAATTGGGTTCTCTCTCTCTCTGTTTTCTGTCACCTGTTTATAGGTTTGCGATTGGTTGCCTCAGATGTCAATCATCATTTGCCTACGAGGGACAACCTTCCTCAAGAACCAATCGGAGCCCACATCACCTGTATAAAGACCCGGAAGTGACAGGAGGAAGAGAGAGGCGTGTTTTCTTTCGTTTGTTTGATTTCAGCTTGTTTGTGTTTGATTATCATTGTCTGGAGTTTTGTTAGTATACTTTGTTTTCGAAGATTTGTTTACGTTATTCTTTTGGACTTGGAGTGTTGGGACAGGGGAAGTATGTCACGTGACTTACATGGCACACGTAGGTTTTGTGACTGTTAATAAACATCAGGTAAGGAGCGGTCGCTATTCTATGTATTTATGTTTGTTAGTTAGTATAGCGTAGTAGGTGTTTATTTCTGTCTTTATTTTCAAAAGGTAGATTTAGGTATCCACTAATAAGTTAGCTGTTTATGTTTTGTTGATTTCTTTGATTTGGCACCGCTCATAGTCCCATGCTTTCATGTTCCATGTTTTGTTTTTCTATTATTGTGTATATATTTTCTTTTCCACGATTTACAACTTATTTGTAAAGCAATTGGGTGTTTATCTTGTTTTGGAATCACTAAAGAAATTATTATTTTTGATCCCTGTCTCTGCCTTATTCATTTAGTTTCAGTAATTGAACCCGTACTTTTTATTTCCTTTTTTTCTTTTCTTTAATAAATATGTTACCGACCCTTTTAAGAGGCTCCTAGATCCTCTTAGTTTGGGGGACGCAACATATCCTCTTGGGCGGTCCTTAACCAATGAAAGCAGCGATAGAGTCCAGACCTTCTGTCGTCAGTCTGAAGGTCTGGCTACGCGAGACTAACTAAGATTAAACAAATTAGTTCAATCTACTGTGATCAAACTTTAATGAGTATTTAGAACTAGGGCTGGATGATTAATCTGACAACGATCAGTGATCACTTTCACTTGCGTCTTCAGTCAATTGTATGCGTTTTAACTTAAGGCTTGCCAGTTTGGACATTCATTTTAGACTATCAGATGTGTATCATTATATTGAGCTACTGCACTGATGCATTGGAACACACAAACACACATACAGAGCAGACAGTAGCTCACACATTACGTGAAGATCGCACACACAGAGCGGAGTGGAGAAACGTATTAATCTGTCAACACTGTCCTGTGATTTATCACAGGAGTTATAGCATATATATTTTTCTACCTTTGAAGTAGCTACATACAACGCACACCTTCACAATTAATAGAGAGACGGTATGACTAATTCACACATGCAGTCTCTCTCATTAATGCATTTAAATAACTACTCTCACAGTGCTAATTTATTTTAAAAAGACCTTTGAAAAAGAACCTTGTCAGTAAACTATGAGGGCAAAAAAACAAACAAAATAATCGTTCATTAAATCGTAATTGAGGTTTTGATTTTAGGTCATATCGTCCAGCCCTATTTAGAACTTTCTTTTTCTTTTGAGTTCACAAAACTGACACATTAAGTAATCTGAACCGTTTCTGAAGGTGGTCTGCCGGAAGCTAGATATATTTCTTTATAAAGTTTTAAATATGGATATCTTTCTTATGAAACCCCATCGATTCGCTTCAGAAGGCCTTTATTAACCCCCCGGAGCCGTGTGGAGTATGTTTATGATGGATGGATGCACGTTTTTGAGCTTTACACTCATGAGCCCCGTTCACTTCTAAAACTTGGAAACATCAGGAAATGTATTAATATAACTCCGATTGTGCTCATCAGAAAGAAGTCATGTACACCTAGGATGGCTTGAGGGTGAGTAAATCATGGGCTAATTTTCATTTTAAAGTGAACTACTCCTTTAACGAGCAATAGACTTAAGGTACGGTCAAATTCATCATTGCTCAGTGAAATTTTGCAGGTGGATACAATACAATAGGAATCCACGTAATCAGGTTTTGCGTGAGGGGGAAAAAAAAGTTCCCCAAGCAGATTTTGCTTGTGTTCAAGTCCGCTAATTCACATTTACAATTTACATTTATGCATTTGGCAGACGCTTTTATCCAAAGTGACTTACATGGCATTCAAGGTACACATTTTTTTTTACATTTTGTCAGTTCATGCTTTCCCTGGGAATCGAACCCATGACCTTGGCGTTGCTAGCGCCACGCTCTTATTGTTTGAGCTACAGGAAAGCTTACCGTATTGAACAACAGAAATCTACTTGGTTTAACAAAATTTTACATTGGAAGAGGGGACAAGCACGACCTATGATGAATATAGAAATATTGGGTAGTTTTATTTTTTTAACTTGGCTCAGTAACCACCTAAAAATCACCCAGAACACCCTAGCAACACCCTGACAACCCAGTATAGTTGCACTGATCTGTGAAAAAGACAGAGACAGTCCATAAAACAGATATAAATCATTAAGCTTGCACTATGAAGCTATAAAAGGAAGAAAATTTAAAAATTAATTCCAGATGGATGTTAGGGAAATGCCACAAACACACTGTTACAGCATAATGGAGTTAGAATGATCAGTTAACAGCAGTAGCAGTTAGCATTTATGACCACAAAATATAAAAAAAAATAAAATGAAAAACCTTTTCAACAATGCAGATATTCTGCAATGTCAATTTCTGCAGTCTCTAAAATGAAACATTCTTATCTCAACGTTCAAATTAAAAACTCCAGTAGTGCTCCAACCCCTCCTCCACCAGAAACCTCCAGAGGACCAATCCTAGAACAGAGACATCTCCTCACTACCTCTGAGCTCTGCTGCCGTCTTATTGAGTTAAAAACATCCCCTTATCTAGAAGCTGGGAGAATTCAATGTGTCTGCTCTGACCAGAGAGGGGCTGGACACAACGTGTCCGGTTTGACATGTCTGAGGCGGGCTGCAGCACTCATCTGACAGGGCTGCATGCAGCAGACGCTGCACAGCTAATTAGAGAAGTGTTTATGAGAACAGCGGGGAAACGCTCTCACTCTGGGAGATGGAACGCTGGGTCAGTTCTGACACACTCCATCAGTGCAGCACTGCTTGGACTCGGAGGTAGAAGGAGAAAATGAGGAAGACTGAGAGATGAGGAGAGAGAGAGAGAGCAAGAAGAGAGAGCACATCTCGTTCCCGGGAAGAGGAAATGCTAGAGATGACAGACATCCTATGTTTGCACGACAGTGATGAGAGCAATTAGGAGCTTCAGCTGTTCAAGACTGACTTCAAATTAAATATAGATGAATTAGGAGAACATGATTAAAGAAAATGACCGGTTATATTCTGAAGATGTACATACAAAAGGAATAATGAGATCAGTTTCAAGATACATTCTTCTTATGTAAGATTGAGGCAAAGAGACTCAATTATGGAGAATGTGAAAGTTTTAAATGATCGGCCTATTTCTGTCACTGGTTTCACAGTTCGAGGTCAAGCCAATCTGTTGTCAAGCCAAAAAGAGCTGGTTTAAAGAAAGAATGTATACTGTTGATTGTATTTTAATTTAATGAGATTTTTGAAAGCGTCACAGTCTCAGTATTTTCATTTTTAAGGGAAATCTATTAATTTAGCACTTACAGTTGTCTCTGGATGTATGAAAAATACCATTGTATGTATAATAAAAATGCCATGTATAATAAAATTAATTTTATTAGGTTATTGTTATCTTCCATTCCATCCTGGCCAAATTTTCCCATTCCAAATTTCTAGATTTTCACTTTTATTTTTGTGAAAATCATCTAATTTTGGCAGAATGTAGATTCTGTGACACTACACTGAGAAAAGAAAGGTACAACATTTTTACCTTTTGAAAGGTGTACCCACTCTCAATGTTTTAAATGGTGCCTGGGAGACTCAATGTTTATACTTTTGGGGGAGAAAAACCAATGAATGGCATACTAATAGTAAATGACAATAAACTGGGTCAAGAGAATTTTAACAAAAGATTGTGCATAATTAACCCTTAAATATGAAAAGGTATTACATGAATCTACACATCTTTATTGGTAAGAGCAAGCATTAATTACATTTGCCAAAATCTGTAATTATGCACGCAAGGGTATTTAGAGGAGGTTTAAAACATTATGAATGTCGGGAATACATTTTGTGGAACTTTTGCAGTCATAACAGGGGAAAGTCACTGAAACTCTTAAAACCTTCAACTAAAACAGTTACTGTCCAGTGGAGCAACAGACTCAATAGAGTTTCCACCCTCTCATGCATCTCTCCACCAACTATTAATGAAACATATATGATATTGATTTAGTCTATGCGTTTCCCCATCTCCATCTCCCTGATGGTCTCTTTCTCTCTTTCTGATTCATATGTGGAATTATTTGTAGTGTGTTTGGACTTGGATATGGTGCGCAAGAGGAACATCTCTCCTGTTTTTTCCTTTGTGCTTGTGTCTTTGTTTACCGTTCCGTGTATATTTGGCTCTCAGCGCTATTGAGGAACAGAAGCATTTCACCGGATCTATAACGTGTGCTCTGTTCAATGTATTCTGCCCTGTTGGTTGATGGGATTTCATTGTGTAGAGTGTTTACCTGGAGTTACAGCAGAGCAGAAGCATCTCTCTGTTGTACATAAGGACCTGCAGAAGAACGAGGAAGGCCTTGGCGCGGATGACTGAAGACGGACTCTCCAGAGAGCGGATTATCTTCATAACAAAGTCCTGCAAAGAGGCGTTCAAGCCGTTAGCTCAGTCTTGTTAGCGCATACATGTCATTTAAAAAGACCGGGAGGTCTCTGGACATTTAGTGTGTCATAAGCCCCAATTGTCTGACAGTAATTTGACAGGTGCTATCACTTACACAGCGAGGTGCTGGAGGGGATGGAAAAGCACCCCGAAATGCACTTGATATAAAACAGAGGTTAATAAGCTAATGAGTTCCACAGCATTTAGTGGGCAGCAAATCAGGAGGAATTGATTAACTTTCACTATCAGCATAATTGGGGGGGGAACTGTCAAAAGCAAAACAATCCGAAACATTAGGATTAACTACAGCACGAGAAGGGGAGTTAATTAATTTCAAACGCACCTACTGTACTCTCGGCATGGATCGTAATTACATCAACAGTATTCCAAGCTGCACTCCGAGATTGCAGCACTTCCTTACCCAATTAGCCCAGTCGCTCGACGCTTCATTGAAATTTAAATTCTATGCTAGACAATGTATGAATAAACACACCACGTTCTGGACTTCTATTCGTCAGGGGAATTAAGCAGAGAAATCCACAGCAGTTTATAATTGGTCCGGAGGTGATCCAGTAAGTTTTAGGCACTCAAAAGATTTTTTTTTTTTTTGTTTTTCTAATATTCAGAGTCAAATTGGAAATTTACATGCAAATGAATACAGGTCAAAGAAAATTAGCATTGTTAATCTGAGAGGGCCTTGAAGGCAGTATACAGTGGCATTTAAATCAATTTCTACAGCCCATTTTCCACTTGATTACTGCCTCAGATAAAGAGCAAAACAGAGCCGTACGATGTTTTGCTCGTTCCTGACACGCCACGGTAGCATGCATTGCTTCATGGGCTGCTGGGTAAATAGAAAAACATAAGTTGCAGCCAGTTTCTGAAAAGGGGATTGAAATATTTTAAAAGAACTTTGATATCTGTAAATAATTCCTGATGAAAAATGGACATAACTGTTTAGGTAGTTTCATGGAGATAAATTTACAGAAATGATTAAGATTAGCTAAAACTACACTACCATTCAAAAGTTTGGGTCAGCAAGGTTGCTGTTTTTTTTAAAGAAATGAATCATTTTATTCAGCAAGGATGTATTCAATTACATCAAAAGTGATAGTAAGGACATTTGACATTTCTATTTCAAATGCAGTAAGTGTGGTTCTTTTGAGCTTTATATTAATCAAAGAATACTGAAAAAAAAATTGTCATGGCATCCATAAAAATTTAACACTACGTAACACTTTTAACACTAGAGTAACACTAGAGTAACACTACGGTTTCCAATATTGAAAATAATAAGAAATGTGTCTTAAGCAACAAATCAGCATATTAGGAGAAAATCTAAATCATCATGTTACACTGAATACTAAAGTAATGGCTGCTGAAAATGCAGATTTGCTATCACAGGAAAAATAAATAAATATAATATTTATAAACAATTTTTAATTGTATTTTATTATTATTATTTGTAGTAGTAGTAGTAGTAGTAGTAGTATTATCGGTTACACAATTTTAAGGTGTCATTGTTTACAGTGTAATTATATATTTAAGTACTGAGTAATATTGATTAACTGCATGTACTTAGGGTTTGGTTGAGTTGCATGTACAGGTGCTGGTCATATAATTAGAATATCATCAAAAAGTTGATTTAGTTCACTAATTCCATTCAAAAAGCGAAACTTGTATATTATATTCATTCATTACACACAGACTGATATATTTCAAATGTTTATTTCTTTTAATTTTGATGATCATTACTGACAACTAATGAAAACCCCAAATTCAGTATCTCAGAAAATTAGAATATTTCTTAAGACCAATACAAAGAAAGGATTTTTAGAAATCTTGGCCAACTGAAAAGTATGAACATGAAAAGTATGAGCATGTACAGCACTCAATACTTAGCTGGGGCTCCTTTTGCCTGAATTACTGCAGCAATGCGGCGTGGCATGGAGTCCATCAGTCTGTGGCACTGCTCAGGTGTTATGAGAGCCCAGGTTGCTCTGATAGTGGCCTTCAGCTCTTCTGCATTGTTGGGTCTGGCATATCGCATATTTCCTCTTCACAATACCCCATAGATTTTCTGTGGGCTTAAGGTCAGGCGAGTGTGCTGGCCAATTAAGAACAGGGATACCATGGTCCTTAAACCAGGCCAAGTCCTGTTGGAAAATGAAATCTGCATCTCCATAAAGTTGGTCAGCAGCAGGAAGCATGAAGTGCTCTAAAACTTCCTGGTATACGGCTGCGTTGACCTTGGACCTCAGAAAACACAGTGGACCAACACCAGCAGATGACATGGCACCCCAAACCATCACTGACTGTGGAAACTTTACACTGGACCTCAAGCAACATGGATTGTGTGCCTCTCCTCTCTTCCTCCAGACTCTGGGACCCTGAGTTACTTTCATCAGAGAACATAACTTTGGAGCACTCAGCAGCAGTCCAGTCCTTTTTGTCTTTAGCCCAGGCGAGACGCTTCTGACGCTGTCTGTTGTTCAAGAGTGTCTTGACACAAGGTATGCGACAGTTGAAACCCATGTCTTGCATACGTCTGTGCGTAGTGGTTCTTGAAGCACTGACTCCAGCTGCAGTCCACTCTTTGTGAATCTCCCTCACATTTTTGAATGGGTTTTGTTTCACAATCCTCTCCAGGGTGCGGTTATCCCTATTGCTTGTACACTTTTTCTACCACATCTTTTCCTTCCCTTCGCCTCTCTATTAATGTGCTTGGACACAGAGCTCTGTGAACAGCCAGCCTCTTTTTCAATGACCTTTTGTGTCTTGCCCTCCTTGTGCAAGGTGTCAATGGTCGTCTTTTGGACAACTGTCAGGTCAGCAGTCTTCCCCATGATTGTGTAGCCTACAGAACTAGACTGAGAGACATTTAAAGGCCTTTGCAGGTGTTTTGAGTTCATCAGCTGATTAGAGTGTGGCACCAGGTGTCTTCAATATTCAGCCTTTTCACAATATTCTGAGATACTGAATTTGGGGTTTTCATTAGTTGTCAGTAATAATCATCAAAATTAAAAGAAATAAACAATTGAAATATATCAGTCTGTGTGTAATGAATGAATATAATATATAAGTTTCACTTTTTGAATGGAATTAGTGAAATTTCATCAACTTTTTGATGATATTCTAATTACATGACCAGCACCAGTAATTATGCATCATTTAGTTATTTCTATAGTAAGTACATGTAACAAGGACACTGTAAAATAAAGTGTTACCAAAAAATCTTACCAGCCCCAAACCTTTGAACGAAAGTGTATATACAGATACTGTTATAAGAAGTAGTTGTTTTTTTAGCATAAAGGAATTTTCAAAAATTTAGGGAACAACAGCGTCACAGCAATTACACATTTTAGCTTGAAATTAGTTCCACCTCCATTATAAAACAAACTATTTCTCTATAGTAATGAGTAAACACTGTGATTAAAAAAAATCTCCATACATTTCTCTATTAATTGAAACAATTGGACAACAACAGAGCAGAGTAATTCTACCTCCAGAAGTCAAGACTTGAGAAGAAAGAAAGAAAGAAAGAAAGAAAGAAAGAAAGAAAGAAAGAAAGAAAGAAAGAAAGAAAGAAAGAAAGAAAGAAAGAAAGAAAGAAAGAAAGAAAGAAAACTTCTGCCAGTCTTTCTGCAGGTGTTACTAACAAAAGAAAGAATGCTGAGTGGCAGTGAGGCACAGCGCCTGTCAACGCAGCTGCTTCAGAACACTGTATAGTTGCTGAGACTAACAAAAACGGTCCGATCTTAAAGTTGTTGACCGATGAACTGCTGCCAGTACTAAGAGCGATCCAGGCTGTCAATAATGCAAAGCAGTGAGAGATGGCACAGGATGTACAAAGTGTGTGTGCCAAACTGGAGAAAAAAACAACAAAAAAAACGTATTGGCAGAACTTCTTAAACAAAAAACCAAAAAAACCACCATACTCCACTATATGCAGCATTTTTCTTCACATTCAACGTGCTAAACTGCTGCTGCACTGACACCACTGTTCGGAGGGTTATGGTCAAATGCAAGGAAATGATCAGAACTGTGGTCAGTACTGAACAAAGCTGTTATGCCTAACAAGTTCAAACATTAAGCTTTATGCAGTACATACTGGCCCATTCTATCACAAGTCACGTGCAGTAGGGGATACTGGGCTCTACATTTCTTAAGTCACACTAAGTGACTTAAGAAATATTAATATTAACTTAATATTGTGTGTAATTTAAACTTCTGCATCAATTGCATTTTTTTTTTTTTTTTAATCAATGCATCGTGATTCTGTCTCCAACAATTCTGGATTGAGTGTGAATTTCAGAATAGATTCTAAATCTATTCTAAAAAGATGTGCGACGACGCTGCGTGTGTTTTAGAAACGCCCGTATTCTGCTTGCTTCCATTTCCTCACAAGATATGCGCTGTGAGAAACGCGTGCTTTGCCTGTTGTTACGCTTGCAGTATGCGGTCTCGTCTGCTGGTATTTTCCTGCTTTCAATTTCAAATGCTCACGTGCGCTTTGTGAAGAGTGCTCGTCTATGCGGCTGTGCACAACTGTGTGTAAGTGGTTAAATGTACTAGCGTCTCAAAATGCTTTTATGATGCAAAATTAATGTCAACAGTCAGTACAGTCCTTAAGGGATTAAACCACATCTTGTATTTCAAAAGAGATCTATGCATGTGAATGCAGCTTATTAGATCTCCGCTGTCTATAATGTCATCAGTAATTATCAGCAGTAATAATCAATAAACGACAGTAACTTGATGAGAAAAGAAAAAATTACTCAGAGCTCTTGAATGGAAAACGTTCAGATACTCTTAAATAATCGAAAGCATTCTGTTTATTGCTTTAAATATTTTTGTTTATTTTTTCTTTATTATTAAGGCTACTTACGGTTATGTTTCGAGGCCATATTAGTTTATTTAAAAATATTTACATACAATTGTATTAATTACATTTTTAATTTGCAATTAATTTTATAAAGTATTTATTAAATACGTAGCCTAATAAAAAAATAAAAATAAAAATAAGATTTTCAAGTTGGTAAACAGATTAAGAAAGAAAGAAATTCCTTTTTGGAATTGGGTCATAACTCCCAGAATTGGAATCGGATCGTGAGGTGCCTGAAGATTCCCACCCCTGTGCTTTACACCAGTGTTGGGTAAGTTACTCTAAAAAGTAATTCCTTACTAGTTACTAATTACATATTCAATAGTGTAATTAGTTTACTATACTAATTACCCTCTCCAAAGAGTATTTAATTACTTATTACTAATTACTTTCTAAATCCTATATCAACTTCGACTAGCTAAGGGATTCAGGGATAGACATGAAACGGCTCTCTTAATTCATTCAAATAAATAGCATAAAACTACATAAATTATTCTTATTAACTGACCAAAGTATTCAAAATGTGAGAAGGATGCATAAAAACATGCATTTTAAAGTTAGACTTTAAATTTTAATGTTAATTCCTCTATTGTAATTGTTCTACAGTATATATACAGTATTTTGTTCAATTACATTAGAAGTAACTAATTAAATTACAGAAAAAAATAAGAGCAATCCCTTACTTTACTTTTTCAAGGGAAGAATAATTACAGTAACTAATTACTTAGTAACTAGTTACACCCAACACTACTATACACAGGATTGATAAGGAGTATAAATGTTAAAATCAGGTGTTATTTGATTTGTTTTTTTTAGCTGTTATTTTTGACATTTAACAGAGTTTCTGTAATGTTGAAATTTTTGTGGTTACCATTGTGCTGAAGAGTAAACGACAAAGGTAAACACCTCATTGATTACACATTCATTTCCATTATACTGAATAGGCCAGGAAATTCTTCAAATATTTACTGACCTCATAGGCATTTAACAAATCCTCTCACACACACACACACACGCACGTCTGGTTCACTATCTTTGTGGAGACTCTTCATAGATGTAATGGCTTTTATACTGTACAAACTGTATTTTCTATCCCCTTACACTAACCCTACCCCTAAACCTACAAATCACAGAAAGCTTTCTGCATTTTAATAAAAATAAATAAATAAATAAATAAATAAAAACGTATTCCGTATGATTTATAAGATTGTTTTCTCATGCAGTCAGTGTGTATTCAGGTTAAAGTCCGCACCGGGATAGAAAAACATGAACACACACATTGGGTTCCAATGTTTTATGGGGACTTTCCATTGACAATGATTTTGTACTGTAAAATCTGCATATTATATCCCCAAACCCTACCACTAAAACTACCCATCACAAAAAAAGTCATGCATTTTTAGATTTTCAAAAAACATCTTGTACCGTGTCTACACCGGACACAACCATTAACGCATTGCATCGCGCCACACAGCTAGAAGCGTTCTACACTGGACTCGACAAAACGACCATTGCAAAAACCAATTGTTTTCAAATTGGATTTGTCCTTCCTATGAGAGGTATCGCGAGTGCTTGGTGTACATCATAAACAGAACGAGTCATCGGTTTACTGTCTGGGATTTGTCATGTCACATCACGCCTCATCCAGTGTAGACAACATCACTGATTATAATGGGTTCTTTTGTCTTTTGCTGCGTGGCTCGCGTCCGGTGTAGACATGGTGATGGTATGATTTATAAGCCGTTTTCCTCATGGTGACCAAAGAATTTTCTCACAAGGACCAGGATTTCATATAAGTGACCCTGGACCACAAAACCGGTCATAAGTTGCACAGGTATATCTGTGGCAACAGCCAACAATACATTGTATGTAAGATATTAAGTAAAGATCATGTTCCATGAAGACATTTTGTAAATTTCCTACCGTAAATATATATAAAAAAATATTATTAGTAGTAATAAGCATAGCTAAGGACTTCATTTGGACAACTTTAAAGGTGATTTTCTCAATATTTCGATTTTTTTGTACCCTCAGATTCCAAATTTTCAAATAGTTGTATCTCAGCCAAATATCGTCCTATCCTAACAAATCATAAATGATGAAATACATCAATGAAAAGCTTATTCATTCAGCTTTCAGATGATGCATAAATCTCAATTTCAAAAAATTGACCCGTATGACCCGTTTTTTTTTGGTCCAGGGTCATATATTATCATCACATTTTGATAGTGTAATGTAGAGTGCACCTGAACCACACACACAAACACACTTTCGAAGACTTTCCTGGCCTATTCAATATTATGGACGTGAATGAGAACTGGGGCTGTTTTCAAAAACTCTTGCACCATGTTCCAAGTCTTCTGAAGACTAACTAGTGCTGTAGCTTTGTTTAAAGAAGAGACCAAAATTTAATGAACTGGATCAATCATTCACTGAAAACATCTGACTCAAAATGATGCTTCATTCACAAATCAGACATAACTACTTCTCTTATGAACATATGAACATGCCAAGATTTTCAATGAATAAATGACAGTCTGTTCATCACACAAAGATACCACATAAAAGCTTTATAAGACTTTGAATGCACAAACCATGTACAGTTTTGGGAACCACTACTTTATATTTTGTCATTTTAAATATTGAAAGCCCTAGTCCTCGTTTAAATTTATTGTAGTGAAATAAGTGAAGCATCAATAAACTAATAAATTTATCATTTTGAATTACACAGAAGGAAGCAAGGAGTGGACGATATACAGGTGTGTTGATTTACATTTCACTGACGGTTGTATATGCTGTATATAACTGTTTATGTGACAAATAAAAAAACTCTTGAATTAT
This sequence comes from Paracanthobrama guichenoti, assembly GCA_018749465.1. Taxonomy (NCBI): domain Eukaryota; kingdom Metazoa; phylum Chordata; class Actinopteri; order Cypriniformes; family Gobionidae; genus Paracanthobrama; species Paracanthobrama guichenoti. Next base: position 14,376,535 of record CM031958.1, on the reverse strand, counting down.
TGAATCTTGATGACAAAATATTAATCCACCTGTCACTCAAACTACTGCTTTAAAACATTATGATTGTAAAATTGAGTTGTCATTATTATATCTTGTATGTTATTGAACACCTCAATAAGTCTATATTTTAGTAAAACTTATTTTCCAACCATTGTATTTTTTCTGGCCATTTTAATGTTAGTCTCACTAAGACTTTTGCTTTAAAATGCACATTATTCCAGACAAAATCATTTGTACCAAATAAAGTATTAAAATTCACAGTATTACCGTATATACCTGAATACAAGACTAGGTTTGTGCCCTAAAAATAGGCTGAAAAATGCGGGGTCGTCTTATATTCGCAATATAGACAAAATCAAGAGGGGAAAGGGAGAAAGCAGGGGGAAACAGTAGAGGGCGCCGACATGATAGGCTACGTAATTAGTGACAGTTTTATGAATTAAATAAACAGTAAAGTGTTGGAGAAGTGGAGAAGTCAAGAGATCATTTTGAGAAAAGAGCTTCAAAAGTTGGTCAAATAAACCAACACGGTCGAAACAGTTATGACACCAACTTTAAACTTATGGTCGTGAATGAGGCAGAATCATCTAATAATGTTGGGAGGTGGCGAGCACCTTTTTTTCCCAAAAATAAGTCTGGAAAATGGGAGGGTCGTCTTATATTCAGGGTCGTCTTATATTCGGGTATATACGGTACTTTGGTGTGCTCATTTGAGATTTTATTGAGTTATTTCATTTTAAGTGTTACAATTACCTTCAACTATTACAGGGTAAATAGAAGACTCTTTGTACTAAATTTGCTAATATGACTTTATCATAGTACAGTATGTCTAATAATAGTACAGTTGTTGTTTTTTTTTCCCTAATTGAAATAATTCAAAAGGAGAACTATAAAATCAGAATGAGGGAGAGAAAGATGGCAAGAGTGAAAGGGATTAATAGTCAGCAATAGAAAAAAAGAGAGAGAGAGAGAGAGAGAGAGAGAGAGAGAGAGAGAGAGAGAGAGAGAGAGAGAGATAGACAGAGAGCAGTGCAAGTTTAAGTGTTTTCATAAATGCACTCGGAATGCAACAAGGTGTGTAAAATCTGAGCAGTGTCCTTTGGGTTTCTTTGTACAGGAAGTACAAAACACTATGTTCTCAGGGCAATTGCACGGGTTCTCCCCTGCTCCAAACTTAACTCAAAGAAATCTCACCCAGGACTTCACATGCTAGAATTGCTGTGCGCAACTGAATTGTGGGCAACACAGCATGCTTGTCCTTTTCTTTTTCCCTACTGAAATGCTTCTCAACTATTTTTAACACTCATTAAAAGTGAGAGGAAAGAGTGTGAATGCTTTCTGAATGCAATAAAAAAGAAAACATGAACATGAGAGAAAACGAAAACATCAATCATTAAGGTGCATGTTTTCTTTCACGCCACCACTTTATTAATATTTAAATATATAAAAATTATACATTTCTGATAACTATGAATTATGCAGCTACATCAAATCCCACAACCTATTCCTAAACATTGCCAAGACCAATAAAGTATAGAATTATTTATTAAGACTGTACACACTCAGCTGGCATTTTATACAAACCCAGCTATAAATGTTTGGAGAATGTTTGGTCTGGACCATTGTTGGGTGTAATGCATTACTAAATAAATAATGTAATTTAATCCCTTTTGCCTTGAAAACAAAGTAAGGGGTTACTCTTAATTTTCTGCAATTTCAATTCAGTTTAATAATGATTTAATAATAATGTGCCTTTAAATACTTTGGCCAGTCCACTTAAAGAATTAAAATAGCAGTTTCATGTATATCCTTGTATTGTTCAACTAGTTGAGGTTGATATATGGGATTTAGAAAATAAGCTGCACTAAGTAATGCAATACTTTTTAGAGAGAGTAAATAACACTCTTCAACACTGTTGAAGATGTAATTAGCTTTTTTTTTTTTTTTTTTTAAGAGAAAATAATAAATGAAATATTATGATTGAAATATCAAATTGCATCACAAAAATAACTTCCATTAAGCAGCCAATCTGTATTTGCTTCATAAATAATCCAAAAGAAGGTACTTCATAATTAAGGCAAATGATAAATGGGATGCTTTTATTATTATTATTATTTATTAATTCACACAGAATTTAAGTTATCAATGTAAAATTCACAAGAAGTGTTAACTTTGACAGCCCTAACAAATATGTATGCATGTGCTTGTATGTACATACCCGGTCCTGTACCAATCTGTGGGAATGTGCTCCTGATGCCAACATGGCAGCGAACATAGTGAGCATATGTTGCTGGACACGGCTGATGCCTGACACCAGGCAACTGAGGATGCTGGGTAATCCCACTTTGTCAATCACACTCTGGAAGGCCCCCACAGACTGGCGTGTTATTTTACATAGAGCCTGGAAGGACAGATAAAGGTAAGACGACAGGTGGGAGGTGGGTTGAATCAACACGTTCTCACTCCCAACTCATCACATATTGATGCTTGTTCAGGACCCCTCTGTGTCAATTTTTAACGCACAGGGTCCCCTTTTGGTGTAATAGCGCACAGTACTCCACTGATTTCAGTTGTTTGCCCAATGCATCAGATCAAGACCAAGCGGCAATGCATGATGCAACCCACGTTGTCACGTGTCCCACGAGAGCCAATGTCATTTTACAATCAAAGATGACGTAATGACACACTTGGTCACGAGACATACGAGAGCCAAATGCAATTTCATTATCAAAGCTGACATTTTTTTTTTTTTACTTTGACCTTTAACCAGGATAATCAATCTGAGATTAAAAATCTCTTTCACAGGAGTGTCCTGACCAAGAATGGGCAGCAAATTACAAAATCACAAAGTTACAAAACAAAATTTTTTTTAAAACACTTAAAAACAATTGCACATCATTGAGTCTTCTTCATGTGACCGAATAATAGATTTAAAATGTTCCGTAGACACCAGAGTTTGTAATTTTTATTTAATTTGGAGTAGATTCCAATCAAACGGTGCTGCAAACGCCCAGTTTTTTTCCCCCAGTTCAGTTCTAATAAACGGAACAGAAAGAGTATAACGTTACATTTCTTCGGGTGCTAATTTTTAATGTGTGCATGATCTTCGGCGGATGATCATGTACAGACGCTGATTGCTTTTGGGGATTTTCTTCACACAAAATCAATCGTTTGGCTTAGGAACACTTGGAATATTTGTACTTTTTTAATAAATTGTGCTTGCAGTCATATATGTCTGCTATATCCTGTGTTTTATATCATATAATACACAAATGAGTAGGTTTAGGGATGGGGTTGGGTTATGTGTTCAAACGTGTCTAATAAAAAAAATAAAATAAAATGACGCTGGGTGATTAAATTTGAGAATCGCACTCCAACATATCATAATGGCAAAATCATAACCCAATATAATTTCATCATGACGATAACATTCCCATGCCCAAAACGTCTGTGTATGACCCCAAAGGTTTCTCATTGAAATCAATGGAGCACCCTGCGCGTCGAAAAATTATGCTAAAGGATTACCCTGTGTGTTAAAGTGACACCGAAGGGTCCTGACCAAGCTTCAATGTGACGAGTTGGGTGTGAAAACGTGTTGGTTGAATCCAGTAATGATGCTGCTTTTTTGTTACATAGTATATTTGTAATGTAAATGCCGTATTAAAATGTTAAGAACATTACAGTATAATAACAGCCAGTTTATTTAAAGAAAAGAATGTGTCAGTTGACCGCATGTGAAGCTTGAGTAAAAAAAAAAAAAAAAAAAAAAAAAAAAAAGGGGGTCATGGCATAAAAATAAATCATCTGAGGCGGTTTTTTTTAGGCTGGTTCAGCTGGATCAAGTTGCTCCTCAAAACAAAAGCGAAACCACAGTCACACTCTTCTTCTTCTGAGGAAAATTTGTCCAGGATTATTCCTCACCGTGTCCCAAAACGATATAAAGTAAATGAGTAAAGTTGATGTGGCCATTTTTTGCATGGATCACCAGATCATTACCGTATGTATAGCTTTGTGCATGCTATACATACGGCACAACGCTATGCGTCCATTTGTTCCATATGCGTATTCACATTAACAGTAATGAGCTCACATGGGAATGACTGTACATCTCTATTTTCATTCAGATTAGATACAGAATATTTGTTTTTGTTTTGAATTAGATCATTTAAAAGTAGACAGACTAGATGCTAGATGCATCTATATTAAATGCATATATATATATATATATATATATATATATATATATATATATATATATATATATATAAAATCTATCTATCTATCTATATATATATATATATATCTATATATATATCTATATCTATATATATATATATATATATATATATATATATATATATATATATATATATATATATATATATATATATATATATATATATATATATATATATATATATATATATATATATATATATATATATATATATATATATATATATATATATATATATATATATATATATATATATATTACTCATGTCTGTGACAAGCATTTGCTAAGTTTGTTTCATTTTTGTGACACGCTCCAAGACACTCAGACGGCAGAAAGCACATGCAGTTTGTTTTCTTTATTTTACAAAAGCACAATGTTTTGTTTAGATTGTAAGTGGACACAAAGTAGATTATGTATGACCATAAATCATGGAGTATTTTAAGTTGATTTCACTGCTATGTGAAAAAAATCCAACAGTGCGTCAGCGCATACACCAACCACTGAGGGTTGAATTGTCCTCCTCATTATAAGCAAAGCATTTATTTAATCAAGCTCCAAAAACAGCTCGTTTTGATATTGCAGGATCTATGACTGCCTCCAGAGTAAGAAATTGATGAACAGTCAATTGATGCATCACACCATAGGCCCCGCTTACTGGCATTCAGTCGCTTAATGGCTGACATTTGCCTATACTGGATGTGAGCAGTGCGTCAGGTCAAAAGCAAATATAACCCTTTATAGTCACTGATGCGGTGTAAAATGGATACAGTATACAAATGCATTTAGATTTACTAAACAGGACGAATTAGCGTAAGAGCACAAGCTCTGCACGTGATCTACTGACGACGCACAAATTAAACAACACCGATACGCAGTCAGATCATTTTCATAATGACCAATGCAATCAATCAGTTAGCACCTGGTTTAAGATGTGCTTTTTTGGGGGTTAAATAATGGTGCGAACACCAGTAAATTGACCAGTGCAAACCTTAGCAAATCACCTTGCATGATTCATTTAAATACTCTTAAAAAAAAATGTTTAAATTCCAACCGAAAGGGAAACTCCTACAAATGCATATGCAATAAGGTAAGCAGCAAAAATAACCCTGTCCACGCCTTTTCATTGCATGTCTTTAGTAAATCCTGACAGTAGTTTAAGGCCAAAAGAGGGTTTGCAGTTACGCAAGCTGTTAGTAAATCTGGCCCTTAGTTTCTGACATACTCTGGCACAGAGTGTCAGAAACAAGTGGAGGATTTATTTTAATGGCTTGTGTCGGAGGATTATATATGTTTGTTCAGAGTATTTCGTTTTTGCATACAAAGGCACAGTGTGAGATGCAATGGAGAGTTCACAAATAAACTTTTGTTGAAAGACGAAGCAGCCAACTGTATTGGTTCTGAGAGCAGCTGCATCACAAACTGTGAATCAATTATTTCATGCAGCTTTCTAAATGATGGTTTTATATGGAACATGTTTTTTAAATACTTACTCGCATGCAATACAAGTCCATTAGCAACACGTGCAAGTACAATGACGTTAGCCAATCATAACAGTGGCTGTTTACTGACAAGCCTTAAAGGAGGCGCCCCTTAAAACGGATGATTTCAGACAGAGGGTCAGAAATAATTGTTAACGTTGAAAATAATTGTTTTTCCACATATATATTATATTTGTCTTGTGCAATTTATTTTTATTAACATAAGTGAAACAAAATGAACATATTAAAATAATACAAAATCCATGTCATGACCCTTTTAAAAGTTTATCATTATTGTAATTGAATTGCACAGATTAATCTCAGAATGTCCTGTTGTCTATATGCATCAAGTTTCTTTAACTTTTGGACTTTGTTTGGCAGATACATAGCAATTAATCAAAATGAAAGACCCCCTCTACCAAAATGACCTTGACGAATTATTAACACTGAGGAATCAAAATTCAAAAACTGTTGAATAGTTTGTTTTTGAACACCCTGTTAAAGTGATGAGAATGATGTGTGTTTGATACTCACAGATATAGCGCTGACCCTGAGAGCATCCACTGTGGAGTGTGTAAACAGATACCAGAGTGCAGGTCCCACCTCTGCAGTGATGAATCCCTGGGCGTATTGAGACTCTCGGCTGCACACATTCTCTATGGTTTTGGCAGCCATGTGGTTCACCACCAAGTCCTCCTGAGAAAAACAAATCCCTATATTGCATTCATTTCCAGCTATGGCTTAAATCAATATGCACAAAGTTTGCTGTAGTCTGCCAAGCACCTGATAAGCCCCAAATGACAGAAATATGTAACATATTAAATATCACACTTAATAAATACATTTATTTGAAATAAAAGAAAATGAATAAATTAATTTCATTATTAAATTAAGTATTTTTTAGTTAAAATAAATTGAATTAAAATTGTATTAATTTGAATTAAATTTAAATTAAATTAAAATATAAAAACATTTTTTTAATTAAATTTTAAAATAATTTGTATTTCACAATACACATTGACGGTCTTTTTGTAAACAATTCATTGGTACATTTTGAACTAACTAACAATGAGCAATACAGTTGTTACAGTATTCATCTTTATTAATGTTAGTTAATACAATAAAACTGTTCATTTTATTCATATTAGCTCAAGGTCCATTAAATAATATTAACAGACTTTTTTAAACTTTAATAATTAGTAAATGTTGAAATTAACATCAACTACTGGGAAAAAAAAGGGGGTGTATGATTTAATATTAAACAACTTTCACACAAAAATTGCTAGTACATTTCAGTTATATACAGATTAAAAATAAAAATAATAATAATAATAATAATAATAATAATAATAATAATAATAAACTAATTTTAACTAATAGAACTTGGGTTAACAAAAAGAAAAAAAAGATCTTTGTATTCTTTAATCAAAATGTAATAACTTGCTCCACCTCTGAAACAACTTTTACCTTTTGGCTGATGTCACCAGGACCTCTTAATTTTCAACCATTTTCCTATATCCACATCCACTGTATTATGCAACACCCACTTTTTACAATCTGAACAATTACCATTGGCTAAAATCAAAACCCACAAGATAACACAAATAAAATGGCTTGCTAACAGCGTGTCATGTGGACTTTAAAAGCAATGCTCTGAAGAAAAGAAAAAAAAAACAAACAAAAAAAAACACAGGCTATAGCGTTAAGTATTACACTCAAAGACATGCGTTCATAAATCCATTTGTAAGTGGGACACACAGACCTTTATGAATTTCACGCAATTACATCATGACCTAATAGTCCCTCAACACCCTCCAAAACTTGAGCGAAATAATTTCCTTAAATTTCACACCACGGCGAATCTCGCTCGCAGATAACGAAGGGCAATATGTAGAGATTTAGCTGGCTGTGTTTTTTATGTATTTGGACCCCTGTCCTTGAGCGTGTCTCTCTGCAACCGTATCTGGTGGAAATTAAACATTTAACAGCGTTCAACAAACGGCAGGCACGTAGAGTTGAGTGAGGAAAATAGCAAATGGAGAGGTTGGGCATATCTTAGAGGCGCAGTTACACTGTGCACTGCTGCTATGCAATATGGATGGCTTCACTGTAATGTAGTTCCTAGACCCCGTCTCAAAGCTAAAAGAAAGTTCAGCTTAGTCCATGGAAGAGGTGCATTAATACACATACTGTATCTTGGAGGCAAAAGAGTATAAAGAAGTCTGAAGTAGAATATTCTGACGCAACACAAATAACATAGCAGTTCCTCCAGAGTCCCTGGCCCTAGCGTTTTTCTTTTGTGCTGGAGTCTGGTGGTCTGGCTTCGTGGAGGCTTTAGGTAATGAACTAGAGCTGGCACTCGCTAGAGCAGGGGAAATGACTGACAGCTGCTACAGGGCGCAAGAGGTGGGGGTGGGGGGTGGTTGGTGCGGAGCGCTTTCTTTTTTCTTGTAGCACAAGCCTTGTCAAAAAGGCATAGAAAATGAAACCAAAATCCACCAGCCTGAGGTTTCTCAATAAGAATTTAAATTCCACAGGACAAATACGCTCCATTGTAGGCGAGTTTGTGCTTTTTCGAAAACACACAGCCAGTCTATTTCCACTGAGGTCCGAGTAAGATGCTTTAGGGATCATCTAGCTGTGGTCGAGGGGAACAAGTTTTGTAGGCTTCACTGACTAGACGGACTAGAAATTACCCGAAACTAAATGTACCAGAGCACATTTCTCATCTGTCTACATGCGCACACACAACGTGTGCTTTCGTTGTGACCAGGATAACAATACACAGCAATATCCAGTTGAACCTGACCGGCCAGCAGTGATGGACAGTAACAAAGTATTTTTAGCTCTTTACTGTACTTAAAGGTGTTGTATGTAAGAATGACAGCTAGCGGTTGAAATGGGAACTGCAGTCCAAATTCAAAATATTGTTTGCCCCACCCCCACCGTTCAACGCTCACACGGGTTGCCAGTTTGAGGACAGGCAACAGGAACGAGCGCTATTGACAATGGAAGGAGAGGAGACTTACACTGCAAGTTGATTAATTGATTTATCCACATTTGAATGTTTTCATTCATAGAGATTTTTAGATGGATGCCGAGGCTTTTTAGGTTGAGTAAAATCTGCGACCTCTGACCCAGTTTGTTTGCTGGCTTCCATGGCAGAAATATTATTGTCTGCCAACTGGCAACCTGTGGTGTCGAAATACTATTGGGTAAATTGGCAATCACACAGACCAAAACAAAAACAGACATTCCGACATGGAACTCACATTTCAAAGCAGAATAACTGGCTCTAGCATGGTTTTGTTTTTTTAGAGAAATTAGTACAGTGCATCCGGAAAGTATTCACAGCGCTTCACTTTTTCCGAATTTTGTTATGTTATAGCCTTACTCCAAAATGTATTAAATCATATTTTTTTTCCTCAATTCTACAAATAATACCCCATAATGACAATGTGAATGAAGTTTGTTTGAAATCTTTGCAAATGTATAAAAAAAAAAAAAAAAAAAAAAAAAAAAAAAAAAAAAAAAATCACATGTATACAAGTATTCAGCCTTTGCTCAATACTTTGGGTGCTTCTCAATTTCCCTCCTCATTTCCTCGCTCCTCCGTCCTCCATCCTATGACCCGGAAACCGACCAAGCTCAGCCATCCTGAGGAGTCATGAGCGAGGATACACAGGTTCTCCTCCCCCTACACATCTTGCCACAGTTTATTAATTATATTATTATGTTTACATGTACAAGACACAAATGTATGTTAAATAACAACAACAACTCACAGTTGCAGAATTACAAACCCGATTCCAAAAAAGTTGGGACACTGTACAAATTGTGAATAAAAAAGGAATGCAATAATTTACAAATCTCATAAACTTATATTTTATTCACAATAGAATATAGAGAACATATCAAATGTTGAAGGTTAGACATTTTGAAATGTCATGCCAAATATTGGCTCATTTTGGATTTCATGAGAGCTACACATTCCAAAAAAGTTGGGACAGGTAGCAATAAGAGGCCGGAAAAGTTAAATGTACATATAAGTAACAGCTGGAGGACCAATTTGCAACTTATTAGGTCAGTTGGCAACATGATTGGGTATAAAAAGAGCCTCTCAGAGTGGCAGTGTCTCTCAGAAGTCAAGATGGGCAGAGGATCACCAATTCCCCCAATGCTGCGGCCAAAAATACTGGAGTAATATCAGAAAGTGTCTCACCCCTAACGTACTAACGGCTGTTTCACACATACTCCGTGCAGTACGTATGCGATGCAGGAGCAGCATGCGCTGTTGTGCTTTCACGTGTGCCGCATTTGCAGTGCGCAACTTATCCGCAGATGTATACCACAAACACAACATTTATTCATTATTTTTATTTCAAATCCAAAAATTGTTGCTGAACATGGCTTGTCGGCATTGCAATTCTTTTGTATACACTCTTTCATAGATGTGTACACAGATGTGTAACACAGATAAATTAAAATAACAAAAATAATCGTACACCCCTAGTTCAGGTGTCTTTGTTTACCTAGATATTCTTGATGTTAAGTTTTAGGTTGATATAACTATATATTACCAAGTCAAGCTAAGAGTTTTTTGTTTAAATATTTGCATACAATTTTTTTGTTTGTTTACATTGATGTTAAAATTATACTGTCAGGTTTGTGACATTAATTATTTTTGCTAAAACACTGCTGGTCACTTTCAGAAGTTGTAACGATGCTTTCTTTTCCAAGAAAGAATGTGAAACTGTAAATGTAAATGGTACCATTCTGTTTTTACACACTTAAAGCAATATCGTATCGCATATCGAATATCGCATTATTTAGCAAGATATTGCATATCACATTTTTCTTCAATATCGCACAGCCCTAATTACTCACGCAAGTGGCAAAACATTTAAACATATGTTAGCCAATATTAAAAACAAACATTTTAAATTAAAACTTACAATAGACAAAAAAAAAAAAAAAAAAAGAAATCCTGCAGGTCATAAAGAACTTTGTTTGTCCACGTCCAAGAAAGGAGAAAGGACGAGTGCTATCCATTATGTCTCCTTGTTTAGCTAAATGCTAAGTATGGTGTCGTTTTCCTTGCTTTACCAGAGGTAAAACAAGTCATGTGTTGACTTTGAAACAGAGTAGACTTCAAATGATATGCATCTGTGGTGAAATCACTAGATTTTCGCATCAATGCACGTTTATTTCAGCGCGTGCAGCACAGTGCAAATGGAATATGTGTTAAACAGGCGCAAGTCTAATCAATATTACAGAAAACTGGAATGGTTATTTCTTTTTATTTATTCATTTAAAAAAAAAAAATTAACAGTACTTCTGACATCTCAAGTGAACAGACATACGACTTGTCGCTGGAAACCATTTGCACCGCTCCTGGTTAGGACACGGCGTAAGCCAGATACCCTGCCCAAATCATATGCTCATCTATGCCATGTGTTCCGCCTGACTAACCTGATTTGATGCATAAAGGGCTTATTCCGATATATGTTTATATATAAACTTGCAGCTGCCTCCCAAACCCACACAATGTCAGACTTACAGGGGCTATGAGGTGAGGACAGCATCTCACCAGAGATCTGTCCTCCAATCTCTGCCTCATTCTCTCTCTCACACCTCTGCTGAGCTTCCCAGCTCGATTCTTGCCTCGGGCCATGCTCAAGCCAAACTTTACTGAATTTATGTATTTCTCCCAAATTCTCTCTCGCAACATCAGCAGTCAGTAACTCGATATGGTAACAGGAGGTCAAACCTAAACTAGTCTACGTTCGTGAAAAAGTCGATGCACACAGAAACAGTAACTGGAGATAGAGTGTTAAAAAGTTTACCATCTTTCAAGACAGTGAAATTACGTAATTCCTTTAAAACAGATTTACTGTCCTGAATACAGGAGAGTTTAGATTCTGCCAATGTATCATTAACACAACTGCATTCTTTTTGGTGGTTGTTGCACATGCAAAACCCGCTTACACAACAATAGAATGTTTCTATATGGCAACTGAGTTGTTATGGGTTTGTTGTGATATGAGGGGTTTGTTTGTTTGCTTACTGGCCAAATTCGTTTCAGGGGTCCATTCAGCAGTTTGCATGAATTTTGACAATATGTAATGCTCCAACCAAACTTTAAAGGGAACCAAGACTCATAACTGCGCATTGGCTCATTGGTAATGTCAGATAACACTAATAACTTTCATTAATAAATCATTAACAAACATATAATGCTTAATAGATCATTAGTTAAAATAAATTTTATATATTATATATTATATATATATATATATATATATATATATATATATATATATATATATATATATATATATATATATATATATATATATATATATATAATAGCTATATGACAATGTGCTTGTTAAACCTTCAATTCATATGATCATGAACGATCTTGAAAATCCACCAATGTCATTAAACTTCAGTTCATATATTACCAAATGCACTTACCAAATTTAGCATTTACAAATGTACAAATGCAAAAAGGTGTTAGGTAGCTAAGAGTGATCCGGCTGTTGAACAGAAAATTGAACAATATAAGAATGACTGGTCCCAATTTATATTAGGTGTCTTTAACAACTATGTACTTGCTAAAAAAAAAAAAAATTGTTAGGTACAATGTACTTATTGTAGTCCATTGCAAAATACCTTTGAAAAATGTTGATGTATGATTCAAGGAATATGCGGTTCAAGTATTTGGTATCCTGAGTGACAAAGCAATAAAACAATGTTTTATTAATTACATGTATGCGTTATGTCTTCAGCAAGTATTTAGCTAAACTTAACCCTTTACACAAACATTGTTACAGTACCTAAGTCCAATGCCCTTAAAAGGTAATAAATTATTTGTAAAGAAGTCTAAATAGGTAGCCTGACGTTGTCATAGATTCTAGTCAGAATATGAGTCTGCTCCTGCTCCAATGGGCTGTGATAATGGGGCGTTTCAACCCGAACCAGGAAAGAAAATGCCTCTGCACTCAATTGGATAGACCTACAACCAATCAGAGCAACTGAGTAAGTGACAAGCAATGCATAGTTGTCAACAGAACTCAACTGAACGCATGCTGGAAGAAGTAGATGATGTTGAGTGTAAACGATCTTTGTCGGTGTTGTAAACATAATTTAAGGATACACGGAGTACTTACCAACACGATCATTATTTTTGAGAGAAATAGTAAAGGTGAATGCATATACGAACAAGTTCTCCGTTTAGTAAACTAATTCAACCCAAGCGCTCTTTGGTGACGTGAATGATTACGTTACTGTTGATTATCTGTCAATCATCGTATAAAGCCCACCCTGACCATTTGATTGGTCCAAACGGCTCTGGTTCGAGCATAGTTGCTCCACAACGGATCGAGTCCAGACCGAACTTCTCGACCTCAAATGTTGTGGGCGGGGCTACGTTCGGTTGGCATCAAGGCTAATAAATAGGGTGACTTTGGGCACTTTTTGCCATTGAGATGGCTGTGAATATAGGTAATAAATGATTAAAAAGGGTTAAAAAACTAAAACTAAAAACTAAAATAAAAAAACACCACAACATACAAAGACCAAATGACCTTTACAGACTGTGGTTACGAGTTAATGAATAATGTGTTAACATTAATAGTGTGTAATCTGCTTACAATTACTAAGTACACTTTTTTTAACATTTGTAAAAAAAAAAAAAAAAAAAAAAAAAAAAAAAAATATATGAATCAAAGTTTAATGAGATTTTTTTAAATTTACTTTAAATAATGATATGAAAATCATTATGTAATCTTTAATTTATTAACAAGCATGGTATCTCTTAGTTATTTGAATATTTATCAACTAGTGATTCGTTAAGCATTATATAATGTTTATTAATGATTTATTAATTAAGCTTTTAATCCTCGTAAAACATCTGTCAAAGTCATGTATAGATTTTTTTTAAAAGTGCATGTGTCACAGGTGGTTGCAGGCAGACAAATGAAGACTAAGAATGACGTTCAACAACAGGTTTTAATAATAAGATTCCTTCAACATGCAGACGCAACACACTAAAAATAACGTGAGACTACTGATATAGGGAATGCTGATGAGTGACAACGAGGGTGATGACTTGCAGGTGCAGGGGATTGAAGAACGGGTGCAGGTGGTGAGCCGGAGGGATTCTGGGAAGTGTAGTGTTGAGGGTGACTGAGCTGGTGACTGTGACAGCATGATCATATGAATTGAAAGTTTGAACCCACTTTATATTAGGTGGCCTTAGCTACTATGTACTAACATTTAAATTAATAATTTTATAAAATGCACTTATTGTGTACATACATGCTTTTACATTGCAATTACATTTTACCTGCATGTAAATACATGTAATTACCCACACCACCACACCCGTCCCTAACTTTACCCTTAAACTTACCCACACCACCGCACCTGTCCCTAACTTTAAACTTACCCACACCACCACACCTGTCCCTAACTTTACCCTTAAACTTACCCACACCACCGCACCCGTCCCTGTCCCTAACTTTACCCTGTAAACCCACACCACCGCACCTGTCCCTAACTTTACCTTTACCCTTAAACTTACCCACACCCACCGCACCTGTAACCCTAACTTTACCTTTACCCTTAAACTTACCCACACACCACCGCTTTCCGTCCCTAACTTTACCCTTAAACTTACCCACACCACCGCACCTGTCCGTCCCTAACTTTACCTTTACCCTTAAACTTACCCACACCACACCGTGCCCCTAACTTTACCCTTAAACTTACCCACACCACCACCTGTCCCTAACTTTAACTTAAACTTACCCACACCACCACACCTGTGTCCCTAACTTTACCCTTAAACTTACCCACACCACCGCACCTGTCCCCTACCTTTACCCTTAAACCCTAACCGCACTTTACCCTTAAACTTACCCACACCACCGCACCTGTCCCTAACTTTACCCTTAAACTTACCCACACCACCACACCTGTCCCTAACTTTACTTTACCCTTAAACTTACCCACACCACCGCACGTCCTAACCCTTAAACACCCACACCACCTGTCCCCTAACTTTACCCTTAAACTTACACACCACCACACCTGTCCCCATCCCTAACTTTACCCTTAAACTTACCCCCACCACCACCACACCTGTCCCTAACTTTACCCCTTAAACTTACCCACACCACCACACCTGTCCTTAAACTACACCTGTCCCTACTTTACCTTAAACTTACCCACACCACCACACCTGTCCCTAACTTTACCTTTACCTCCCTTACCCTTACCCACACCCACACACACCTGTCCCTAACTTTACCCCTTAAACTTACCACACCACCACCGCACCTGTCCCTAACTTTACCTTTACCCTTAAACTTACCCACACCACCGCACCTGTCCCTAACTTTACCCTTAAACTTACCCACACCACCACACCTGTCCCTAACTTTACTTTACCCTTTACCTTTACCCTTAACTTTACCTTACCCACCACCGCACCTGTCCCTAACTTTACCTTTACCCACACCACCCACCTTAAACTTACCCACACCACCACACCTGTCCCTAACTTTACCCTTAAACTTACCCACACCCCACACCTGTCCCTAACTTTACCCTTAAACTTACCCACACCCACACTTAAACTTACCCCACACCCACCTGTCCCTAACTTACCTTTACCCTTAAACTTACCCACACCACTGTTACCTGTCCCTTTACCCCCTTAAACTTACCCACACCACCACACCTGTCCCTAACTTTACCCTTAAACTTACCCACACCACCACACCTGTCCCTAACTTTACCCTTTACCACTTACCCACACCACACCACACCTGTCCCTAACTTTACCTTTACCCTTAAACTTACCCACACCACCGCACCTGTCCTAACTTTACCTTTACCCTTAAACTTACCCACACCACCACACCTGTCCCTAACTTTACCCCTTAAACTTACCCACACCACCACACCTGTCCCTAACTTTACCTTTACCCTTAAACTTACCCACACCACCACACCTGTCCCTAACTACCTTTACCCTTAAACTTACCCACACCACCGCACCTGTCCCTAACTTTACCTTTTTACCCTTAAACACCCACACCACCACACCTGTCCCTAACTTTACCTTTACCCTTAAACTTACCCACACCACACCTGTCCACTAACTTTACCACCACCTGTCCCTAACTTTACCTAACCTGTTACCCTTAAACTTACCCACCACCACACCTGTCCCTAACTTTACCCTTAAACTTACCCACACCACCACACCTGTCCCTAACTTTACCTTTACCCTTAAACTTACCCACACCACCGCACCTGTCTAACTTTACCTTTTTACCTAAACTTACCCACACCAACCTGCCCCTAACTTTACCTTTACCCTTAAACTTACCCACACCACCACACCTGTCCCTAACTTTACCTTAAACTTACCCACACCCACACACCTGTCCCTAACTTTACCTTTACCCTTAAACTTACCCACACCACCACACCTGTCCCTAACTTTACCCTTAAACTTACCCACACCACCACACCTGTCCCTAACTTTACTGTCCCTAACTTTTAAACTTACCCACACACCTGTCCCCTTTAACTTTACCCTTAAACTTACCCACACCACACCTGTCCCTAACTTTACCTTTACCCTTAAACTTACCCACACCACCACACCTGTCCTAACTTTACCCTTAAACTTACCCACACCACCACACCTGTCCCTAACTTTACCCCTGTCCCACCTCAATATCAGCAAAAGTGTGTTGCAATACAATATGAACACAATAAGCACACTCTACTTATATTTTGACGTAAGTACAGTTAAGGCCACCTAATATAAAGTGAGGCCAAAAGTTTAATGACATTTGTAAGCTTAATTAAGCAATAATTAACATTAAATAATGATCCGTTAATTAGTATTAGTAAACATTAAAAAGCACATTATCTAATTTCCAGCTATGTGAATACATATTAACAAATGATCTGTTAAGCATTATATAATGTTAATGATTTATTCATGAAAGTTAATATAATGTGTTTTCCAACAATGAGTAGTAAATGTGCAATATTGCTGCCAGAAATCAGCAAAGGATGCTTTACTGAACAAGGACTTATGAGTTGCGTATAACATTTTGTGTATTGCGTGTTAACCATATAAACAATAACAAATGCAAACTGCCATGAATAAATCATTAACATTATATAATGCTTAACAGATCATTAGTTAATATGTATTCCCATAGCTAGAAATGAGATAATGTGCTTTTTTAATATTTACTAATGCTCATTAATAGATTATTATTTAATGTTAATTGAAAATGCATGCATTACCTAAACATATATTACCTAATGTACTTTTTTTTTTTTTTTCTTTTTTTACATTTACAAATGTTATAAAAAAATTATTGATTAGACAATGTTAACATATTCATTAATTCATAATAACGTTTGTAAAGGTCATACATTTGCTCTTCGTATGTTGTGGGTTTTTATATTTAGTAGTGTAACAATAATCATCATCAATATTATATTACTGTGCTGCAATTATACTGAAGGTTGGGTTCCACATGCATACAGTACATACATGCATGTTTTGATAAAAAGGTACATTTTTAAGGTCAGACCGTGTGAATCTAAAGAGAATTGGGTTCTTTTTCAAGGGATCAAAGTTTGTTTCTCTTGGATTACACGCAATAACACATGATAACAGGTTCACTCCTCCTCCATTTTATCATCCCAAAGGTGAAAAGGTCTGTTTGCAAAACAAATAGTGGTGTAGACAAGTTCAAAGTTGAAATTGAATACATGGGGTTAGGGGTTTGTCAAATAATATAGCAAGTACGAGCAATAGTAATTGTGATTGTTGTGGCAAGCATCACTAATTATAGTCATCTCAGCCCTGAGTGTCACTGGCATTTTGCAACCATCTGGGAAACCATTAAGGAAGTATATTTATGTTAAATTATGCTGATTGGGCTATTTATTTATTTTTTTAAATAATGAACATTTTTCATAATGGAGTACAGGTGTTTTCTACAGCTATATACACTCATTCTATGTGTGTGTTTGTGAGAGACGGAGATTACGTAAAGCTTACAGAGGTCATCTCTGTGTGGCTCCTTCTAACAACACGAGCGTGTGTGTTTGAAGGAGCAGCACACCTGGTCCTAAATAAAGGACTATGTAAATTGCCTGAGCCAGGCAGGCCTTTCATTAGTGTGATCTCTTTCTCTCTCTCACACAGCATCAATCCATTCAGTCCCAGGCATAAACATTCTTTTATTCCAGCTAATGTGGTCTCTCCTAATCAAAAAAACAGAGCTGGTCAAGACTAGGAAGACTATGGAAGATGCTCAATAAAGTCAACATTGAACAGTATTCAAGTTCAAGATCAAGATAAACTGTGAATTTGCACTGTCCATGGAGCGGACCTGTTTACATTTCACTGCCGGTTGTATATTCTGTATATAACTGTGTATGTGACAAATAAAACTCTTGAATCTTGTATTCACAACACATACTGCTTCTGTAATGTCAACTTGTATTACTTTTTTCTTAGAAAAAAATGATATTGATTACTAATATTTGGAAGTCATGCAGTGCTGTTAAAATGTATAAATTATAACACAGAAAGGACCCAAGAGGACCTAATATTTCGGCATAATATTTTGTCATGGTTAATATGGACAAGGCAAGCTATTTCAGGTTGTAAAATATATTGTGGTGTAACCAAATTTTATATTTATAAATTAGTAATTTATAATTGTTTATAACAAACATACATTAAATTAAGATTTACTTGTTGTCTTTTTCTCCAAAAACATGAAACCAAAATGTTTTTCTTCATTGATGACACTTTTTTCAATTTGTCAGAGACAGCATCCCACTGAGGCGGCTTTCTGATTAAAATATGAAGACCCTCAAGAACATATTCCAGTGGAGCAAATCTATCTCCATTTTCCATTATTGTCATAACCTTTATAACATTAACATTAGGGATGCACGGGGGGAAAAAATTGCGACTATTTTGACACATATAATTTGCTTATTATAGCACCATCTGATAAAATAGACGTGTTTGTCCTTAAATAGTGGACGGTTGTTGAGACTATCCAACCAAGTTTGGGGTTTGTGTACTTTGCCCACTTTTTCACATTTTTAGTGACAAAAAAAAAGTGAAAGTAACAAAATAATCTCTGAACAAAAGCTTTGTTCTGATTCAGTATCTGCTGTCTGATGTTGTCAGGCTACGTATATGTCAGTGTCATTATTCTAACATTATTTTGGAAACCTGTCATCAAATAAAAAGTCTCTCACTTCAGAAAAACTAACTTTACTGCCCTGACATTATACTGTGCTCGCAGCGCACTCTTCAATTGCACGTGCATATGCGTATGAGATGCGTGCTGTATATGACTTTACTATATATAAAAAGCAAAAGAAGTTAGGAGTATGCAACATCATATTGTAGTTACACTGTCAATTAGTAAGTCATGAAATGACCAAAAAGTACTAATAAATTGCATAACTGGTACATCCTCTGTTAGCAGTGAAGGATTTGCATGCAGGTGATCATTCTGTTCATCAGGACCAGTGTTCATGTTTTATTAACCATAGTAACTGTAGTTAAACATAAGCAATTTTCTATATTTTTGATGACGGTGGATCATACCAACTTAATTGTATTATGAAAAACTAGTGTGGGAAAAACTATTCAATAGCCTTACATTATACAGTGTTAATGATACTTTTAGAATTTGTGTGTATGTTAAGTAAAGTGGGATGGTACTTTTTGGGGTCGCAGCTTAATGACTATGGGGAAAATGTGGGTCCCATGGCAAAACCAGTTGAGAACCACTGATCTATAGCACATTGATAGCCTTCGGTAACAAAGTTACCCTCACGATCAACACACGCTTCATGATGACGGTCCCCAGGGTGATGCATATTGAATGGCTGTTCGTGACCGATTCAGCATAGCGTCTTTGCTAAACGCGAATACGGAGCGCGTGTTGAGCCGTTGAGTGCATTTGATTACGGAGTGACGGAGATCACAGGCAAAAACACATTGATATAAACTGCATCACAGATATCCAGAGTCATAGAAGGGTCAGTGCGCTCTATAGAGAGGCACTACAGGCAGAGCTAATAGGGAGGGGATGGAATATGCACAGTATGTGTGTGTGTGCGTAATAAATATTTAATGGAAGAGTAGTGTGATGCCCAGTTGCAGCCCAAGGCTCTGCTACACGCCACTTACAGTGAGCACAACCCTTTCATCATCCATGCACACGGAATCGCGCGCGCACACACAATCACGCACGGCTTTTCCAGCTGCAGTCTGACCTGAAAACCTGTCTGCATGCTGCTCTGGCTGTCTTTCTGAATTAAGAGCACTCTCACTCTCGATTGAGCACACAATATTCTCTGGCTAGCTCTGTTACTCTCATCTTCTCTGTGTGTGTTATGCACTTCTTACCCTCACCCAACCTTCTCCCATCATCACCTCCTGGCCTTTTTTCTCCTCCTCTCCCTCTAATTCCCTATCCCTTCCTCTCTCTCTCTGATGTCTTGTTTCCTGAGCTCAGCTCTCTCTGAATCAGCAGAGGTTCTCAAACAGGTCAGCACAGCAAGGCATTACAATTACTGCCTACATCAGCCTCACACACGGATTTATTACCGTACTCGCACAACGCTAATGTTGGGGAATTGGCAGAATTGAATTAACCCCAGTTTCTTTCATGGCTTTCCAAAAGATGTGGCGTTAATATTTGTGGGGTGTAATTAGCAAAGCAGCGCCGGGAAGTCACACCGGCTTCTGGCTGTTGCCTCGGCTCCAATCGTGTCGCTGTCAGTCTAGACCTGCTTTAGAGAGAGTGATCAACTGCACAGCCTGGTGGCAGTGCTGCTGGGAAGAAAAAGAGAGAGAGAGAGAGAGAGTGAGCGAGAGAGAGCTCGGGAGTAACAGTGCTGGAGGGCCAGCTCTCTCTCTGATTATTGAGCTTATTACTGCGAGAAACTACACTTGCTTATAAGCTTTGTATCCTAGAATAGAGGTGCATTTTTCTTTCTCTCCCGGGCTTCTTTTCTCTCTAGTTGTGTCCCAAATTACACACTTATACACTATGTACTTATGCGTTATGTACTCAATCGTATAGTGTATGAATTTTACACAGTTATTTTGTCATTCAACAGAGTACGTACACTACTTGCACTATTTATACTACAAAACGACATAGAAAAGTGCACAAGTATGGGAAATTGGGACGCACCTTCTGTTTCTCTGCTTAATGTTAAACAGAGTTTGTTAGGGGTTGCACTGATATTGACATTCTGATTGACTGTGATAACCATTTTCATGTTATGTTTGACAGACGATAAATTGTCAATATATTATATATTATCATATAATATTATATTAAAACCGTTTGGTCTACTTTTGTGATACGATTGATTGCATACAGTGGACGTAAATGTATTTGGGCATGCGTAATCTCTGAATGATGTTGCATTAGATACAAAATATGAAAGTAGCACCTATAAACAAATGATTCTGCAGCTTTTCAGAGCTCATCACATTAACTACAAAAATGTTCCATAAAGTGTCCAAATAATTTTGAACAATAAATGTATAAACTTCTTTTTTTGATTTTTACTTGAAAATCATGCCACGTTCCGGTTAACTACATTCTTGGTTTGATATTTTGTGATATAATGCAAAGATTTCCAGGTGTGGATTAGGTGTCGAAATACATTTTGCCACTATATATCATTGTATATCAAAAATCAAAAAGTATAAATAAATCTATTAGAAATATATATACATTTTTTTACAATTTTTTTTTTTTTACAACAATTTTATAATATTTTTTTCAATCATGAGTTGGGTATTATATAAGAGCATTCATGCATGCGGTCTGAAACAGACACATACACTTTTTGGTATCGTTTTTTTTGTGTATAGCAGTCTTCACTAATACTAATGGCCAATTCACACTGCACCGACAGACACAGACCAACAACGACAGTCACCAGATTACAGCACATCAGACATTCTAATTCCTATTCATCATGTTCAATCAGCGAAAACAAGCTACGACAGACACCAACAGACTCCGACAGGGGTAACACACAGATCCGACAAAACCCGATTCTGTCGGTGTGGTGTGAATTGGCCAAAAAACAGCTATTGTGTAAAGCTAGTCATTTTTGCCAACACATGTTTTTGCATGCAATTTGCATTAATTGTCTGAAGCAGAAAAAAATGTGATATCAGCTAAGAACCGCTTCTGAAGTTTAGAAAGTTGCTGATGCATCAATAAACACAAGGTGTTTTTAATGAAAGTAAAACACAGCAGCTGTTGATCATTACAGGCCATCAGTTCTGAAACACAAATTTGAAATTGACCTTGAACGTTCAATGGAATGAGATGAACTCCAGGAAGAACTACTTCAAGCAGCTGAGAATCTAAATTTAACCAAAAAGTGATGAGACAAAAAAAAAAAAAAAAAAAAACACACAACACTAAAATGCTGCATAAGCAGGTTGGAGCAGAGGGCTAAATTTGGGCACATTCACTAGAGGGCACAACTTTTAGCAAATGTTGGCAGCTGACCAGCCAGAAAACAACAGTAGCTGAAGAAGCGCAGCCACAGAACAGCTAGAGAAAGTTTTTTTTTTTTTTTTTTTTTTTTTTTTTTTTTTTTTTTTAAATCACACCCAACTTTTTCCTTCCAAATGATACTTTATTTCAATGCTGCAGACCAGGGGTTGTCGGCAACACAAGCTGTAACACCTAAACTGTCTTCTTAATGGCAGATCTTCCCCTGCTAATAAAGGAATAATGAGGGAGTCTGTATGGTGTTCAGTCCCCTGTGGAAGAGAAGCTTTCAGCACTCACAATAAACACAGTCTGTTCAGACTGGAGATGATCAGTTTGATGTCAGTCTCCATGCAGATGGTTCCATTCTTAAGCAATGCAGGCCAGCGTGGTTAATTGCTACTGAGACGACCGGAGGTGTGGTTACGTGAGCATTTCTGCTGCAGGTGAGTGAGTGTATTTGTGTGACAGGACTGACTGACGAACGAACGAGCGAACGTATTGAGCGCCCTTGACTCGCGGCATGCGAATAATGCCTATAAGGGCTGGGGGAGGTTCGTTATCAGACAGATCCCCCCGGCCCCATATTCACGCACACACTAGTGCGCACACTAACACACACTCTGTGAGGACAGTGTAGCAGTCTTACCCCTTCCCGAAGGCACCTCATTAACACGGTGTAGGCGGCAGCAGGAACGACCCACAATCCTCCTGGGCGCTCTTTCTTCTCTTCCTGCAGGGGAAGGAAAGAGAGTATGTGTGTGTGTGTGTGTGTGTGTGAGTGAGAAAGAGAACTATTACAGAGACTCATTGGGGGAACAATTAAAAGCAGTAAAATGCAGTCACCATCATAATGAGGCTAAATAAATAAAGTCCTGTGACAGTAAATAAGACGCCAGGCTCAGGCAGGTACAGGAAACACAGCTCCAGTGATAAGCAATGATCGTGTCAATTAGAGGGAGAAGCGGAGAACGCTGCGTAGCAACATCCTGCTCTCATTTAACTTCTAATGCTTGCGTTCAGCACAGCGCTGAGACTGATCGTCGACATCAACAGCAGCTCGTGAGCAAGACCTTCGTACAAGTCAAGGCCTGATTTGGATTTCTGTTTGTGTAGCTGCATTATGCAGTGTGCAGTAGGCTGTTATAAATTTTAAAAAGGAAAAAAAAAAAAAAAGATAGCATTTTATACAGTATACATTTTATTATGACAAATTGTCCTTGAAAAGCCTCACTTAACTACGTAAAACATGTAAACAGCTTTATAATTCAAAACAAATCACTTTTACATAAACTAACTGAACATTATTAAAATGTGCAAAGTAGTAAACCATAAGTGGTTAAAATTAAGTCAGAAAGTAAAACTGTCAAACTTAGTTTTGTTGCTCCAAACCAGATTAATCTACAAACGTCAATTTTTTTTCTTTTAAAGATTTTCAATCATTTTAAATTGCATTAATATAAAAAAAAAAAATTACAATACCAGGTATTTTGTAGCAGTTTGTGCAATAAAACCTTTTATTCAAAATTTTTGTCAATTTAGCACTTCTATCATCAATAAGATTTTACACCATTTAAATTTGGAAGGATTTCATGCAATATATACTGATAGCCATTAAGTACAGAGAACTTTTCCAACTTTTTCCAGGGACATTAAAATTGATTGTCATGGGATAGCAGCAGAAAAGGGGGGAAACTCTACCCCCCAGTGGCTAATACAATAAATCTGGAGGCAGGAATCATTCCATGAAAAATAATGCCAACTCACTGGCCCTCTTTATGTACACTGCAGGTTACTGAAGAGATTAACCTTGACTTCTGATAAATTATGGTTTCAGTTTCATAAAAAATATCATTATTATATAAGCCAAACCTGTATGATGTATACATTTCATTGCATTAGACAATAAAATATCCAATCAAGTAGGGCAATAACCACCATATTTAAAATTCTTGATGCTGCTCTGCTGCACTCCATTATGCACCGATTTTTTGTTTAGTTTTTTTTGTTATCAGGATGACAAAAGGTTTTAAAGTCACATTTTAGGTTGGTCTGCCCAAGCGGTCTAATGGTGCGTTCACACCAGACGTGAATGAAGCGTTAAGCGCAAGTGAATAACGTGTTAAGTCAATGCAAAGATGCGACTAGTCATTCTGCAGCGCGAATGACGTGAATTGTGCGTTTGACGCGCAAAACGAGTGATTCGCGCAAGTTGAAAAATCTGAACTTTGGCGGCTATTCGTGCTGTGTTAACCAATCAGGAGCTTGCTCTAGTAGTGACAACGAGGACAAAATCATGTGTGGATACCCAGAGCTGTACGATACATCTTCGTACAGGGATAGTTAAAACCTGCAAATTGAGCTTAATCGCCGTATTTTAAAACAATCCATGTCAGTTATTTCACAACGAGATGAGCCACTTGGCAGAAGCCCCTCCCATGACGCAAATTTGTGTCTGTTGTATAGTGAATGTCACGTGCAAATGATGCGAGTAAACTCGAAATGTTCAAGCGTCCAACTACATGCGAATAGCGCGATTTATTCGCTTCATGCGCGTCTGGTGTGAACCAGAGCCATAGAAAAAGAGAGTTGCGACATTCTTTGATCTCGCCGCCACGTGGTTCATAGAGCTCTCAATAGTTCCAAACAACTCCGCGTTGTCAATCTGTTTGAATATTCTGGCAAATATTAACACAATATGTGCATCGACTTATTCTGGGGAGAGATATAGAAGAGACAACGTTAATGTTTTTCTTGAGTGATCTGGTTATTTTATTTGGGTCACGAGAGTACATGATTTTACAGCGTTGAGTATTGTAGCCAATACTGGGCATTTCTGTTGAAAATAATGACCAATCATACGTTTAATTTACTGGGAATGAGAATCCTCTCAGTATCGATCAAAACAAGTTTTATACAGTCTCAAAACGCTGAATGAATTTTAGTGCAAGTTTACATTTTACACAAATCTTCTCATACTACAAACCTCTCATCATAAAGCACAGACACGATTTAAATAAAGATTTATTGTGAAGTTTAGTCAGATGTTTTTGTTTTTCATTAGACTTTGTAATATTCCCTACAATTAGCCTATATATTTAACACTTCAGTACAAATAAAGTAACACAAATAGATATTTTAATGTTATAATAGTGATTTGATAATCTATAACAATTCATTCAAAAGAAGAGAAAAAATGGCTAATGAGCCAATAAGTGTTCCTCTTCCACCATCTACTGGTTATAGTGGTAATTTCTTTGATCATGTTAATGTTGTTAACGTCCTAATGTTATTTTGATACTCGAACAATATATACAACAGGTGAATATAAATGAATTATGCTAGCATATACAGAATTTAACCCAAGACAGAAGTTTTAAATAGGGTTAAAAACAAAACAAAAAAAAACCATTCAACAATTTATTCAACTCTTTATATCCAGGCGCTAGATACATTATTCCTTGAATGGGCTACTTCATAGAAACGCATTCGACATATAGATCTCAGAGAATCTTAAAAACTGTTGAAATATGACAGATAGCGTCTGGATATAGTAGCTGTTGCAGTACTACTCACGTCATCTAACTGCAGAGTCTAACAAACTATTATATAACAATAAACATTAACTATAACATGCTTCATAAAATACATCTTCTATCAATATTCCTGAGAGGTCAACTAATGCTATAAAATCTCAAAATATGCAGTAATTTCATCAATCTGCCAGCGAGCGTGCTTGAGATACACTGAAACAAATGGGGTTCAATGCTGGAACTATTGGTTGTTTGGAACCATTGGTCACTCCGTGACACACTTTACGTCCGCATTCCTCAGTTCCTACAGAAGTCTATGGGAGTGTCGTAACTTTTTAAATTCAAAATAAAATTTCTTATATGGTGAAAAGATCTGGGTCATATCGCCCATCCTTATACCTTATATATGACAGCAGCCATATCACCCTGTAGCTCAAGAAGCCAAGCAGGGCTGTGCCTGGTCAGTACCTGGATGGGAGACCAACTGGGAAAACTAGGTTGCTGTTGGAAGAGGGGTTAGTGAGGCCAGCAGGGGGTGCTCACCCTGTGGTATGTGTGGGTCCTAACACGCTCTGTGTCTGTGTCCTAGCTCTGTGTCCAAGCGCATTAATAGAGAGGCGAATGGAAGGAAAAGATGTGGTAGGAAAAGAAAAAAAAACAGAGTACAAGCAATAGGGATAACCGTACCCTGGAGAGGATTGTGAAACAAAACCCATTCAAAAATGTGGGGGAGATTCACAAAGAGTGGACTGCAGCTGGAGTCAGTGCTTCAAGAACCACTACGCACAGACATATGCAAGACATGGGTTTCAGCTGTCGCATTCCTTGTGTCAAGCCACTCTTGAACAACAGACAGCGTCAGAAGCGTCTCGCCTGGGCTAAAGACAAAAAGGACTGGACTGCTGCTGAGTGCTCCAAAGTTATGTTCTCTGATGAAAGTAACTCAGGGTCCCAGAGTCTGGAGGAAGAGAGGAGAGGCACACAATCCATGTTGCTTGAGGTCCAGTGTAAAGTTTCCACAGTCAGTGATGGTTTGGGGTGCCATGTCATCTGCTGGTGTTGGTCCACTGTGTTTTCTGAGGTCCAAGGTCAACGCAGCCGTATACCAGGAAGTTTTAGAGCACTTCATGCTTCCTGCTGCTGACCAACTTTATGGAGATGCAGATTTCATTTTCCAACAGGCCTTGGCACCTGCACACAGTGCCAAAGCAACCAGTCTCTGGGTTTAAGGACCATGGTATCCCTGTTCTTAATTGGCCAGCAAACTCGCTTGCCCTTAAACCCATAGAAAATCTATGGGCTATTGTGAGGAGGAAGATGCGATAAGCCAGACCCAACAATGCAGAAGAGCTGAAGGCCACTATCAGAGCAACCTGGGCTCTCATAACACCTGAGCAGTGCCACAGACTGATCGACTCCATGCCACGCCGCATTGCTGCAGTAATTCAGGCCATTCAGTTGGCCAAGATTTCAAAAAATCCTTTCTTTGTATTGGTCTTAAGAAATATTCTAATTTTCTGAGATACTGCATTTGGGATTTTCCTTAGTTGTCAGTTATGATCATCAAAATTAAAAGAAATAAACATCTGAAATATATCAGTCTGTGTGTAATGAATGAATATAATATACAAGTTTCACTTTTTGAATGGAATTAGTGAACTGAATCAACTTTTTGATGATATTCTAATTATAATGACCAGCACCTGTATACTGTAACAAGCGAGGTCCTGACTCTCTGTGGTCATAAAAAAAAAAAAAAAAAAAAATATCCCAGGAATGTCCTTCAATTAAAGAGTAGGGGTGTAACCCCGACATCCTGGCCAATTTGCCCATTGGCCTCTGTCCATCATGGCCTCCTAATCATCCCCATATTGGCTTCATCACTCGGTCTCCTCTCCACCAATCAGCTGGTGTGTGGTGGGGCGTTCTGGCACAATATGGCTGCATTCACATCATCCAGGTGGATGCTGCACATTGGTGGTGGTCGAGGAGATTCCCCCCTTCCATGTAAAGCGCTTTGTTACATTTATATAGCGCTTTTCTAGGCACTCAAATTATCATCATTATTATTATTATAATTTCAAACTAAAGTAAAAGTGTTGTTTTGCTCCAAAGCATATCTCAAGCATTACATTAATCAATATTTTGTCAGGTATGAGGTTGTAATCCACAAATAAATGACGGTACTTGCTTATTTGTGCTTGTGAATGGAGTAAGAAGTAACAAATGCCAAATACATCAATATAATCTCAGAAGAGCATACTTATAGTTATGCTGAGAAATAGCCAAATCAATGCCCTACTGACCATTTTAAATGTTTACAAGATATACATTGTATATTTAACTGTAATTTGATGATACATTGTTTGCCCAGCCTCCTTAGGACAAGTTGGTCAACAGTAATTGCAAAAATGGCTCACAAACACAAGTTCTAAGAAACAGTCTACACTCACCTAAAGGATTATTAGGAACACCATACTAATACTGTGTTTGGCCCCCTTTCGCCTTCAGAACTGCCTTAATTCTACGTGGCATTGATTCAACAAGGTGCTGAAAGCATTCTTTAGAAATGTTGGCCCATATTGATAGGATAGCATCTTGCAGTTGATGGAGATTTGTGGGATGCACATCCAGGGCACAAAGCTCCCGTTCCACCACATCCCAAAGATGCTCTATTGGGTTGAGATCTGGTGAGTGTGGGGGCCATTTTAGTACAGTGAACTCATTGTCATGTTCAAGAAACCAATTTGAAATGATTCGAGCTTTGTGACATGGTGCATTATCCTGCTGGAAGTAGCCATCAGAGAATGGGTACATGGTGGTCATAAAGGGATGGACATGGTCAGAAACAATGCTCAGGTAGGCCGTGGCATTTAAACGATGCCCAATTGGCACTAAGGGGCCTAAAGTGTGCCAAGAAAACATCCTCCACATCATTACACCACCACCACCAGCCTGCACAGTGGTAACAAGGCATGATGGATCCATGTTCTCATTCTGTTTATGCCAAATTCTGACTCTACCATCTGAATGTCTCAACAGAAATCGAGACTCATCAGACCAGGCAACATTTTTCCAGTCTTCAAATGTCCAATTTTGGTGAGCTTGTGCAAATTGTAGCCTCTTTTTCCTATTTGTAGTGGAGATGAGTGGTACCCAGTGGGGTCTTCTGCTGTTGTAGCCCATCCACCTCAAGGTTGTGTGTGTTGTGGCTTCACAAATGCTTTGCTGCATACCTCAGTTGTAACGAGTGGTTATTTCAGTCAAAGTTGCTCTTCTATCAGCTTGAAATCAGTCGGCCCATTCTCCTCTGACCTCTAGCATCAACAAGGCATTTTTGCCCACAGGACTGCCGCATACTGGATGTTTTTCCCTTTTCACACCATTCTTTGTAAACCCTAGAAATGGTTGTGCGTGAAAATCCCAGTAACTGAGCAGATTGTGAAATACTCAGACTGGCCCGTCTGGCACCAACAACCATGCCACGCTCAAAATTGCTTAAATCACCTTTCTTTCCCATTCTGACATTCAGTTTGGAGTTCAGGAGATTGTTTTGACCAGGACCACACCCCTAAATGCATTGAAGCAACTGCCATGTGATTGGTTGATTAGATAATTGCATTAATGAGAAATTGAACAGGTGTTCCTAATAATCCTTTAGGTGAGTGTAGAATCATGTTTTATTGTGGTTAATTTGTTTTTGACTATACAGCAACAGGTTTGAAACTAAGTCCAAATTTATTCTTAATGTTAAAGAACAAATACTTTACAGTGTTTTACTGAAGAACACTGAAATAGTATGCGAGTATGTGCTTGCTTTCGTGGCTTATCTAGTATCACTCCCATTTGTTATGTCGTAGAGAGGACAGCCATAGTTTTTCACCTGGACTGCTATTGAAATTCATGGCGTCAACACACCAATTGCTCGCATTACACTGGAACTGAGGAGTAGAGAAAAGTCATTAGATAAAGCCAATCAAGGCCACAGCGTCCCTCCCCCTTCCCCTGGGCTCAGAGCTAATATGATCAATAAAAGCTGTGTGTGCTGTTGTACTGCATGACCCTGAAAAACACAACCGTACAGGAGATACACACTTATATAAGCCCAACAAAGCATGTTATCAGCTAACCTCGGGTCCCTTACAGCGATCAATACCACAATCAGATTAGGATGACCAGATGTCTACAACACAGGACAAATTTTGTTGAAAAGGGTTTAAAAAAAAGGGGAAAACAGGCCATCTCATCACACTAGTTGTAATGAGGTAAAATGATGCTGTGATGAGCCGTTTATGGACTCCAGAGGCTGTGCTTCATTACACCTTTATACCTCATTCACAGGCTTGCTGAAAATGTGCGATGCTAAAAATCCCCCAACACTTTCACCAAATCATTGTGTTATAGCTGGCAAATGCTGTGTTACCATGGCAAATACTAGAGGTAGCATGGGCAAATGCAAATAAAAAGTGTATCATTTTCAGCAGTAATCTTTACAGTTCTAAAATTCTGTCAAAGGTTATACATGATGCACCAGACTGCATCGGTTATGAGGTGGTTCTCATGTTGAGGTTAATGAGGTCTGAGAGGTTGTGTGAAACTCTCCTCATAAGGGAGCTTTTTAAATGTCATGGAATACTCAGAGGACAAATATTGCCTGTAAGACATTTATGAGAAGCAAACTGAGCTGTATGAAATTTCAGGCCATTGAACAGACTGATCCATTCTTGGGATCGCAATCCTGTGGCTAGTCCCCTAAAGGCCGTTACATACTCCGCAAGAACAGAGGAAAAAGTTCTCGCTCCCAGGGCTGCGAGAACAAAATTTTGTTTTCGTCATTTTCGTCATTTTGTTCTCGCAGCCTTGGTTTGGGAGTTCTCGCAGCTTGTTCTCGACACATCATCTGAGCAGAACTTTTTTCTTGTGGGTGTCCGAGAACTATTGTGTGATTGGTCAGAAATTTTAAGTGGGCGGGGTCAATGCGGAGAAACGGAGATGTTCGGCACTTTTCAGGGTTTTGATTTTGGGGTCTACTACAAATAGGCTTTCATGTATGAATGTTCAAAAAACATTATTTTTCACATATTTTACATTGTTGCAGCACCTCTCTTCCCAGTCTGTCAGTAACGTTCTGTTTATTTCCTGTTTGGAGCAATTTATGCTTGTTATGCTTGCTAAGTTTTTGTTTTTTAAAGTGACGAGCAAGCGGCCAGAGGCCAACAGGGAGTTAACCACGTTTGATCAATTTAGCCTCTCAAATCAACAGCTGACTTGTCTTGCCTATAATAAAATCCATAGATATAAAACACTTCAAGCATTACAATGTTACTTTAAATGTTTACCACTACAGTAAAAAGGCATTTTTGACAAGCTGAGGCAGGCCTGCTGCAGCTCGCAACAGCGCACGCAAACAAAACGGGCTATACAATCTACTAATAAACTACATAAAAATTAAAAAAAACATGCAGGTTGTCTTACCTTACACCTCTCTGCAAAATGAATATAAATCCAATCTTCAATTCCCGCACTATAGGCTATGCAAATTTAAAAGTTCACGACAACGAAAGCAAAAGATTCAAGCTGCATTTTATTCATGATAGCTCATCATTAGCTCATTTCAAGATCAAAGGCCGCAACAGGAGAAAGAGTGACCTAAGCACTGGTAAGACCATTTAGTCTCATTAGTTTTAATGAAAATTATTGTGTTTTTGAGCATCTGAGACTTGAGGCTACCTTCAGTTTCACTGGCGGCCGTTTGCGTGTTGGCTTAATTCTTTAGTGATAGGCTACTCATTTGTGGTAATGTGTGTTGCAGTAGTAAAATGTATATATGTGGTTTAAACAACCAGATGCAGTCACGCTTGTCCAGTTTCGTCTGATTTGTTTGAGTGATCGGATTTAAATCCGCCTCAAAAGAATTTCAGAAGACGTTTACTCCTGATGTCCTCACAATTGGATAGATATCTGATCAGAGAAAACGAATGAAGTGAACAGGTGTAAAAAGGCCATAACTCTTGCAGCGGCGCTGAAGGAACGTGCTGCTACTGCTGCTGACGGGGACTCCAAACACCAGTCAGAGCCAGTCAACGGTCGTGGTAGCATGGTCTCGTGTTGTTTCCACCAGTGCAACACATCTCAGTTTCTTTTAATTAATGTCTATTTACATAATGTATATTTTTGTATTTGTATTTGCAATCTAGTCGTGGCCTGTTTGTAGCACTTGATTTATTTTTTGCTCAAATCTAGGCTATTACACGATTAAAACTGATATAGAAAAACTGTGTGACCACATTGCTACATTAAACTCTGTAGAATGTTACATTGGTCGCAGTGCCATGCACTTAATGTCTCATCTGCTGCTGTTCTAGGTCCACATGAAAACTGAATTAGCAGTGCACTTACTGTATGACTTCATTGGCACCGGCACAACGATAAGTTAAAGAGCTTAAAATACGGGTACACAAGTTAACAGGTTAGAGTATCAGTTTTGATGTTAATATTTATTCATCATTATTTTCTCTCTTGTCATTTCATAGGGAGCATGTGCCCTGGGTTTATCAGTATCCAATTATGTTTGTTAGGTAAAAAAGGAAAAAGAAATAAAGTAAAAATTAATTTGGTAACTTTTTCCCCCAAAGTTTAGACATCGCAATATATCGATATTGTGAATTCTTTTGGCCACAATAACCGTGGTGTGAAAAATATAATATCGTGACAGCCCTACTTCAGACCTTACTGTACATGAATTATGAGCTTCCAGAACTTCTGTTTGAGTCTGTGTGTGACCTCCTAATTCAACTCCTTTCCACAAATTGTAGATGCAATATTAAGTGACATTGTTCTGAAGACTATGATTGAACGATTAATGTGCGCGAATCAAGGAGCTTGTGTTTGTTTTCGCTTTAGATTCGCGATCATACACACTCTGTGTATAGGGATCAGCGGTGCTGAGCAGGCATTCTACAAGATTAGACATTTATCAGACACTATCAGGCTCTGTTGCACATGAATCCTCCACCATGGTCCCGTCAATCATCTCATCTTACTCTCGTCACGTGATCAGTGATTCCTGCTGCACTGTTTGCGACTGCAGCTAGTGCTGGCTGAGCAGAGCAGACGTTTACAATAGTTTACAACTGAAGCAAACGTTATCCAACTGAATGAAATGAACTGAAACGACAGTAATGTAATGTAAACGTAGTTAAATATCAACTTTATAATAGTGATGAGTCACGACTTTCGAATATTCGCTTAGTTGATTTAATTATAGAATATCGAATCGGTTGTGCGATTATCGTCTAAAAAATCCCCATGTTTTCGGTGCTGATGTGGTGGTGACTCGTTCATTTTAGGCTTCTTTTTTATATTTTAGACATTCATTAATTAAAAGAAACTATGAGATGTGCTGCTGGTGGAAATAACACAAGACCACACGACTGTCAGGACTGGCTCACACGGCGTTCAGGGCCTGCACCAGTAGTACAGTGATATCAGTGAGCGTTCCTTCAGCGCCGCTACAAGAGTTGTGGCCTTTACACCGGCTCACTTCATTCGTTTTCTCTGATCAGATATCTCTCTGATTGTGAAAAG
This sequence comes from Paracanthobrama guichenoti, assembly GCA_018749465.1. Classification (NCBI taxonomy): domain Eukaryota; kingdom Metazoa; phylum Chordata; class Actinopteri; order Cypriniformes; family Gobionidae; genus Paracanthobrama; species Paracanthobrama guichenoti. Next base: position 14,343,087 of record CM031958.1, on the reverse strand, counting down.
ACCAGGAGTAAATGCCTTCCGAAATTCTTTCGAGGCGGATCAATATTCGACCACTAATACAAATCAATTCTATTGCGGTGTTTGATCTTGAGCTGATGAATAAAACACAGCTTATATCTGTTGCTTTCGTTGACGTGAACTCTGTTAAATGTGCATATAGCATGGGAATTAAAGATCGGATTTATATTAATTTTGCAGAGAGGTGTATGGTAAGACAAACTGCATATTTTTTTTATTTTTAATGTAGTTTATTAGTAGATTGTATAGCCCGTTTCATTTTGCGAGCGCCGTTGCGAGCTGCAGCAGGCCTGCCTCAACATGTCAAAAATGCCTTTTTACTGTAGTGGTGATAGTAAACATTTAAACTAACATTGTAATGCTTGAAATGTTTTATATCTATTGACTATTATAGGCAAGACAAGTCAACTGTTGATTTGAGAGGCTAAACTGATCAAACGTGGTTCCTCACTGTCGGCCATTGGACACTTGGTTTAAACTTTAATTTAAACAAAAAAATGCTCCAAGTATTTTTCTAAATTAACTTAATAAAGAAACTAAACAAATTATAACTACTTAGACATTAAACACAAAACTGAACTATTTTAATGGCTGCTACAGTGTGTAGCCTAATCGGGAGAATTTATAAAAAAAGAAAAGAAAAACCCAAATACACTGCAGGCTCTCTCTCGGTCGTATCCAAGATAAATCCGCAACACTATCATCCCTTACATTATTGAACTAATGACATTGTAATCATTGTAAAACGCATGTGCTGGTTACTTTTCTTCCTGAACAAGTGTGCACCCGAGTGTTGCTCACATGCAACACAGACTTGTGTGGCATATAACGGTTACGGTAACTTGGGGCGATGTCAAATAACAGTCATATGTTTCAGCATGTTACAACAATTATATGGCTCGAGTTAATATAGCCCATTCCCTAATGAATTAAACAGTTTGTTATCATACAGACTGAGAGTGTGAATGGTCTCTCTCCCTCTCTCTCTCTGTTTATATGTGTGTACGTGTGTACATGCGTGCATGCGGGGGGAGTATTTGCTATTTTCGAATAATAAATCGAATAATAGAGATAGAGCGACCAACCATCTCCATTGACTTTCTATTGCGTGAAGCAGCCTCCTTGTAATTTCTGTCTTGTTACAAAAAAAAGCGAACAAAGTCTAAAAGCTGATATGTGACAAGGTATACAGAAAACAAGCTAAAAAACCCAGAACCAAAAACCCAGAAGTTTTTATAAGCTGTTGACCCAAAAAACAAGCATTTAAGGACACAAAAGTGGATACAGGCAATTGAGACAGAGTGTGACACGTTATATTACACGGAGAACTACGCCCACTGGAGGGGAACGTAATCAGCGACAGGAAATATAATATATAAAATTGATATTTGACAAAAATGTTTACTGCACACGTAGGCATACTGAGACATACTGAGTGTCAGGATCCCAAAATTGACCCATTCTTCTTGCTGAAGCTTCATGTCTTATTGCCTGTATCCACTTTTGTCTCGTTAACCGCTTGTTTTTTGGGTCGACAGCTTATAAAAACTTAGTTCTGGGTTTTTTAGCTTGTTTGCTGTACACCTTGTCACATATCAAACATTGTTGTTTTTTGTTATAAGTCAGAAATGACAAGGCGACCGCTTAACACAATACAAAGTCAATGGAGAGCGTTGGATTCTCACAAGTTTCACAAGGTTTTTTTTTCCGAGTATGGGTCCGCTTGACGTCTACAGGGGAGGAATTTCCTTGTTCGGGCTCTTCTCCCGGAAAGGGGGCGCACGCGCAACCAGAGCAAGCGCGCAAATGCAAGCCCATTAACACGCTTTGCTCGGTTTTAGGAAGGCCGGCTGCACAGCAGTCACAGGACTTCACGAAAACAACGTCACCAAAGAAGTGTGTTTTTGATGGAGCGGTCCCAACGATAAAGGTTCACGGTCATGCATTGGAAGCAGGCAGTGAGTAAAACTGCTTCAAATGTCTGTGTGTTGTTGGCTATTGTCACGTAATTACACATCAGTAAACAACATGATCGTGTATAGTTATAATTTATCAATGGAGCATGCAATGTATGGTGTGTGTTTAACTACATTTGTTTAGCTGACCACTATAGGTGTTAATTAATTTAGTTCATTTCATATTAAACCTAGGTGCCGTTCACACAAAGCACGCTTCTTCATTCAAATGTGCTAACGTTACTATTCCATTGTTTTTCTATGTGAACATGTACTAGTCTGACGTGCCAAACCGTTCCGCTTGCTACTGCTAACGTTTAGTCGCATACAATAGTCCATGAACCAAATCATGTCCTCATAAACCATGAGTAAACACACACAAATGTTGTAAAACTCACACAAGACAAGCCGCTAAGCAAATACAGTTACAGTACACACCACATAGAGACTGCTGTTCCTGTTCAATTTCAGCCTCCGGATCAGATTCTGGATCATATATGCATGGTTGAATCTGATTGATAGCCATGCTTTATTTAGGATAACGTTTTCTTTTCCACGTTTAAGGATGTTACAGCTTTCAAACGGTCTCAACGCAATAACTGAACGCTCGTGATTCTTTAGCTCCGCCCACACGATACACCTCCATTCGCTTGGTACAACGTATCTTTCTTTTATAAATATAATAAAACTAAAGATTTTTCGGAGAAATGAAGGATGCAGTATTACTTTATATGTACTCAAGATTGACTGAAACAGTGTTTTACCCCACCTTTAAATCAAAATGAAAACCAATTAAACATGAGAAAACAATATTGTCAACCCAGTCCTAGTGTCCACATGGATGACATTTACCCGTTTTAGCTCATCCACGACACGCCATTGGTAAGTGCTAATTAAATGTGTTTCGATCAATAATTTTGGCCCTCCAAAACAGTTTCGGCCAAAAAAGAATTTTCGGTTGCCAAAATTTCAGTGCATCTCTAAGGGCGTGTTTACACTTGGCATCTTTGGTTTGATTAAAACGAACCCTAGTGCTATTGCTCTGTTAGTGCAATAGCACTGTTAGCTCTGTTCATTTAAACGTGTGACCGCTGCCATCCGAACGCTGGTATGCAATAAACAAGCGTACCATCCGAGACCGCTGAAAAGATGGGTCTCTGTCCGCTTCCAAAAAAAGTCTGGTCCATGTTGCATTCATATATTATTTGAACCGTACCAAAGACATGTAAACAAACCAAAAACAGAAAGATGTGACCCTAAAAAGGACAGAATGCTTACGCATATAGGTTTTCTCTCATCATAGTTGGGAGTTTGCCCATCACAGTTCAGTACAGGCATCAGAGCCGCGTCTCCTCGCAGTAGATCTTCGTTTGTGTGTGTGACGGAGGGATTCCTGCCGCTGTTTTGACTCCTTTACACATTTTATAAGCTCTTCACCATCATATGCAGACTACGCACACACAACGAGTGCATTTATCTCAGCCCACAGCACTGTTTTGGATGCTCCATCTCAAAATAGGCAATACGTCATGAAAGCCGACCAATCAGACTGAACGTATCCCTATGTCTTTTGGTTTGTATCTTTTGGTTTGGTGATAAAAATGGCAAACTGAATGTTAATCGGACAAGGACTAAATGTTTTTTTGGGGTTTTTTGGCCCGGACCAAACTAACCAAGCGAACTGACCTACAAGTGTGAATACACCCTAAAAATCAAAAATGTTATTAATTTTACATTATGATTTGAGATTTATTAGGTGAACATAAACTGAGTATCAGAATTAACTGCATTCAAATTATGAAGTTATTTGAGTTAGCTGTAAAATATATTTTAAAAAAGTGTGTGTGTGTGTGTATGTATGTATGTATATATATATTTTTTTTTTTTTTTTTTTTTTTTTTTTTACAAATAAAACGCAATTTGAAAAATGCCACAAAGTAAATATTTTTTTACCTGTGTAGCAATGAGATAGAGTAGCTCCCCTAGTGGTGGAATCAAGCATTGCTTCAATTTGCTGCTCCTGAAGTTCTCCCGGATCAGTTCTGTGAACATGGCCACCGCCTGAGGAGCAAACAATACACAATATTTGATCTATATATAATAAATGGCATTATTTTGTTAATTAAGACCTATGAAATCACACTGGAATCACCCAAAAATGAAAATTCTGTCATTTACTTAAGTTGCTCCATTCATTTTCGCAAGCAAGCACATTTGAGCTGCCATTACCAAATTAGATGTGCTCAATGTATGTGCATTGATCAATCTTTAAATGTAAATAAAAGCATAAATGAAATAAGTTCATCTTAAAGCGATCTGGTCTCTTCAGAAGACTTGGATTAAACCACTTTATTTTTTATGGATTACTTTTACAATGCCAATGCACAGTGCTTTTTATTTGTTTATTTTTTTTATCTTCATTAGTGTTCCAAAGTTCATCTAAAAAAAATTATGGAATTAGAATGACATGGGGGTGATTAAATGATGACAATTTTCATTTAGGGTAAAAAAAACAAAACAACCTTAAGCGGAGTTTGTTTTCCTGTGTCTATATTACCTATTAAAACACCGGGCAGGACATTTTTTAATAGCCAAAAGCTTCTCGCTTGCACCACAGCTGTGGATCATGATTATTTGCTACCTGCCATTTCTAGTTGGTGGCAGGTGGCATTAGAGGACAGACATTTTCCTACTAGAGAGCATTTGACTGGATGTCATGAGTGCAGGATGAGTCATTAACACATTTGGTCTGTTTCCCTGCCGTTTTGGGTCTGTATTTTTGTTTAGATTTTTTAAACAGACCAATATATGGTCTCCTCCATAGAACTCTGACCTTTAGCATTCTATTATCTTCATTCTCTTGGAGTGCTCGGATGAGTAAGTATATATGCTTCTCTCTCTGCAGTTGTTCTCTCAGTAGGGTGCTATGCAAATGCCCTGTTTAGCACTTTTGGCCCCGTGACTGTTAAAGTCTCATAAGTGATGACTTTGCAAGGAACAGATGTTGGCGGCTGTGTTTGATGAGTCTTGGCAGAGAGAGACGTGCAGCGATGATTCCCGTTACACAGGAAGAAACAAACAAGGCTAAGCTGTCTTATTCAGCATGCCACGCATGCTAAGTAATTCCTGCTCTAGAACGTATCATTATCATCAACAAACACACACACATATATATACACACACACACACATTTTCTTCTAGAGTATGCTGCTATTATCCACCAGACATAAACATGCTATACTGCTTTGGAAAACATCATTATCGTCGACAAGCACAGATAGCATGCATGTCAAGCTGGGTATTAGAAGGTCTAAGCTGTAGAGAGGTGGCATGCTGGAAAAGATTCACAGCAGGATTCCCTCAGGTATGGGTTTTTAAACTATGAATCCAGGAACTCAAGACCGAATAGACTGAGCTGGATCCTATACCTGTGGTCTAGTTGGCTCATTATCAAAGATGTGCATTAAACATAATTATGTTTTCTGCACTTTGCCACCTTAATACAAACAAAGCTAATCCAAACTCTCTCTCTTTTAGATTTATGTGTTTAATCTCCTTGTTCTAGTCATGATTTGCACTTTAATGGGGTCCTGTGTTTAAGGAACAGCTGCCTCTGTGTATATTCTGTGTATCTGCAGTGCATTAGCTCTGATCAACTCTATAGTAAAACACTTCTGTTTGATGTCACTAATGTCACTTTGTCGTGCCATGCATATTAATTAATACATCTCATTAAATAGCTTCTTTTCTTTTTTTTTCAGTACAATGAAACTCAGCATGTCATATTAAGAAAAAAAGATAAAGATTTTTACAAAATCCATTAAAATTACAACTTATGTGCACATATAAAGTTTGTCAATTGTTTGATAACAGCATTTGAGAAATTCTCTCTCTCATTTAAAATAATATGTGTGACCTGTGCTGGCAAAATGAGTCACAATAAGCACATTTTCAAAAATGAGTTCTTTACAGAATCCTGTATTTCTGTGTATGTGTGTATATCGGGATTGCACGCTGTCTGATAGGGTTGGGCGATGTCCCCTAAATTGGCAGATGCTGATGTTTACAGTAAAACATCGCAATGGACGATATCATCGCCCAAGGGGGGTGGGGGTATATTTTACTACATCTCTTTACATAAATATTTTCTATTTAAACTATAAATTTCATTATTTTAATAACCCAACTAATGACTTATCTGCACTTTCCAATAGGTTGCGCGTGAGGGGGAAAAACATAGCTTTCTTCCACTTAAGAAGAGTTGTGCACTTTTAAGCAATTTTTAATTTTATTAAATCTCATTACATAAATAATTTTCGAAATTTTCTAAAAAGTGTAATTTTGTTATTTTACTAACCCAACTAATGACTCATCTGGGCTTTCCAATAGGTTGCACGCACTTTTTGATTTTGAATATTGTTTTTTAAACATTCATTTGCGTAGTTCACATGACCACCTTACAATATTTCAATAAAAATTTATTTTGTAGCGACAAAGGACCATCTTGTCACTTAGGCTAGAGGTGTTGTAGGGTTATCTGACACGCGAGATACAAAAAACAAGACGCTTCCAGTCCAGTACTGCATTTATCACCTTTATTTTTCAGTTTCGATGCAAGCACATAAAATCCTCCCTTTGCATAACCACTCCTAAACGTTAAAAAATAGTTTGTTTCCCTCATTACACCTGCCCTCACTTCCTCTCTGGCTACCTATATACCCATTAAACCCACACTCCACCCGGTGTCTAATAGTGGAACTACAACAGACATTTAAATAGAGCATAATTACACTATGCTTTGCATTATAAAAAGTTAATTGTGCTGCTAATTATAAGTGAAATGTAAATCCTGAGTGTTTTTCCCATTTTCTTGTTCTTGATTTGTTGTTGTTCTGTGTTTTAATAAATGTGTGTTATCAGAATCACTTTCATTCTTTCATTTGATTTGACATTACGGCCAAGGCAAATTGTCTTTAAAAAAGTATTAGACAAAAGTTGTTTGACGTTCGCTGAAGTTTATCTTAAACTGTTCAGTGCAATAGCCACAGAAGAGCTGTGTGACAATGAGCAAGATTTCCTGAGACACTACAATAGGCTACTAATAATTCATTAATAAGGGCTGTTTTCTTAAATTAAATATTTTAAAGTTAAATGCACAGTGTAAGACCCGTAAAACTGACAAGAGGCTAACAATGTCAAGATCAATATTTGTGTAGCCTGCCTGGCACGGTATTTTCACAGACTAACACACATCACGTCTCTGGCATAGATACCCTAGTATTTAAAATAGCATACATGCAGTAGATATATTCTCCATTTAACTTACAGAGCAATCCCTGCAAAGTTTTTAGGTTAACTAGAAGAGACTAGGATTAGTGTGTGTCGCACTTGCAAGACTCACAATGGGGGGTGTGGCGTTATGATGGTGGCTCTCCATCATGATATCGTCCATCGGCACAACCCGAGTGAGTCAGCACGAGTGAGTTCGTTTCATGGACAAAGGAAAGGTACTCCTCTCCGAAAATGTACAATTAAAGAGACTTTTAGATGTTTATTTGCTATTGGAGCATTGGGATTGCTAGACTAGGGCTTAATGAACAAAGTTTTGTGAAAACCTCAAATCGACATTTTTCACTTGTTTTGCCTATAGCTCGAAATTATCCTATGTGCATTCCTTTTGCCAGCACGGGTCACGTTAATTATTTAAAAAAAAAAATATGCCAATGGAGTTCGACAATTTACAAGTCGTTTTACAGTTAATTTGATACATATAAAAAATAAAATAAAAATACATACATACATACATACATACATACATGCATGCATACATACATATTTAGAAGTTCCATATACATCTAGGTTTTCTAAAACCATGCAAATCCTGGTTCAAAGACAAATTAATTGAAATAAATATCTTAATTACTTGTTTTGTCTTGTAAATAATTTTAAGTAATCTTGAAGCCCCTAATGTTGTGAAACATTATTATTACTACTTTTTTGCATGTTTGTGTGTGTGTGTGTGTGTGTGTGTGTGTGTGTGTGTGTGTGTGTGTGTGTGTGTGTGTGTAATTTGTATTTGTATCACACGATCACAATTTTTAATCTAATGAATTACATGAGATGCATAATTTAAATCGCACACCAAATTTGGCAGATAAATTACCTACAAAAGATCATTTAAAGTCATTACTGTGTTAAATGAGAAAAGCATAAAATAGACATTACAAAAATTAGAAATATTTTATTAAATTCAGAGAATTTATTACACAGACTTTTAGACTGTAACAGCCTTTTTGTCAGAAGCTGCATCTGAATTGGTATTTAGATACATTTACAGAGCAAAACTGTTTTTAACTAACCTTCTTCAAAATATAATTTTTACGTTCCACAAAAGTAAGTCATACAGGTTTGAAACGACATGAGGGTGAGTATATGTACATAAACAGATTTATTAGTTTACCATCTTTTATTAAAAATAAATAAATAAATAATAAAAAAATGAAATGATACTCCAAAGTAAAACTGCCAGTAGGTGGCGGTAAAAGTCTAAATGAGCAAGTCATTTGCTGCGTCCCAATTCACATACTATGCGTCCTAAATAGTATTTCAAAATTAGAATTAGTGCATCCCAAATCATAAAAAAAAAAAAGAGTATTCCAAAGATACCTGGACGTCTACTTTTTCCAGAATGCGAAGTGCAGATCCTTGCACACTCTAATGGCTAATATTGCCCACAACCCAGTGCGCATTGGACGAGGATTCAAAAACAAACATGAAGTGTTAAAAATCTACAAACATGGCGAATGTGCGAGTCAAGTAGAGAGATTTAGATAAAGGGGTTTGAGTACTTATCACTATCTAGCCTGATATTAAGATAATAAAGATATGTATTCAATGTTATCCACATTATATTTCATCTGCAACAGCATTGTGAACTTTTGTAATGATATGTTTGGTCAATGACTTTTAAATGCATCATTATTTGCAAACTGCAAACAAATGAAGAGAGTTCTCCACATGAAAAACCCACGACTGGCAGATCAACGTACTACTACATTTCTCCTCAAAAAGGTAAGAAAATAAATTCAATTGAATGTGGATTTTACCTGACAAGACGATTGACAGGGCAGTTTAAACAGTTGACAGGATGCACGTAACTAAGCGACAGAGCTGAGCAATAATGACGAAGTATGTCCCAAAGCTTGCCTACTCTTCTGCTACACACTCACAAGTATGTACTTTTTCTTCACAAAAACAGTACATGCTTTTAGTGCATAAGATAAGGCGCATCAGGATGCAGCAATTGAGTCAATTCATTCATTCATTCAATTTGTTCAAACAGCTGAATCTATTTGAATCTAAACCTACAATTGATAGATATGTAAAGCTGATACAGCAAGTTCATGAAGACCATCAGAAAAAAAAATAAATAAATAAATATTCCAACGATTCTGGATTGTTACACTTACAGTGCACGGTCTTGCCTGCCTGTATTTTCCTTACAAATGCTCTACGAAGACATAATTTATGTTGTTTGGAATATCGTGGGCTTATATATTCAAAATATGAAACTCACTGTCAGAAGGCTGCTTTCAATTTCAAATGCTCACGTGCTCTTTGTGAAGACAGCTTGTGCATGCAAATGTTTGTGGTAAAATGTACTTGCATCTCAAAATGCTTTTATGACGTGAAAATAATGTAAACAGTGTCAGTTCTGTCTTAAGGGATTAAACAGCAGGACAAACCACATCTTGTATTTCAAAAGAGATCTGTGCATTAGTGTGCATTAGATCTCATGCTATGATGTCATCAGTAATAATCACACAACCGTAAAGATGAGAGAGAAAAATCCCTTACAGTTCTTGAATGGAAAACGTTCAGATGCTGAAAGCATTCTTTGTTTATTGCTTGTAATAGGTTTCTTTGTTCCTCTATTATTTGGGATACTACTTGCTTTTATGTTTTGAAGCTATATTAAAATTCTTAACAGAATTGTTTTATTTATACATTTATAATTAATTAATATTATAATTACATATGTATTTAAATAAAATTTAAAAAAAGGCCTTGCACACTGAGTGGGAAATTCTCGTCCGAAATTTTCACAAGTTAAAAAATAAATACTACCTCACATTGTGTCAATCACATTTACACACTGCCTCCGAAACTTTCGTCTGTCATAAAATAATTTTTATTTGCATAATACATTTTGGCAAAGACCTTAAGATTTACGAAATCATTAAGCGAATTAAAAAAAAAAAAAAAAAAAAAAAAAAAAAAAAACCAAGTAGATCAAGAATGTTTTGGAATCGGATTGTAAGGTGCCTAAAGATTCCCACCCCTACACTCTAAAAATGTTGGGTTAAAACAACCCAAGTTGGGTTGAAAATTGACAAATCCAGCAACTGGGTTGTTTTAAGCAAACATTTAACCCAACCGCTGGGTTAAAACAACACAGTTGCTGGGTTTGTCAATTTTCAACCCAACTTGGGTTATTTTTAACCCAGCATTTTTTAGAGTGTACTATTGACTAGGAGAGTCACATAATGGATCTCGTTGTCCAGTGTTCTATTTATCTAGATCAATAAAAGAGCCCAAATGAAGAAACTACCAAAGTTAATCTGAATCAATATCCACTGTGTTCACACTATCCATACCTCAGTTTAATAAGTTTCTAAAATCTCTCTAATAAATGTAATTATTAATGTGGACATGAATGAGTGGAGGATTTTAGCAGCCAGCATATTTCTACCTGCAACAAACTTATAGGAGTTTGTCTGGAAGTATTCTAACTTCACGATTTTCTACAAAGCCAAAAAAAAGAAGTGTCAAACAAAAAAACTGATTTAAAATTCAGATTCCTAACAACAATATTGACAATGTGAGAAAGGACACGAGAAGCAGAAAGTTACCATTGTGATGCAGATCTAATCAACTGAAGCTCAGAGAATCAATATCATTCCCTGAGTCAGTCAGACAAATGCAGTCAAACTGTACGGGTCTCAGACGACCAGCGGGCAGAGTGAGGGAAAAACAGAGTGCCCTTGATACTCTCTCACTGGTTTCCAATCGCACCGATACTCTTGTGTGCCACTTAAAATTCAACTCTGAAATATTCACTCCCTCCGGCACAAGACGCTGCAGATGGTGATGCCTTTATGCGATGACAGAATCTGGATTTAAAATACATTTCTCTATGAAATATATATGGAAGAAGTAACTTTAAAATGACTTTCCAGAAAATGGTTTACCATCAAATAAATAAAGTAGTGAAAAAAACCAAACTGGCTCATCCCTGTGGTACCTCCTTCAGATGACTCTGCTGTAATTCTTAGCAGTGTGTAATGGGATTGGTCAGGGGAAACAGTCAGGCTCTTCTGAGAGTAACTGTGAATTTAGGCTAGGGGCACGGGGGATTGCCGGTGCCAAGGACAATGATTAATTTACCACTTCATTAGACTAGTGCTCAAGTATTCATGGCGAACATAGACACAGAGGGTTTTATGGAGGATTAGAGAGCGAACCAAACGTCAGACAGAGAAGGACCAAGTGTTTTTGGGTGGATGTAGAAAGAGAGAGCACAAAAAGCTAAGGAAAGGAAACTTTTCTGAGATGAGACTTGTCTGCTCTACCTGTAATTCTGTAATTTCCTTCATCCTGCATCAAGCCCCTGTGCGACATTTCTATTTATAGAAGCTTTTATCGTTGCCATGACAATGAATTAGCCCAAGCCCTTTTTCTTTTAGATGATGGATACTGCCTATGGGTGAACCTTACCTATGTGGATCCTCTTATTGCAAGCTTCCAGCTCCCACAAACAACACGCATTGCAACTCAAAATCCATATTGTGAATCTTTTATAGTACAAGAAAAATATACAATTAAGGATGGAATACACTACACACAGCTTTTGCACAGATTTTTGCAAAGAACTGATGCTCAATGCTGAAAGTCAGAGCTAGTCTGCTGATTTTAGGCAGTCGCAGTTGACGAGTTCATAGAAAAATCGCAGTGTATGATGGGCACACACACTCCAATATTATTTATCTTTAGACCTATTCCATCCAGTCAGAGGATGGCATGTTTGACTGCATTTTTACACTGCAAGGTTTGTCACACAGATCCAATTATTTGACCATATCCGTGGTGTTGTTTTTTTTTTTTTTTTACATTCATGTTAAACATGACTCATATTTCCATATCTGCATTTCATTAATCCCCGACAAACTAGAATTATTCCATTGGTGATCGCTTTCAGCGACACGGTTGATCATTGTGTTTTGAATGGCCATATATAAAAATGTATTTACATAATTCACGTTGGGTGGTTGTTTGACTTTAATGCACACCAGATATGATTATCCCACTTATACCATGATCACTTGCCAGCATGTACAATTTTAAGCTGTCATTGATGCTTGCAGCACAAAGTTTGACTCAACATACACAATAATGGTGACGTTATGGGGACAAAACATCCCCACAAAGATGGCAACATCTGAAATCCTTGCCCTTGTGGGGACATTTTTTGGGGAAAACAGCTTATAAAGCATACTTTGAAGTTTTCTGAAAATGTAAAAAAGCTGAACGTGATGGGTAGGTTCAGGGTTAGGATAGAATATATAGTTTGAACAGTATACAAATCATTATGTTGATGGAATGTCCCCATAAAATAAAGTGTGTGTGTGTGTGTCACAATATTACACACACACTACACGTGTAACAATATCCGATGTGTCAGATTTGTTGTGCCAGTGTAAATGCAGCCTTAGATAAATTGAGTCAATTTCAGAACACCTACAGACCTTAATCAGGGTAGCACACATATTTAATTTTTAACAGGAATGAAAACGAGGCTGTGGGGGAAAGTACAGTGCACTCAATGGATTGTACTGTTGTTTAACTGTTCAGCTGACAAAAGGTCTTTAAAAAAAAAAAAAAAAAAACACTTCAGTAGACAAACGTTTTGAAAGTTGTGAAAATTACATGATCTAGGACCTTTATATATAATGCGTGTCATTGTAAAGGCTGTAAATTTATTCTTCACAGCCTCGTTGTCACTGAATTCAACACGGATATAGCATATACCCTGACTAAGGTCTATTGTTTTTATTTCTCATAGGTCTCTTAGCAATGTGACGAATGAGTTTGTTACGTTCAAAATTATTTGAAAGTTTGGTAGTGTGTGACCCTCAGTCGTTGCATGATGCCCAGTTTATTTTTCTGTACCATTTATAAAATCGGCAAGTGTATGATGCAAAATCTGTTCAAACTTTAGTTCAATTCATTATCCAAGAAGGCCCTCTAGAGTGCAGAAGAACCACAAGAAAGCAGCTCTGCTTTTCTCTCACCAAAGTGAAGCACTGAAAGAAATCGCCATGACAGGATCGGCCGCTCAGACACAGAACCCCCGTAGAGAAATGGGGAGAGAGTCCTTCACCCTGAGCACTTCTTCAATACTGACCCACTGAGCCCAGAAAAGCAAGAATGAAGAAGCAGCTGAGAGGAGCTCCAAAGTTTAAGCTTGTATTGTGGAAAACGGCAAAAAAAAAAACAGCCTTGGTAGATTACGACAGACGGCCATTTTGTGCCGCTGTCTACGCAGAGCCTGGGTGGTATGCAAAATTCTCCATGAACAAAGAGGTAGCGAAGTTAGTAGTGGAACGGAAGACAAACCTGTGTAAAATCAAGGATTGGGGTGGAACAATTTGTTTTTGGTTGTCCACAATGCATCTGTGCAGCGCTTTGATGATTAGTAAAAGCTTTTTTAAACCTGTTTGGATGAGATGTCTGTCCTTTTGTATTTGAAAATGCTGGGATAGAGACATAAAAAGATAATTTCACCTGGCTTTTACTGGATTTCAAGTCCTTTGGATTGAGAGCTGAGAAATTATTTTTGTTTAGTATTTTTTTCCTCTGAGTGGTAGATGAGAATACTGCAATTCTACAGTGACACCTGCTGGTTGCCCATTGTTACTTTCAAAAATAACATGTTTTAAATGTCCATCATGCTTCAAAGACACACAGACATACAAGTCTCACCTCCGTGACAGGAACGTCATCTCTGAGCTCTGTGCAATGGGAGGCCAGAAGGCCAATCACTCTCATCACTTTGCTCCTTCTAAAACACAAATTTGAACAATCAAATGACTCATCTAGCGGTTCATTTTTATTAAAGCTCTTCTACTTTGTTAAAATTTGACATTTAATTCCATCTTTTAAATATATAAATAGCTCTCTCCTGCCATTTTAAGAATAGCGATATTAGCAATACATCACTATGTTTTCAGCATTTTTTTTTTTGAGGATGATATGAATGCATCTTTATTCCTATTCATACTCGATATCTAGGCCAGGGGTCTCTTAGTTTCTCAGGTCTCTTAGTTTCTCTTAGTAAAATATTCACAATATTACAGTTTTTACTGTATTTCCGATTAAATAAAAGCACCCTATGGAAATGTATATAAAACGTTTGAACGGTATTGTATAGATTGCTCATTTAAATATGAGCTGTGGTTTTCAGTGTCATTTAAAACTAAAGTCGTTCTGTCCGTTGCTTGGTGACTGTAGTGTGGAGATAGAGGCTGTAATCCTGTGAGGGGCCAGTGAGACACATGCCTGTCATTCCTTCCACTCAGAGCCAAAGGGACAGAGAGGAGAGAGACAGCCACTGCATTTCTCTGAGCAGACACTCCAAGGCTGGCACCAATAGTGTCATCGGAGAATACTACACTAGTTACAGTATAATCCGGCAAATTTTAATTTTAATTTTTATACCAGTAAATGTATTTGGTTACATGAAATCAAAGTGAAACCAATACAACAATCTTTTCTTTTTTTTTTTTCCTTAAGGCAGAGTTTTCAGAATTAGATACTGAAGAAGGGTGAAACTTACATATCCCAGTTAGGAGCATGTCGCATCTGTTGAACCAGCAAAGAGAACTGGAAAAAAGAAGTTAAAAAAAAGAATCAACGTCTCAATATATTTTCAATTTCATTCAATCAGAGCCAGTGAGGGTTCTTTAGAGGGCTCTTAACAGCATGATGTTTTTGTGACATTTTATAATTATAATTTGTTTGTATAATTTGTGCACTGTACATGCACTTCTGTGTACTTACAGCATACTTACCTAAGAAAGTGCAGGGCAATATAAGATAACTAAATGGATTAAGGTTAGGTTTAGGGTTAGTACCTAATTATTACTCAGTTACTATAAGAACACAGTATGTACATGTGGAACAGGACTGTAAAATAAAATGCTACCTGTCATTTTATAATATACTTTTATTTTCTTCTGCCTTTGACATCACAACTCAGGACAATCCCTACTGAAGAGTTGTGCGAGTGCTTATGTGCCATCAGCCAATAAGTGCTGTCATCATATCAAAAATGGCGACTCCAAAGTGACTGGTCACATGGCACAAAAAAAAAAAAAAAAAAAAAAAAAAAAATCCTGAACCTCTGTAAACCAGAGTGCTCAAGGAATTGCCATTGAGATAAATGGAAATTCTAATGGTGGGGAGACACCTAGTGGCCAGAAGAGGCTACTATGAAAACAAATTATACTTGGAAATTACCAAAATGTTCAAATACAAATGTTGCTTATCTGATTTACATTGTCTAGGCTTAAAGTTTCAGTATAAATATGGAACAAGCTCTTTTGGTGCCAATGAACTAATACATTTAGAATCTATTAAGTTCCTCTGATTACAGTTTACATTGATGAAAGCAAAGGAAGAGGAAGCTCATTTTCAGACTGGAGGCGAGGACGGCAGCAGACACCCATTCCTCAGCTGACACACTATTGTTCAACTTCCCTCATTAGATGATCTACACGTCCAACCACTCAATATCACCCAAAAAAAAAGTACGATTTGCACCACGTGGAATGGTTACAAATTTAAAGGTTTACTAAGTTCTCTTCAATTTATTTTTATTAAATAAATTTTTAAACATGAATCTAATTTAAAATGCAAACATGATGAGGGTATGTAAAACATTTTGTTTAGTTTCAGTGAGACCAGCTGCTGAGTGTGTGTCTGTAAAGGTTAGTTCCAGTACCGCGGGAAGTAGGGGTGTGCTATACACTAGGGATGTGCCGATTTTCCCACTGTTTAATCAACTTGTGGCAACACGTGTTACTGATTACACCACATATTTTAAGAAAACATATGCGTCAATGACGCTCTGTCAGTGATCTGTAGCGCTTATTTTTATCTTTAAAGTTAAATCTTTCCTTTTCTTGGAACAAACCGAATGCTTAAATGTTGATTATTACTCTTAATGAAAAAAAAAGCATAAGTCAGCTGGTCATTGTCACCAAGTAAACCCTTTTAGGGAGATACAAGATCAGGGTGCTATATGACACCTGATCACCCTGTCAGGGTTTAATTTGTGATAACGACCATGTGACTGTACATTATCCCTTTCAATAGCACGTGCTTCAGATGCATCTTACCAACTGGGAGTGTATAAGGTGCGTGGCCGTCTCTCTGTGGTTACAGACAGAGCAGAGGTAACAGAGTAGGTTGAGTTTAGTGCGTGGTGCTGTGGCATTGGCTGATCCGGCCCGGTCCACTGACTCCAGAACAGCACACACCTGCTGTAAGAACTGAGACCAGTCCTCTGAGTTCAGACAGGACAACCGTTCAGCTGAGAGAGAGGGATGTGCAGAGATGCGTGTTAACTAATGACAAATACAACATTTGATTTCCGTAATGTATTAGTAAAAGTTGAAATTAACATTAAGATTAATAAAATGCTGTAAAAGTATTGTTCATTCTTAGTTCAAGTTAACTAATGTAACCTTATTGTAAAGTGTTACCAAAATAACACTGCAACAAACACCTCTTGTAGCAACCACAGATTACATCTAATGGATCACAGTTATCTATTAGTTGAGAATGAACTCTCAGCACATTTGTTACGAGCCCCTGCTCTTCCTTGTTTTCTCTTTTCTTTCTGAGTATAGTTGCCAATAGGATGGGGGCTGAGCCCGATTATTCCTAACACCTGAGGCCTCTGTCTATTTAAGAGCTGCTGGTGGCACTTCAGTTTTTTTGTCCTACCTCAGAAAACCAGGGGCACATTCAAGTTCAAACCGGTGCGCAACGTTTTGCTGCAGTTTCCGGGTTGAACGACATGTTTCCTGGAAACAGTGCGCAACGGGTTTGAGACACCCACCAAACAAGAGAGAACGTATATCAAATATGTCAGCCCAATCAGCAGCAACATAGGTCCAAGTAAAGTCGTTTACAAATGTGTCCGCTGCAGCTCAGAATACACAACAATTGAAGATATTAGAAGACATGACTGTCGAAAATACAAAGTATTAAAGTAAGAACTAGAAATAAAATTATTTAAATTAGAATTGATTACCAGGGGATACATTTTTTTTAATTAAATAGGATCAGGATGTTATATTTTATTCTGGACGGCAAGGGCAGTGATTGCATAGAGCATATTTTGCAGTACACATATTTATAACGACTAACCGAAAAATTCTTCAAAAACACAAAGAATGGCCTTCTCAGCTGCCATAGTTGCAACTATTGCGTCATCAGAACAGGGTGTTCAACGCAGTACCGTTTCCGTTATAAAAAATTTGGCAACGTTTTGTCGGGGATGAACGCAGCCCTGTTTGTTTGTGGTTTTGGAGTTTGATTTTCTTTTGTACAGGATGGTGAGTATTGTCTGTTTAGTTATATTAGAATAGAGGGAAAGCAGAGATAAGTAAGCTGACCCGGAATATTCTTTTGTGGAAGTCATCACAGTGGTGAACAGAAACTACAACAAATACACTCACCTAAAGGATTATTAGGAACACCTGTTCAATTTCTCAATGCAATTATCTAATCAACCAATCACATGGCAGTTGCTTCAATGCATTTAGGGGTGTGGTCCTGGTCAAGACAATCTCCTGAACTCCAAACTGAATGTCAGAATGGGAAAGAAAGGTGATTTAAGCAATTTTGAGTGTGGCATGGTTGTTGGTGCCAGATGGGCCGGTCTGAGTATTTCACAGTCTGCTCAGTTACTGGGATTTTCACGCACAACCATTTCTAGGGTTTACAAAGAATGGTGTGAAAAGGGAAAAACCATCCAGTATGCGGCAGTCCTGTGGGCGAAAATGCCTTGTTGATGCTAGAGGTCAGAGGAGAATGGGCCAACTGATTCAAGCTGATAGAAGAGCAACTTTGACTGAAATAACCACTCGTTACAACCGAGGTATGCAGCAAAGCATTTGTGAAGCCACAACACGCACAACCTTGAGGCGATGGGCTACAACAGCAGAAGACCCCACCGGGTACCACTCATCTCCACTACAAATAGGAAAAAGAGGCTACAATTTGCACAAGCTCACCAAAATTGGACAGTTGAAGACTGGAAAAATGTTGCCTGGTCTGATGAGTCTCGATTATGGTAGAATCAGAATTTGGCATAAACAGAATGAGAACATGGATCCATCATGCCTTGTTACCACTGTGCAGGCTGGTAATGGTGTGGGGGATGTTTTCTTTAGGCCCCTTAGTGCCAATTGGGCATCGTTTAAATGCCACGGCCTACCTGAGCATTGTTTCTGACCATGTCCATCCCTTTATGACCACCATGTACCCATTCTCTGATGGCTACTTCCAGCAGGATAATGCACCATGTCACAAAGCTCGAATCATTTCAAATTGGTTTCTTGAAAATGACAATGAGTTCACTGTACTAAAATGGCCCCCCACAGTCACCAGATCTCAACCCAATAGAGCATCTTTGGGATGTGGTGGAACGGGAGCTTCGTGCCCTGGATGTGCATCCCACAAATCTCCATCAACTGCAAGATGCCAACATTTCTAAAGAATGCTTTCAGCACCTTGTTGAATCAAGGCCACGTAGAATTAAGGCAGTTCTGAAGGCGAAAGGGGGTCAAACACAGTATTAGTATGGTGTTCCTAATAATCCTTTAGGTGAGTGTATAATTTGTGCATTCCCATTTGGTTTAAAGTCAAGAAAACATCCATGACAGCATTTCTTAGACTTGCAGAGATTGATCAGAAAGGCGTCATTTGCAGTCTTTCTCTCAGGCTGTTGTATTAGAAATGTGAACTACTTTTATATAATAAATAAATGCAACACACTTATACACTTACACTTAATAAAATAAAGTGTAATACTTACACACTTTATAAAATATAAAAATATTTACAAATTCCTATATTTATATGTTAATACAGTTTTTTCCAACTGCTTACATACAAAATCTCTTCATGTCACACGATTTTTGAAACCCCTCAAAGTGCAAACCTACACACCAAATCTCCATAAGCTCCAAAACCATAAACTATTTTTCAGCCTTTGACACAGTTTTCAATTGCATAAAACACTTTTTTCAAAACGCTACACACAATTCTCTACCTAAAACACAAAAATCTAACAGGAAGTGACTCGCTTTCCTTTTCCAAACACAACCAATCAAAATGCTACACTTATTCACCAGGTCTCACACACACACACACACACCTCACATGTGCAAACACTAATCGCTTAACTGATAATAAACCAATCACTGCTTTACTGTAGTATAGGCCTATAAATAGGTCAAAGGTCAGATTAACTGTTTTGAACAATGATGTTAACAATGGACCGAAAGCAAGAGGAGTTGGAGGGAGAGGCAGGGGACAACAAGGACAAATTCAAAGATGAAGAGTTGGAAGAGAAGGAGGAGGGAGAGGAAGAAGAGGTCAAAGAAGAGAAGGAAGGAGAGCCATCTCTGATGAGATTAGGGAAACACTTGTTGATCATGTGATCAACCACGGTTTGACCATGAGAGAGGCTGGACTGAGAGTGAGATTTACAGTCGTCCATAACTCAAACCTTCAGAAATGAGAACAGATTGCATAAATATTTGTAACTCTTCATTAATGAATGAGGTTGGTTATCATGCTGTACTAAATTATTTTTGTAAATTGTTTATAGTTCCTATGCTAAGCTACAGAGTGGAAAGGCAAAGACATCATGGAGGACGAGGACGCTTGTTTACAGATGACTGTAACTGCAAAAGACTGCTATTATAAATATGGTTTTGGCCAACAGTGCAACTAGGATTCGAAAGATGAGAGAGCATATCTTGAATAATGACACCGTATTTAACAACATCAATGCTGTAAGCCTGTCGACCATACAACGCATCCTCCAACGGCACCAAGTGACGATGAAACAACTTTACAAGGTGCCATTTGAGAAACTCTGACAGTCAAGAATCTGCGACATGACTTTGTAGAGGTATGTATGCAACACTAAATATGGTATGTCTTAAGTACTCATCTGTATATCATTTTGTCTGTTACAGAGTATTGGAGACAGATTGGAGCCCATGTAATTCGCCATGAATTTATTTATGTGGATGAGGTTGGCTTCAACCTCACCAAAACCAGGCGCTGCGAAGAAAAAATTTAATAGGACAGAGGGCAATTACCAATATCCCTGGACAGCGTGGGGGTAACATAACTATGTGTGCTGCCATCACTCAAAACGGGGTCCTCCATCGCAATGCCACACTGCCATATGCGTATACGTACAACACTGGCCATATGCTCACTTTTTTTTTGTGGATGCAATTTACACAATACTCATCCCTGATTCAGATCAGGAGCCTGCTAGATTTGTGGTTATATGGGACAATGTTAGTTTTCACCCGGCAGTTCTGCTCCAAAACTGGTTTGCCACCCATCTACAATTTGTAGTTTTGGATCTACCCCCATATTCATCTTTTCTAAATCCCATAGAGGAAAGTGTATGATCGCCAACCCTATAACCACATGCCGCTTCTCCAGGCAATGGAGGACGCATGTGGGGACATAGAGGTTGTCTCTGTCCAAGGTTGTATACGCCATGCTAGGAGATACTTCCCTCGATGTTTGGCAAGAGTCTTGTGATGTGGATTAAGTATTGTGGCCAGCCCCAGCCCAGAGAAGAGATGAAGCATAGCTTAGCACTGGTGACTTTTGAAGGAGACGTGAGGCATTTTGCATTTTGTGTGTGCAGTTTTTGGAATTGTGCGTAGAGTTTTGAAAAGCAGCGTGTAAGCAGCTGGAAAAACTGTCAATGGAAACAAATCATCACAGTCTGTGAAATGAGTCTTAGTCATTCCTCAGTAGAACAAAAGAGATGATTTTTTTTTTATATATACTACATATAGTCAGGGGTTAAAGTGGGCCAGAACGGTCTGGAACTGCGTTCTGGCACCTCGGATAAATTAATAAATAAATAGATCCAGTAGTCGCAGCTGGATCGTCTCATGCACAGTGTTCGGTGCCTTTGCTGCTCTATTGAAGTCCAGGCAGTTGCTTTATCCATTTGAATACAATCGCAAAATCATGTGTACAGTAAAGGGTCAATGGGGAAACTAGCTGAACCAGACTGAATAGCTCCGACCATGTAAACTGAAGTGTTTACCTGAAGAGGTAAACTATATGCTGCCTATATGATTGTAATCATAGCCAGCTATGAGGTCACAGAGGATCCGGACCTCTGTATTTTTCAGAGGTGTATATAATAAATGTTTTGAAATAATTTACTAATGGAGTAACACTTTAGTGCTGTGAGGATATCTTCTCATCTGAGCTGCCTGTAGTCTGTCACCGCTCGTCAATGTCAAAATATTTGAGATGACCAATCAAATTAAAGTAGGTGGCCTTTATGTTCACAGACACTGCATGAATTTGCGTCGCACAGCGCTTCAGTAAACATGTACACACACAAGAGATGTAAGTGCGAGATGCAAGTAGCTAAACTAAACATTTCATATTTGACAGCTGTTTTAGTATAGAAAATGTTAAACAACCGACAAAAATAATCAGGCAAACTAATAAAATTTTGTCTAATTTAACACAAAAAAAAAACACACCAAATAGCAGTTTACCTGGGTGTGCTGGTACACAAAGCGTTTTGGGGTCAAAGCGAACTGGAGCAGTCTTTAAAATCTAAAAATAGAGCAGAATTAGAAACTAACACCACTGTAGGTTAGACAGAACATTGTCATATTCACACTAGAATAGGGACACAGTTTAGACAACAGGTCCCTCAGACATGGTCTATATTGTTGGACTGAAGGTCTCTTTTACCTTTGGGTTATCCATGATGGGAGTCACAGCGAGGTCATTGTCCGTGTATAAAAGTGATTTAATACAAGTGTTTATGTCAGTCTGCTCCTCCACCATAACACTGGATTCCTATGGAACACATACAACACACTCCTTTCATTAACACCGTTTAAATAATACTATAAAAAAAAAAACTATATTTAACACTGGTGTTATAACTTCTGGCAAACTACAATAATCCAGAGTAAGGTTATCCAATCCTATTCCACCACCATCCTGCAGAAATTAGCTCCAACCTACTCTAGCACACCTGTCTGAAAATTTCTAGTAATCCTGATGATCTTGATTAATTGGTTCAGGTGCGTTTAATTAGGGTTGAAGCTAATGCTGCCTTGATATGCTATCGGAATTATCTTTAATATGAGTTTTCTAGTTAAAAATTAGACATGAATGCCCTCTCAAGTTGTATTTGCCACTGGGAAGGCTCAGTGATAATTTTGATACCCAAGTTCCCGAGAAGCTCCCAAACTTTAAACGTAGTGGAGGGGAGAAAAATTGCTGCTGTAACTGGTATTATTTATTAGTTTATTCCACAACAGCTACATCACCTTATCTTTTAATTTAAGTAGTGCATATTTACATACATGAATAATCATTTGAGGCGTATTTTATGTTTTTATTCAATGCTAAAATATAATTTCAGCTTTAATATGACCTTCCCAGTAAATAGGCAAGAATAAAGCTGGTGTCTTCTAGGATTCCCGTTCTTTCAACAACAAAGCACTTGAATGCGACAAGCTTGTAAACACGACTTCCAAAGTGGGAAGTAGGACATTTCTGATCGCACGTGAAGGCAGGATTGCACACCCCTAATGTGGGTATAAATATGGGTTTGTCTCAATCAGCTTCCTAGGTCATTGTAAGGACAGTAAGGACCCCTGGCTCACTACACATTTTCACAGTGCATTGTGACTTTTTAGGCAGCAGACGTCTCAGAGCACTGGAAGGATTTTGCAATGGAGGATTTCTGACTCCCTGATCGCACTGGAGCTGACTGTGACACCCAATATCTGTGTCTCATTTGTCAGCCACATTTGTCAAGGATGTCCCATTTCAGAAAAGACACCTTTGTAAAACTGACTGTTATTCCTTGTGAGGTGTAAATTATTGCAATTTATAAAATAATAAATTGGAATTTAATGGTTACTTTTCTGAATTGAATTCTGAAATGAAGTATGCGACCTCCGGAAGGCACAGCCTTCGAAATGAGACACAGCAAATGTGCCAGAGGCAAATGGTAATGTTAAATATATCCAGTAGATGGTGCTGTTGGTTTAACAAAAGATGTGGTATCATATGCAAGCCTGAGGTTAACTGTTAAACGAGAATAAGGAATAAACGAATGGCTCAGCTTTCCACTGTGATTTTTTTTGTTGAGCGTTTTTAGTATGGACTGCGGGACATACAGAGGACACAAAAACATTTCACACACATCCACTATAAATTACAGTGGGACTACTTTGTTGAAAGCAATTACAAATTTAGTTTTGAGAAAAGCTAGCATCAATTACTGAAGATTCCACTTGATTTGATACTTTGTTATAATGCAAAGATATTCATACAGTTTGGAGGGCAACTGTATGGTTATGCTTGTGAACTCACTTGAATTTCAGGCCGATTGTCTTCTGTCTCTCTAGCCCTGCTCGTTCTGGGAGTTGGTCTGGAGCTGTTTGATCAAAGATACAAAACACAACTGAAATATTCTTGAATATCCTGATACTAGCACTGAACAACCCTCATGAAATACACAATATCAAAAGTATAGACACACACTTGACTCTTAAATCCTTTTCATCTAAACGTTTGAAACTAGTTTAGTAGACAAATGTAAATCATGCCTACTGTTACGACCCCAGTATGGGTCATATTGTGTGGGTTTGTTTGTTCTTTGTCTCTTGTTTCGTAGGTTGGAGTCAGAGTGAGTGAGGTCATGATGACTGATGGCTTACACCTGTGCTAGAGCTCCCTTCAGTCGTGATGGACACTCTCCCCTCGTGCCATATTGTTGTCGTCCTACTTATGGTTTTGTTTCCGTTTTGGTCTCTTCTTTTACTTTAACTTTAATAAATATTATTCCTTTTTGCATATTACCCAACGTGTCATCTCCTGCTTTGTCACGGCTTGCGAGCCGGCAGTTTTTTTACAAAAATAAAAGTTATGTAGTAACATATAAAATAGTAATGATAAAAATGAATTATATTTTCTTTTTTCAATGGATGGTTTGACCACATGGTGAAACATAATTCCCATAAAGAGTGATGACTTTACTGTTGTTGTTGTTGTTGTTGTTATTAGTAGTAGCAGTAGTAGCAGCAGCTGTAGTAGTATTTAAAAGGGTAATGATTACATTTAAGAAGGAATAAAATGCAATTTTAAAAATGCAAAGGTTTGTCTAAGCAATGCAATGCAAAGGTGTCTAAGCAATTTAATGGTAGTGTACATTAAGAGAAAGAGACTAAAATGTTCTGCTTTTACAGTATTTCAATGTTCACAAACATGTCCAAATAACACAGAAGTATCTATAGCTACATGTAATGAGCCAATTAAAATGATTATGAGTGAGTGTGAGATACAGAAGTTGAGGTACCTGAGGAGGAAAATCGTCTCTTTGGTATCGATGTCCAGCGCAGACTTTGGTCTAAACTCAATCACATTATCTATGATACAAAAACATCACAAAGAGAATGTAGGACAAAAAAATTATGATGAAAACAATGTCCTCCTAAAATTAAAATAAACTCTTTAAGCCTTGTGAGACAATCAAGAACAACAAATTAAGACCCAAGGACATCATCTGTATGGCAGGCTATTCAACAGGCATGTGATTTTTTTTTTGGCAATCTTTTATATAATTAAGGTGTTTGTTGACACTGTAAAAGATCTGTAGAACAGGAAGTTTAAAGAATTTTAAATACTACAGCTCTACAGTTCTGAATGAAGCCCATTTTAACAGATTAAGTTTTTAACATGATGTACAGCACAAAAGACTTTAAATTGATTCATGGTTACATAAGCTCACTCTTCTGTCATGTAGTCCCCCTCTGATAATATGCAATGGAGGTATTAACCAGCAGTAATCTAATCCTTGAGTGTACGGATGTGTGTGAGATTTAATGCTGAACATAAATATCACTTGTACATCAAAGCAAACTGAACATGAGTTGTACAGGCTCACACATGTCTACGTGCTTGGTGACCACACATGCACAGAGCATAGGCATAAAATCCACAGGCCGATTGCAGGCACACAGAGTATGGCAGTGTGGCAGGACGTGCTGACTCTCATGTCTGCTGCATTACCTAATGTGAAGGACTTGCTGAGGTTTGGGCTGGCTGGGTCAACAGGTGCTGTATGTGATTCCTCTGCTGTGTGAGAACCCACAGGTGCCAAATGAAGGCTGAAACACACACACACACACACACACACACACACACACACAAAATCAATTGGAGAAGACACTAGACAAATGTAAAAATGGATGGGTCATATTTTACCACCAAAATAATATAATAGTTTACAGGCAAGCAAATTAAGGTCAGTTTCAGTTACTTGAAAAGACCTTTCTACTGACTGAAAAACACCTGGAGAATGCCCAGTATCCCTAATCACCTGCGTGAACATGCCATAGACCTGCTGCAGGAGGCATGAGGACTGTACATGTGAACAGAGGAATAAACTGCAAGTCCGTAATGTAAGACTGTGCTACAGGGAGATAGCTGGTCATTCTTGCAGTGCCAAACCATATGAAACCATATGTATGCACTGGTGGAAGAGGGGAGTAACATCTCATAGCAAGAATTGGCAAATCTGCCGCGGTTCATAAGGATGAGATGCACTATAGTACTTAAAGCAGCTGGTGCCACATCAGATACTGCTACTTTTGATATTGACCCCCACCCCAACATTTCTTTTAAATATCCGTGAAATTTGTTCAGTTTGTCTCGGTTGTTAACATGTAAATATTTGTATGAATATAAGATTTAAGACATTTGCTGGAAAAAAAGCAGTTGAAAGTGAGGGGACTTTTTTTTTGCTGGTATATATTACATCACATTAAAAAAATTAAGCCAATTTTAGGACAACTGAAAACTGTCTTTTAGTTATTTGTTTGTCATTGTTTTTATGACGATTCAGTATAATTCTCAATTATATTATGTAAGAAAAACAAGAATACACACGGTCGTAATACATTTATGACAATCATCCTGCCTGGAGACAATAGTTTGATTTTTGTTTAAAATCATTGAAAGTATGCATCTTGGTAGTATTTGTTGCATTGCATTTAAAGGTCATTTTCTTTTTGTTTGGTAGTCGCTGGTAAAACTATCACTGGTGTGTGTATAAAGCAAATGATTTGGGGTGGTAAGATTTTTTAAAATAATACATTTTTCTAAAAGGACACAAGGCTGCATTTATTTGATCAAAATGCATGAAAAACAGTAACATTTCAAATATTACATATATATATATATATATTTTTTATATATATATATATATATATATATATATATATATATATATATATATATATATATATATATATAAAATGAATTCCTGTGACATAAAACTGAAGTATCACATCATCCTTCAGAAATCATTCTTATATCCTGATTTGGTGCTCAAGTAACATTTTTTATTATATATGCAGACTTGTGGTTGAATCACAATGGTCTTTGTTTTGGCCCACTCACAGCAGCTGACATCACCTCAGATCTCAATCACAGCCCAAAGTCAGCACCGCACCACACCACACCACACTTACAGACTTCATCAGATCTGCTGGAGTTTGCCATTCAACCAATCTCCTTTGTCTTAAAACATCTATGTACCTTCATTTCTGACCTGACCTATATTTAAACTTGGCAATAACTTTTGCTTCTTCGTAATTAATAGCAACAAAATGGCATAAACATATGTTCATAATTGTCCTGGACTCATAAAACAAATGACTTAAGAACAAATGAAACAGATGTGGCCTGTTTTCAGTGCAGGAAGCACCCAATACTACAGAAAAAGCTTTTTATAACCTGCTTTGTTGTGTTAGTTAGGATGGAACAAAGGCTCATTGTGCTGAACACACAGGCAGTGTATGAAGTGTGCCATAGGGCTTTTTGTCCACTCAATGCTTCAATATTAGACTGACAGCTTCTGTGCACAAGATGATCTATAGAGCCATATGCAAAGTACACCAGATTCTTTAACCACTTACACCATGAAGGCATTTTTTAATGATTTCACAACTGTGGCATACTTAGAAGTAATGGCTTACAAAAAAAAAATAAAAAAACACCACAAGATACACTATATTGCCAAACGGTTTGGGACGCCTGCCTTTACATGCACATGAACTTTAATGACAATAAACTTTAATGATGTCGGACGAGAAGGCCTGGCTCGCAGTCTCCGCTCTAATTCATCCCAAAGGTGTTATATCATGCAGATGCAGATCATATTTTAAATCAAGGAGTTTATATGGACAATAAACAAGGAGTTGACACGTTTGGTCTACTCGTTCTATAGTATACTTTAGACAAAGAACATATCCGCGTTTGTTGATCAGTGCCTGTAATGTGTGCAACTTTCAAATGTTTTTTTTTTTTTTATCATGTTTGAAAGTCCTTATGTTACACCACTGCTGAAAAACCTCAGAAAAAGTGATGCAATTTATTTTGTTATTATTGATGATTGGCATGATGACTATTAGAATGTTTATATGATGCATCATGCACAATCATGTCACCTACATCTGAGCCAAATTTTGTGTTGATATATCAAAAGCAATCAAAAGTTATGTCTAGACGTGCCGGTATACGATAATACGATGTATCACGATAATGAACATGCACAATATTATTATTGTGTTCACTTCAAAAATACTGTGAATAATTATTTATTATGAATTATTCAGATTTTTAGAATGCATTAAGAATACTTTAGCCTGATGTAAACAAGCACAACATGCATGAGCAGCACATGAACAAGTGAAGGAGACGCACACTCACACTGACAGAGATGGCGCTGATGGTACAGCAGAAATGCAGCCAAAAAAACCTTGTAAACAAAGTAGACTAAAAAGTACGTAAATGTTTCAAACAGCTATTCGGTTGGACTTGCGGCTATTTATTTTCAAATTTAAACATTTTATATTTTAATCTGGAACACATGCCTAGATATTGTTTGAATATGTTCTGATTCTTTATTGTCACACACTTTACAATAAGGCTCCAATATTTAACATTACTTAATTCATTGGTTAAACTCCTTCCATCCATCCATTACCTTCCGCTTATCCAGGGCCGGGTCGCGGGGGTATCCTGGATCTTGTCCTTTCGGTCATGACCCACAGCTCATGACCATAGGTGAGAGTAGGAACGTAGATTGACCGGTAAATCGAGAGCTTCGCCTTACAGCTCAGCTCCTTCTTCACCACGACAGACCGGTACATCGACCGCATTACTGCAGAAGCTGCACCGATCCGCCTGTCAATCTCCTGTTCCATCCTTCCCTCACTCGTGAACAAGACCCCAAGATACCTGAACTCCTCCACCTGAAGCAGAAACTCTCCACCAACCTGAAATGGGCAAGCCACCCTTTTCCGACTGAGAACCATGGCCTCGGATTTGGAGGTGCTGATTCTCATCCCAGCCGCTTCACACTCGGCTGCAAACCATCCCAGTGCACGCTGAAGGTAGTGGTCTGAGGCCAACACGTCAACATCATCCGCAAAAAGCGGCGACGAAATGACGTGGTCCCCAAACTGGACACTCTCCGGCCCTTGGCTGCGCCTAGAAATTCTGTCCATAAAAATTATGAACAGAACCAGTGACAAAGGGTAGCCCTGCCAGAGTCCAACATGCACCGGGAACAAGTCTGACTTGCTGCCGGCAATGTGGACCAAACTCCTGCTCCGGTCGTACAGGGACCAAACAGCCCTAAGCAAGGGGCCCCGGACCCCGTACTCCCAGAGCACCCTCCACAGGACGCCACGAGGGACACAGTCGAATGCCTTCTCCAAATCCACAAAACACCTGTGAACTGGTTGGGCAAACTCCCATGGACCCTCCAGCACCCTGGAAAGGGTATAAAGCTGGTCCAGTGTTCCACGACCAGGACGAAAACCACACTGTTCCTCCTGAATCCAAGGTTCCATTATCGGCCGAATTCTCCTCTCCAGTACCCTGGCATAGACCTTCCCAGGGAGGCAGAGAAGTGTGATCCCCCTGTAGTTGGAACACACTCTCTGGTCCCCCTTCTTGAAAAGAGGGACCACCACCCCGGTCTGCCAGTCCAGAGGCACTGTCCCCAACCACCACGCAATGTTGCAGATACAACATCCAGAGACTTGAGGTACTCAGGGCGGATCTCATCCACCCCTGGTGCCTTGCCACAGAGGAGCTTTTTAACTACCTCGATGACTTCAGCCCGGGTGATGGACGAATCCACCTCTGAGCCCAGTTGAGGTCAACAGCTGCCCATCTCCACTGTAAACAGTGTTGGTAGGGCTTCCCCCTCCTGAGGCGGCGAATGGTTTGCCAGAATCTCTTCGAAGCCAACCGATAGTCTTTCTCCATGGCCTCACCGAACTCCTCCCAGGCCCGATTTTTTTGCCTCCATGACTACCCGGGCTGCAGTCCGCTTGGCCTGCCTGTACCCATCAGCTGCCTCAGGAGTCCCACAAGCCAACCAGGCCCGATAGGACTCCTCCTTCAGCTTGACGGCATCCCTTACTTCCGGTGTCCACCACCGGGTTCGGGGATTTCCGCCTCGACAGGCACCGGAGACCTTACGGCCACAGCTCCGAACGGCCGCGTCGACAATGAGGTCGAGAACATGGTCCACTCGGACTCAATATCTCCAGACTTCCTCGGGATCCAGTCGAAGCTCTGTCGGAGGTGGGAGTTGAAGATCTCTCTGACAGGGGGCTCGGCCAAACGTTCCCAACAGGCCCTCACAGTACATTTGGGTCTCCCGAGTCTGTCTAGCTTCCTCCCCCGCCATCGGAGCCAACTCACCACCAGGTGGTGATCAGTTGACAGCTCCGCCCCTCTCTTCACCCAAGTGTCCAAGACATACGGCCAGAGGTCAGATGAGACGACCACAAAGTCGATCATTGACCTCCGGTCTAAGGTGTCGATGCGACCCTCTCATTCACCAGGCTGAACTCCAACACATGGCGGCTGAGCTGGGGGGCTATAAGCAAACCCACTCCAGCCCGCCGCCTCTCACCATGGGCAACTCCAGAGTGGTAGAGAGTCCAGCCTCTCTCAAGAAGTGTGGTTCCAGAGCCCAAGCTGTGCGTGGAGGTGAGCACGACTATCTCTAGTCGGTGCCTCTCAACCTCCCACACAAGCTGAGGCTCCTTCCCCGCCAGCGAGGAGACATTCCACGTCCCTAAAGCCAGTTTCCGTGTACAGAGATCGGGTCATCTGGACATAGCCTTCGACTGTCGCCCGATCCACTACGTACCGGCCCCATATGATCCCTAGTGCAGGTGGTGAGCCCACGGGAGGGTGGCCCCACGTCTCTCATTCGGGCTGAGCCTGGCCGGGCCCCATGGGGGTAGGCCCAGCCACCAGGCGCTCGCATACAAGCCCCAACCCCGGGCCTGACTCCAGGGTGGGGACCCGGCTGCACCATGTCTACGACGTCTCGGATTTAATAACACATTATTAAAATCAACAGTTGTATTACTATATTATTAAATGAATCTGAGCTAACATTAACCGTTGTATTTTTAAACTGACGTTATCAAAGAATAACTTTGTATCAAATGTAGCTATGTGCTCTTTGTTAATGTTAATGTATTAACATTAACTACTAGTGAGACCTTATTGTAAAGTGATATCTTATCTATAGTCCTTTATAATTATTTTGCACTTTAATTTGTTTGAAACATTTGTTTACTTTATAAATCTTTGTCTATTGCTTTATTGTATTTAAATGTTCAGTTCTTTTTGTCATAAGAAAAGTTATGAAACCTATTATAGTATGACTTTTTGCAACTTAATTCAATACCATGATAATACCGTATACCGTGATAAAAGCTTCAGCAATTAATCGCAACATGAAAATTTGATATCGTCACATGCTAGTTACGCCATTTGTTTTACTGAACATAAGAACTACTTAAATGTGTAAACGCCACAAAGCATATAAATATTTATAATTAGAATAAGTAACAAGTAAGATCCTGATGAGTGATGATTTTTTAGCATTTTCTCAGCGTGCTCTCCTATTCTAAATCAAGACCTGTCAATCAAGCACGCTCCAGCTGTAAGAGAGTGTCCGATTGTTCTCTACAAATCGTCCCTACCCACCTCCCCGTGATCCAGTTTCCATTCACTGTAAGGTAACTAAAGCTTCTAAACTTTAAAATGACACCTATTTTTCACTGAGAAAGCAAGTGGTTATGAAGGTACAGGATGACAACTTTTGTTTCACTCTGGCGCCCCCCGTTAAAGTAAGCATGAAATGGAAGTTCCGATAGTCTTTTCTTCCCTATTGTGACGTAAATCCAAGTGAAACGGCTTCCCAAGTAAGGATACATTCACACTAAATTTGAGACTGACAACCGCATTTACTTACAGGTGTGAGTCTCAAAATGTCCCATTCAAACAGCAACAGTAGCATCTCGAATACTGTCTGCATGAACATGTATTGCCTGTATTCTCTTACCAGTAACCATAGCAACAGTGACCAAAGTAATATCAAAGTCCAATTGAGCCGCGAGCTTAACCGTTAAGTCTTCATTAACAGAATCTTCATTGTAAACACCTCTTCAACCGTTGCACTCGCATCACGATGTGCTTTGCAGCGTCTCGTACACTACGGTAGATAATAATGACTGGATCTAGAACCTTCAGATGACACACAGCTCATACATGCTCTCTCGCATTGTATGTCGTGACAGAAAACTAGTTGTCCAGTACGGTTCCATTCAAACAGCACAGGTTTTCCGAGAATGCGGTTGTGAGTCCTGAAAATTCACGGGTGTGAGTTCAGTTATAGACTGCGGTTGTCACTCCCGTAAATTACCGTACTGTGTGTGAATGTAACCACGTTAAAGACTCAAATACAGGACTGACAACCGTATTCTGCTGCTGTGTGAACATAGCCTGAGAAAAAAGTAGTTAAATGTGCACAGAAAAATTATTTATAATAAATACTGTGATATTCCATTAAAAAAGAAAAAAAAGGAAAAAGAATGGTCGATTTTGGCATGGATCACAACTACGGATGCACCAAAATGAAAATTCTGGGCCACAAACGAAATTTCTGGATGCACTTGGCCGAAAACAGAAACTTGAAAATGCTTTTTAAAAATTACTTATTTATAATTTTAAATTAGCATTTTTGTGTATAATTGTATTAATATTAGACTTATTTAATGAAATTCAATAATTTGAATGATACTGAATTTAAAAAAATACAAGCCAATAAAATAACCACAATTTTAACACACTAGAATTGGACAGAAAATATTAATATCAATATACTCTATTCAGTTCTATGCATTTATTTGTTGACCAATTATCCAAATGATGTATAGTCCTACAAAGCTATTATTATCATCAGAGCATGTGAGCAGAGGGTAGCGTAATTTTACCAACGTTGCCCAGCACGGCTATACAATACAATGTTACAGCACAGTATGGCTGTTGCAAACAGAAAGTAGTATACTACTAAATAGAAATTTCATGTTGTGCGTTACTTGAGCTGACTTTTTGCACATGAGTGGTACATGAGTGGAGCATTCGCATGGGCCCTAAGCAACTGAGCTCCACACATGAATAGAGTGGAATATTGAGCGTCACACTGCGCACTGATAACAGCTAGAGCGAGAGTGAAACCTACATCCCTAGTCAACACTTTAGAAAAGTAAAATGGATGTCAGTGATCATGGTTTATTGTGAAAACGTAACTGCTTAATAAAGAACGTGACACTTAACAGAACAATGTCAAGAGCACCAAAATAGATATTTGGCACTATAGTCAAATATACCTGGATATCAACGAGATGTCATCCTGCCCTTTTCCCATAGTGATGTGTGCATCTGAAAATGCTTCCCTCCAGAACGGGTGAGATACTAAAAGGTCCCAGCTTAACCTACAAATGACAGTAATTTAGGAGATTAACATTGTAGCTTCAGTACTCATCTGTGAAAGTAATAAGACAGGTGTGGCAAGTAACTAAGGAGTAACACTTCTCCAACTCTGAGAAGGTATTGAGTAAAATAAATACTGTACCTTTTCACTGGGTCTTTCTGAAGTAAACCCATGACCAGCCTCTCAAACTCTAGACTGGGCTGTGAGAAAACAGGTTCTTAAAAAGAAAATCGATGTGTGTCATAAAAGGAACACTTAAAAATTAATAACAAGAACAATGTGTTAAAGGTGAGGTGTCAAACCTTTTTGTCTTGGGGTGGAGGATCTTCATTTAAAATTAGATCAACTAGACCAGTCATACTCTCAGAGACAAAGGGTGGTTTTCCTAGGAAACAAACAGAAAATGAGAACTGGGGAAGACCTTACCTTAAGCCTTTATGTATAATGTATTATATAGCTGTTAAAAATGTACATTGTAATGCATTATATATTTTTATAAATACTTGTAACCAAAGTTAAAATGCATTATAATGTTTGAAGATTCCTTGTTACATCTGAAATTGTTTGCCATGTGTAACAAATAGATATTTAAACTGTGATTAGATTACAATTATTTATGATATAAAACAATGCATTTTAAGGTGCATTACATAATTAGTCTTTGTATATAATGCATTATAACAATATTTTAAGTAAAGTGTTACTAAAAACTAAACTGACATATGAATTTGACTAGAGATTTGACTTGCTAATATATATTGCTAAGATAAAAAGGTAAAATGTGTAACCTGTAAACATTTCATAAAGGATGCAGCCTAACGCCCACAGATCACTGCAGACACTGGAGTCTGCTCCTCTCAACACCTCCGGAGCGCAATACACAGGAGAACCTGCCAGAGCAACATCTTATAATAAACCATACAAGTGAACAGTGAAGATATGATACTGTAGATAGACAGAGAGATAGAAACCAGTTTTGAATGACAAAAACTGACAAAAATCTATTGACATTTTTGTCAATGAGTAAAACAATAGATGAAAATGTTAGGGAGAGACGATTTGGGAAGAGAATGAGATCCAGTGAGAACTAATGTATTGCGCGTGTTGATATACCCAGTGTGACATGAGTTGACATGCGCTTGATGCACATCTCATAAAATGTTAAAAAATGTAAACGTCTGGGAGAAAGAGAAGAGCAGACATATAGATAGATCTGAATAAGTGTGACAACGTGAAAGAGAACTCTATTTGGTACGGTTTTCTGAGCACACAACCGAAGTGCACAGCCGTACACACAGAAAGCTACCTCTTACAGCACGCGAATACTGAATTGGGCTCTCTTTCGCGTCTGAATGGACAAATACTCACAACATTACGCCAAAATGTCCGTTTTGGAAAGTATTCATACAAATACAGCAGACTAATAAACCTAATGCCGCCTGTGCCTTTAAAGGAATAGTTCACCAAAAACTGAAAATTCTGTCATTAATCACTCACTCTCATGTCGTTCCAAACCCGAAGAACCTTTATTCATCAAAAACAAACAAAAATAACGCCTTTATTCAACAATTTCTTCTAGCCTGTGTCAGATTCTTACGCAGTGCAAACAGTGCAATGCTTCCTAGTTCTATGGGAGAACGACTCGTATGTGTCGTGGTGCTCACATGAACAGCGTCGGCCAATGGTAACCCGGCTTTCTGGAAGTGCTGCACTGTTTACACTGCGTCAACAGCAAGAGACTGACACAGGCTAGAAGAAATTTTTGCTCGTTTTTTGCACACAAAAAGTATTCTCGTCGCTTCATAAAATTATGGTTGAACCACTGGAGTCACATGGACTATTGTAACAATGTCTTTACTACCTTTCTGGACCTTGAAAGTGTTTTAAATTAAATTAAATTGCTGTCTATGAGGGGGTCAGAGAGCTTATAAAATATCTTAATCTGTGTTCTGAAGATGAACGAAGGTCTTACAGGTTTGGAACGACATGAGGGCGAGGAATTAATGACAGAATTTTAATTTTTGGGTGAACTAACCCTTTAATATTTATCAGAAAACAAAGAAAAAGAGAAAAGCATTCGCCGCTCTTTAATCACGGATTAACTAGATTTAATTTATACAAATAAATATGTCTGCTTGAAAGAATAAAGAATGATGCAAGTTGTTATAAAGAATGAATATATCATTCAGTGAAAAGAAGACCAAATGTTCTTTAGAAGTCGTTTTATTTAATTTTAAGATAAAGACATGGTATATGTCATAGCAGTTAATGTTCATATTAACAGGTTAATAGATGTTTTCTCCAGGAGTATATAATAGGTTTGGAAATTTTAGAGAAATTATTAATGAATGCATTACCCATTAGATTTTAGTTGACTAAATCTACTGTAGATTTACCAAGACCAAGATCTTATTTAGTTGACTAAAACTACACTAAAACTAAAATAATTCAGATGATTAAAATATGACAAACTAGAATAGATAGAAATAGATAGATAGAAATAGACAGACAGACAGACAGACAGATAGACAGATAGATAAAAATTACTATATGGCTGGCTTAAAATGAACCCAAAATAGGATGGAAATCAGACAATTACAAGAGGCAACAATAATCAAAAGGTGAACATTTATTAATAAGCAATTGAATAAATGTGTATTGTTTATTATTTATTAAACTTGTTAATAATGTTCATTTATTAAACATTAATAATTAATTTCTTTGGGTTCATTTTAAGCAAGCAATACAGTAATTTTAAACAATAGCAGAGTAAAAAAAAAAAAAAAAAACACCCAGCAGGTTGGGCAAACCTCATTTGCAGGGTTAAAACAACCCAATTGCTGTGTTTGTCCATTTTCAAGCCAACTTGGGTTGATTTTAACCCTGCATTTTTATAGTGTAGCTAGAGTACTGAACAGCGACACCTTTAATTCTGTTCTTGATGTTTTGTGGGGAGAAAATGTTCTCTTTACAGTCTCCAGCTCCGCGTCCTCTGCCATCACAAGAGAGAAAAACTCCTCCAGACTTTCTCCTTCAGCTTTGGCCAGGCAGAAATTAGAGTACTTTAGAGTTCCTGGTCCATCCAACAAAATCTACATGAATACATGTTGACATATTAGCTAAGATTTGAAGAAACTGTGTGGCGTTGTGTTTGTTTAAATGAGTAGTTATTTTAGTTAGCACCTTTCTAACTTCAATATTGCTTGTAGGAACAACAAACTTTAGAAAACAAAAAACTTAAACATTTTGATAAGGCAAACATCATGTGCACAAAGTGGTGCATACTAAAGGGGATAAATAAGTAATATAAAACAGAATAGAACAGCATAAAAACATGATATCATAAAGATTTTGGTTTTAATTGGTAGAAAATATTATTAAATCAAGTCGCTATAGTCTTTCTTCGCGGAGCGACCTGAAAGCTTCAAGTGTCAAGTACCTGGGAGTAAACATCTCCGAGGACCTGACCTGGACTGCTCACATTCAGACACAGGTGAAAAAAGCCAGGCAAAGACTGTACCACCTGCGCCAGCTGAGGAAATTCAGGCTTTCACCAGCTATCCTGAAAACTTTCTATTTAGGGGCGATAGAAAGTGTTTTAACTCAGTGCATCACAGCGTGGTATGGGAACAGCACCAGTCATGACCGCAAAGCCCTGCAAAGAGTAGTGCGCTTATCCGAGCGTATCTCAGGGTCAGCTCTCCGTCTCTGCAGGACGTCTACACCAAACGCTGCAAAGGTAGAGCTACCAAGATCATCAAGGACTCTAATCACCCTGCAAACCCTCATTTCACGCTGCTACCATCTGGTAAGCGCCCAAGCCTGATGGCCAAAACTGAGAGACTCAGGAGGAGCTTCTTCCCCAGGCCATCAGACTCCTGAACTCAGTCACTTAACATCACGTGACTTCACGCCAGGATAAACATCGATACACTGACATTGCACTGCACTTTCTGTTCTCGTTGTTACTGTGTAACAACCTGTCATAAACCTGTTTGCACATTATACTCTTTATACATTTGTTAACCACATATTTATAAGTCTACAGTTTACTCACTGCAAAGTCTACTTCAATTATTTTATTCCACTTTATCCTTATTTGTTACCTTTTTTTTCTCTTGACTTGATTATTTATAATTCTACAGATATAGACACATATATATATATATATATATATATAGTACTTTTTTTATATCCTATTTCTATTATAATTTCTTCCTTGTGTTTTAACTGTGAATTTGCACTGTCCATGGAGCGGACCTGTTTACATTTCACTGCCGGTTGTATATTCTGTATATAACTGTGTATGTGACAAATAAAACTCTTGAATCTTGAATCTTCCCTATTGTGGCATAAATTCAAGTGAAGCGTCGTCTCAAACGAGAAAAAATGTAGGGCAGGACTTGATTTTGTCTATCAGGACTTTTGGATTGTTTGGATTGATAGGATTTTTGTTGTTTGTTATTTTCTGTGATCTCATGCGATGTCGGAGGGGGTAAAACCCAAACGCAGCCCACTGTAAAACTCTGTTTAGGGTGTAATATGACACTAGTATACATACACTAGCTCAGGGTGGACATACATTACAGTAGCTTGCCTAACAGGTGTGATGCTCATACCTTTGCAGGTGTGAGATCCGAGAAAACAATGCCAGAGTCGTGGATGTATTTAAGACCTTTTATCAGGTCAATGGAAAACTCTCGCACTACGTCCTCAGACAAGCACTCATCTTGAGCGATCAGTGCTGCCAGGGATCCACCTAGGAAAAAAAAAAGGAACAGGAAAACAAAACGATCAAAGCATAAGAATTCGATTTCAATACCCCTGAAAAGCAAGAAACTGGATTAGACCAGACTTAGTACAATGAGTAAAGGTTTAGGGCCCGGTTTCACAAACAGGGTTTAGATTAAGCCAGGATTAGGCCTTAGTTCAACTAGGATATTTAAGTAGCTTTTATAAATGTGTCCTAGAAAGAAGAAGAAGAAAAAAAAACATTACTGGTGTGCATCTTGAGACAAAACACTGGCATATTTTAAGATATGTCAGTGCAAAGTTGCTTTCAGTTAAAACAGCTCAAGCATGCATTTTAGTCTGGGACTAGTTTAAGCCTTGTCTGTGAAACCGGGGGCAAGGATCTCACCTGTGCACATTTCCACCACCAGCCACAGATGGTTGCTGGTCTCATACCACTCATAGAAAGACACCACATTATCATGCTTAACGTCATGGGCAAGTCTCACCTGTGGAGATAATAATGTGACATTCATCAGGGGTGAGTTACACAGGGGTACAGTTTTATGCATGAACACATTGTTTAAAACAAATAACGTTAGCTGAAGAAATATTACGTTTACATACATGGTTTGTTAATTCAGGTCTCTTGGCTTTGTCACTGCAGATGATGGCCACGAAATGTATGCTGCCTTTCCTTCTGCCCTTATAAACAACTGATCTGCTACCTCTCCCAATCTCTTCATACAAAATAAAGTTCTCCATCTACGCAGCGATAAAAAGCATGAACATTAAAGCAAAAACAAACACCTAAAACACGTCAACTTTAAAAGCCAGTGTGTAGATGCATATTAATCACACAAACACACCTGCAGAGACTCACGTGAGATTGAGAGCTCGAGCTCACTGGCAGTTCACAGTACTTACTACAAACACAACTTCCTACAAAACAGACACTACAAAAACACACGGGCCGATTAACGCCATGTTTAAAACATTTCCCGGTTCTTTTGTAATATTTTAACAATTTATTGGTCTTAAATACGGGTGTAGTTTTGTACAAGTTTCCTTACGCGCGGGTAGGTAACTGACAAACGGACACAAAATTTGAAGCGAAACTAACTCGCACGAGGGGGACTCATCTTAGTCACATGAGCAAAACGTTTAAAATAGCATTTTAAAGTATTATATAATATAATTGTATTTTTAAATATATATCTATAGAACATTTATACAAAAATAATAATAATATGCCAGTTCCTATCTGTTTTTCCAATTTTCCTACACCCCTACTATTGGAAGATCCCTCATTGCTAGGATACAGAAGAGGACGCACTGTTGCGTTTAGGAAGCAGTTTCCACTGAGCATGCGCATCCACAGCACCAGCCATTGGTTGAACCTTCCCCTTCGCTATTTTTATTCTTGCTGAAAGTTGGATTTTATTCATTTGCATATTATTTTATGTCGTATATTACAGTTAGTATGTAGTAACATTACTGACACTTTTATCCATCACTCTGTGTGTATGCAAAACAATTATTCTATTTTTAACTGGAAATTAATGTGCACTATTTGATTATAAAGAGAGGGGATAAAAACAGTGAACCATGCTGTCTTCAACATGTAGTTGTGAAAGAGTTGCAAAAGCTCCGATGATGGGGAGTGGCGTCACGCTCTGAGAGAGAGAGAGAGAGAGAGAGAGAGAGAGAGAGAGAGAGAGATCAGTTTTGTGTGTCTGGGGCGGAGTGCGTGTAGCGTGTGATACCGGCTTTTCGGATAAGATTCTGGGCATCATAACGTCATTATAATTGGGAAGAGCACATCTTCTTTAGTCGTTCTTCTTTCGCCCAGATCTTCGTTGAGGGGAACTACAGATGCTCAGATCTCCCAAAGAACTGAAACACCAAACTGGGTAGGATCGCTGTGCTACTTTTCATACAGCAGGTTCATTGAAAGAAAGGAAGCCGGGGATCACTCACTTTGTTTTCGGGTAATTACGAAATAATGTCCACTACGTCGTAAAAAGTTAAATAGCCTACTGAATCATTTAGTTTTACAACTGACTGGTTCTTCTTAAAAAAAAAAAAAAAAAGGATTATCTTCAACGACTTTTCAAGTAACCCTGCATCTGATCTGGACTATTTGTATTATTTTTGCTTAAAGGACAGCCTTCATCGTATGGTAAGATCATACACACACACACACACACACCCACACACCCACACAACATCATCATCATCATCGCTTTTGATCGTATAAATACTGTGTGTTTAGCCGTGTAGCCTATGTATGCTGTCTAGCCTGCACCTGACAGTGTCCCAAATCTAGTGAGCTGCCTAGCTAGAAAGCTGACCGGAACGCGCTTAATGATGCCAAAAGTGCTGAGACACATCCATGCTGGTCCAGGACCAGGCTGGTCTGTTGGCTCGTTTTATACGGATGTTTAAGAGCACCTTTAGCTTGGCCAGACTGGGAGACCAGCTGAAGACCAGAAAACATACCGGCTCAGTGGAGAAACATCTGTCCTATGACTTGTTGACTTCATGTCCAACTGCAAACTTTTAATAAGCAACTTTTAATAAGCTGTCTCTACAACCCAAGCAGATTATGGAATCCGATTATGTCAATCTCATTTCTTTAATACTCTTGAGATTTGATTTTATTCATGTTAGAGTAGCTCATGTTCAAATCGTGACCATACTTGACCTCTCAAGTAATCGACTGACAAGCAGCAATACTTGTCCTTTATTTGCCTATACTAATTTGCTGGTTCTTGAGAATATATTGAACCTCATCATAAAATGGAAAAAGTGAGAGTGATACCCTTTACAAGCAGATGGTATTAAGTTCATCTGACCCCCTCGTCCTACTATTTTGGTGACGATATCACACAAGTCATGTGCCCATCAGGACAGGGTTACTGGCAGAAATAAACATGATGAAACGTAAGAGGTGAAACACTACTTTAGTTATCCCCAAGAGTCCTATATTACCATGAATATGAATATTTTCAAATGTACTGTTTTTCTTTCTTCAGTAACATGCTTAAGTGTATTTGCCATAAATTCCATTGATTTATAATGTTAACTGCTGGATACTTGACAAAAACAGCGTACGAGCTGCCATGTCTCATGAAACAAAAAGTTACTTTCACAGCTGGCTGTATCCCAGAGGTCTGCTGATCACGTGTCCAATTTAATCTACTAAATATCCTCCTGTATGGTGTCTTTTATAGTTTAAGGGAGGATTGTGTAGAAATGTGAAGTGAAACTTCAAAAGCGGGAAAAGTGTGTGATTTTTCTAATCATATAACAGATTACAATACTCGTGTTGCATAATAGCATTATATCCCCACACAGTATAAAAATGCCTGTTTCATAGTCATCTGAATCGCAGCAGCTGTGTCCATCCCCAGAGACCAAGAAAGCATATAGAGCGAGACATGAGCACACGTTTTCCTCCAGGGTTGTTTGTTTCTGCATGTGTGGTTTGCTTGCATGAGCACGTGTGCTTGAGTTCATGCTATAACGGCTGAGATGGGTTACGTTGAGCCTATGTCCTCTCTCACAAAGGTCAAGCTCTCTATGGCTCACAATAACTAACGGCCTGGGTAGTGGTGCACGTGCTTGGCTTTTTTCATAACTCAGCCTTGATTATATTAGACTGACAGAGAGAAGGGTCTTTATCTTTTTTGTATTCCTCATATGGTGGATTCTTTGCTTTTGTCTTCTCTTATGATTTTTTGTTTTCTTTCTTTTTTATGTATGATGATGGTATTGCTACACTGTGAACCCTAATAAGCTGAGTTGACCTGAGTGATTTGAGGAAACTGATTCCCACAGTTTAGTTGAGTAATGGTGTTGTAATGCTGAACTTATTTTATCAAGTTCATCTAATGTGGGCTTCCCATTTAATTAATTAGGTAACTTAACTTAAAAGGCAAGTATACCTAAAAGGTTAGATCACACAAAAATTAAAATTATGTAGGTGTGTAACAATATTGCGTGACAATGGCCTATATAGCAATACAAAAATGCATCAATATGTATCGTTGATAGTGACAATCTGGATTGTGTAGTTCACCCAAAATGAAAATTACTGAGAAAAAATTCAAGTTTACTGAGTTTTAGTGTCAATACTACATTAAACTACTATATAATGTTGAATATGTATATTGTATAATATTGCAATGGGGAATATTTGTGGGTCCTGATAATGGCAAATGTCTTATGTTACCAGTAAAAAGTGGCCTACATTATTTTTAATATATATCTAGTCAGTGAGAGAGTGCAAAGCATATTCGTCTAAAATAGTTCTGTATTTTCAGCTTCAGAATCATGAATATTTTATTCTGGTGTCATCATTGTCCTGTGCATTGAGTTACCAGCAAGTCCAAGCCTATTCATTTCCACTCCCAATGTAATACCAAATTTACCATTTAATCAACAGTAAAAAATGTTGTTAACCTTTTTACTGTATGTCTTGGTGTATCGCAATAATATATTGTATTGTGAGTTCAGTATTGTGATATGTATAAAATCTTGACACGAGGGTATACTCATGGTTACACCCCTAAAATTCTGTCATCAATTACTCACCCTC
Source organism: Paracanthobrama guichenoti (assembly GCA_018749465.1). Lineage (NCBI taxonomy): Eukaryota > Metazoa > Chordata > Actinopteri > Cypriniformes > Gobionidae > Paracanthobrama > Paracanthobrama guichenoti. Next base: position 14,300,522 of record CM031958.1, on the reverse strand, counting down.
ATATCATTCCAAACCTATGAGACTTGTTCATCTTCAGGAACACAAATGAAGATATTTTTAATGAAATTACTGAGATTACTGTCCCTCTATTAAAAGGATACGTTTACACAAAAAAGATCTACTAAAAACGGAAAAGTTTTTCCTTTCTGTTTTTCATGTATGTGACAACACCATTGTCAAAACGATCCCTGTTCACACAGATCCACGAAAACAACAAAAAACCATAGACTGTATATAAAAAGAAAAAAAACAAGACAAAGACGCACCTTCACTCTCTTCCATTGTAGAAAAGTCCAGTGTCTAAATATGGCGCTGACATCTTGGAGCCTGAGTCTGCGCAGTAGTGAGCGTGAAGTGGAGTCGTGGTATCAAGGCCTCGCCCACACTCCCACAGAATCGGTTAGTACAGTTTACTGCAGAACGACTCATTATGTTGAGGTGACATAGACAGTTATGGAAATGTAGAAATTAAGCCTAGCCTAGCTTAGCACAAAGACTGTAGGTAAACGGCTCCAGCTAGCCTCCTGCTCCAATAAGTGACAAAATAATGCCAACATTTTCCTATTTACATGTTGTGATGTGTATAGTTACATTGTGTACTAAGACCGACGGAAAATGAAAAGTTGCGATTAAAAATAATCAAGGAACTTTGCTGCTGTAACATGGGTGCAGCAGCGCAATGATATTACGCAGCGCCTGAAATAGTCCCCAGCACGCTCTCTGTGCAAGCAGGTTGTCACGTTGGTTATGTTGACGGAAGTTAGCCTATTTTCAACGGAAGTTAGCCTATTGTCAGGCGCTGCATAATATCACTGCGCCGCTGCATTCATGGTACGGCAGCAAAGTTCCTGGATTATTACGCAGGAATGAGAGTATAGTCCCTAGCCATATCGGTTTCCATCGGTTTTAGTACACGATGAAACTATACACATTACAACATGTAAATAGGAAAATGTTGGCATTATTTTGTCACTTATTGAGCAGTAGGCCAGCTGGAGCCGTTTACCATCTTAGTTTTAGTCTTTGTGCTAAGCTAGGCTAGCGGTGGGTACATCAGACAGAGTTATGGCACGCACGGAGATGAGAATGGTATGTATGGACTTATCTAACTCTGGGGGATACAGTGAATAAGCTAAAGTCCCAAAAAGTTGGCGTGTTCCTTTAACATGGAGACGATAACGGTATTGTTTTCAAAACTTGCGATTTGAAACCCGCTTTCAAAAGTTTGTGCTTTCAGGCCCTCAAAACACTGTAAACACACTGTGTTTACACTGTCGTGTAAATGAACGAACCAAACCTCATCAATTTGTTTGCCCAATTGCAGACACAAATACATTATGCTTTTTGATTTCTTGTCTATGATTCTTGTATTATGAGGCATTATAGAATTATCCATAACCTGTTTGGTAGATTTAGACATGATCCAGGAAGTTAGACATCTACATTTTTAATAATGAGCTACTTTTACTAATATAAGCAATATATCTGATAGCCTGCCCCTGTCTGATCAGGGCTCTTTGAGAGGTGAAAGGCCACAGCCTTTAAATGCACTCAATTGATTTTTTCTGTTTTTTTTTTTCTTCTGGATGCGTATTGTTATCTTGATTGCTGTCTCATGAAGGGCAACATACTCTACTCCTTCTTTTGGTTGTAATCTCAATCCAAAGGGAACTGAGCTAAGTGATCTTTCTGAGTTCCTCTGTTTGCGCTTAGACCTCTTCCACTATCTACCGTCTATGTTGACAGCACATGATAAGATGCAGGATATTGGATTTGGGTTATGTGTAATCTTGTTATATTTGTGGATTTTTGAGCATCACATTTTCAAGTCTGTTTCATATTTCAGCATCAAGATATGTCAGATTGTAGTTCTCATACAAAATTGTTTACATCCGCAGATTCCACACACTTCTCCACCTGTGCACCAGAACTCGGTTTGGAGGAATCAATTGGTGCTTAATCAAAATCGGTGCTAATGTATAAACTCAGTCAACTGTGGAAGTGTCATAGCAAAGCTGCAAAAATACCGCCACGTTCTATTAATAGAGCTTACTTCCTGTTTCATCTTTTTAGCACTTGAAGAGTTTGACAATTTGAAGAGTTTAAGCTGAAGAACCACATAATACCCCATATGCACTACCAGTTAAAAGCTTGGGATCAGTAATTTTAATAGTTTTTTTTCAGCAAGGGTGCATTACATTGATCGAAAATGACAGTAAATAACTTACAATATTGCAAAATATTTCTATTTGAAATAAATGCTGTTCTGTTGAACTTTCAACAGAGATTCCTGAAAAACAATCACCGTTTCCACAAAAATGTTAAGCAGCACAACTGTTTTTAACATATTAATATTAATAAGAAATGTTTCTTGAGCATCTAATCGGCATATTATAATGATTTCTGAAGGATCATGTGACACTGAAGACTGAAGTAATGATGGTAAATTCAGCTTTGCATCACAGGAATATTTACATTTTAATGTATATTAAAATAGATAAGTCATTCTAAATTTTAATAATATTTAACAATATTACTCTTTTTACTTTTCAAATATATATATAAAAATAATAATTAGTATTATTATTATTTTTTTTTTTGTATGTAGTTAAAGGTTTATGCAATGTTCTGTCAGAGGTTGAGAAGACACTATATGTTAGGCCTGTGTACATATACATCTCATTAATATGTTTTTATATGTTTTAAAATTGTTATTTACTTTCCTTATAAGGTCTTTGGATTTCTAAGGGTGTTTACACGACAACGATGTCTGAGTTTTTCCTTTGTGTTCTATGTACAGGTGACAAAGTTGTTACATGGATCCACAAAAACAATTAAAATCGCTGTATTTTGCTGCCAGAAACACTACGTGCGCATGACGTCACCGTTTTCACAAATTTGCATTTGTTTTTGTAGTTAAAGGATTAGTTCACTTTTAAATAAACTTTTGCTGATAATTTACTCACCCCCATGTCATCCAAGATGTCCATGTCTTTCTTTCTTCAGTCGAAAAGAAATTAAGGATTTTGATGAAAACATTCCAGGATTTTTCCATATAATGGACTTCAATGGGCCCCAAACGGTTCAAGGTCCAAATGACAGTTTCAGTGCAGCTTCAAAAGGCTTTAAACGATACCAGACGATGAATAAGGGTCTTACCTAGCGAAATGATCGGTCATTAAAAAAAAAAAAAAGTTTAAGTTTAAGCACAAATGCTCATTTTGCTCTGTTCTGTGATGCGCGTTCGTGACGTCACATAATACACAATTACGTTGAAAAGGTCACGCTTGACGTAGGCGGAAGTACAGAGTCAGTGTTTACAGATGCGGATGGAGGACCATATACACATATTCAAATGTCTTTGTGTAATAATAGAAAGCCTTAAAGAAAATTTCAAGCGTGACCTTTTCAACATAATTGCGTATTACATGACGTCATGAACACACATCACAGAACAGAGCAAAATGAGCATTTGTGCTTAAACTTAAACTTTTTTTTTTTTTTAATGACCGATCATTTCGCTAGGTAAGACCCCTATTCATCGCCTGGTATTGTTTAAAGCCTTTTGAAGCTGCACTGAAACTGTCATTTGGACCTTGAACCGTTTGGGGCCCATTGAAGTCCATTATATGGAGAAAAATCCTGGAATGTTTTCATCAAAATCCTTAATTTCTTTTCGACTGAAGAAAGAAAGACATGGACATCTTGGATGACATGGGGGTGAGTAAATTATCAGCAAAAGTTTATTTAAAAGTGAACTAATCCTTTAACACTGAGACGATAACGTAAAATGAACAAATTAAAAAAAATAATAATAATAAATGCGTACAAATGAAATGAACAAATTAAAAACTGAAACCGGTATAAATGGCCCCTAAGATGTTATGACACATTTTTAGAATTATAATCAGTTATTCTGGTTATATAATCTATAGCCAACAACGCTCATCTTTTTCTATTTTTCCTTTAATCACCACATTCAGCACATTCACAGATGATAATAGATCCATTAGGTCAGTAAGACCTTAGAAATATATGCTGAATAAATCAGGAATTTGTTTAGTCAAGTATCAAGCACAGGTCCCCTTACAGTGGTCTCCTAGCAACCGTAATCCAATCGGAATATTTATTTTTTCTAATAATGCAGGGCCTCCTCTTGTTTAAATAGTCTGTCCTGTTATGAATGAAGGACATAAGGCACGGATTTTGCCTTAAATGCACTGGAAGAGCTGGTGTTTCTATCTAATGAGCTCTATGCTTTCCTAAGATCCGCTTTTGTGGATTCTTACCCAATCACAGAAACCCGGCAAAAATGACCTAACACACAGTTCATGCCATCGCCTCTCTCTCTCTCTGAGCGCTTGGGAAATACAAGGCCTGAGTGGAAGCCAACAAAGGCTTGAGGAGGAGAGCTGAATTTTGCAAATATTTTCCACATCATTTGCTTGTTGAACCAGCGTGCTTGGTAAAATGAGTGGCAAAATTACAAGTTAAGGCAGCAAGGTGGGGAATTAATGTGACAGAGGTTAATAATCTACAGTGAGCTCTATCTTGTCTTTGTCTTAAAGAGTGGTCCTTTGTGTGAAGTGTGAGGGTGTGGTGGGGGTGGGTCTTTCGCCCCTGTCCCGTGGCCTCCTGGATGGCCCCTCCATTTAAAGACAGTCCCAGAAACACAATGGGAGGAGGTTGCCTGTTTGAGTACTACGGTAAATCTCTCTCACTTGTTAAACTTTGTTGGAGTGTTAAAGCTTTTATTGCATAAGGGAAAAAGCAACAGTTAATTCTGCTGTGCACTGATAGGACTCGTTATTAATAGTTTATGGACATCTTTCTGCATATGGCTGATGGATAATGTGTTTTTAAGGTCACATGATATTCCCGAAACAGCCTTTTAGTTTGTCTGTTAGCAGATTATTGATTCCTGCTTGAGTTTCGGTTAAATTGATGTGAATTGAATATTGTTATAGGGGTGAATCTCAGAAACCTATCAAGAAAAAAGTTTTTCATAAAGACAATGAGGCATCTCTTACCAATTATTACAAATAACAAAACACGTAATTGTCATTACTATGATGCAGGAAAATTATTATTTATCATTTATATTATCAGTTAATTTAAATTTAATTATGTTAAATAACACCTAAGCATTATGTGTAATTGCTGTAACTGCTTGATTGAATTGATTTTTATTAATACAAAGGAAATAATTGCGTCAAAGACAGAATGATTGTCATTATCGTACATTACTATAATCATGTAAATAATGCCACAATGCAAACAGATCTTGATGATTCTAAATTGGTAATATTTTGTAATGGGGGAGACCAGGGATGAAAACAATTAACACATTTTGCCTGAGCATCGGTAACTCAGTGGTTGTTTGTGCTGTATTTCTCAACTTGATACATTCAAGAGATTCAAGATTCAAGAGTTTTATTTGTCACATACACAGTTATATACAGAATATACAACCGGCAGTGAAATGTAAACAGGTCCGCTCCATGGACAGTGCAAATTCACAGTTAAAAACACAAGGAGGAAATTATAATAGAAATAGAATAAAAAAGTACTATCTATATATCTATATATCTGTAGAATCAAGTCAAGTAGAAGAAAAAAAAAAGTAAAAAAATAAGAATAAAGAAGTGGAATAAATTAATTGAAGTAGACTGTGCAGTTAGTAAACTGTAGACTTATAAATATGTGGTTAACAAATGTATAAAGAGTATAATGTGCAAACAGGTTTATAACAGGTTGTTACACAGTAACAACGAGACCAGAACAGAAAGTGCAGTGCAATGTCAGTGTATCGATGTTTATCCTGAAGTGAAGTCACGTGATGTTAAGTGACTGAGTTCAGGAGTCTGATGGCCTGGGGGAAGAAGCTCCTCCTGAGTCTCTCAGTTTTGGCCATCAGGCTTCGGAAGTGCTTACCAGATGGCAGCAGCGTGAAATGAGGGTTTGCAGGGTGATTAGAGTCCTTGATGATTTTAGTAGCTCTACCTTTGCAGCGTTTGGTGTAGACGTCCTGCAGAGATGGGAGAGCTGACCCTGAGATACGCTCGGATAAGTGCACGACTCTTTGCAGGGCTTTGCGGTCATGACTGGTGCTGTTCCCATACCACGCTGTGATGCACTGAGTTAGTACACTTTCTATCACCCCTAAATAGAAAGTTTTCAGGATAGCTGGTGAAACCCTGAATTTCCTCAGCTGGCGCAGGTGGTACAGTCTTTGCCTGGCTTTTTTCACCTGTGTCTGAATGTGAGCAGTCCAGGTCAGGTCCTCGGAGATGTTTACACCCAGGTACTTGAAGCTGCTCACTCTCTCTACTGGTGACCCGCTGATCATGAGGGGGGAGTATGTCTGTTGCTGTCTCTTCCTGAAGTCCACAATCATTTCTTTGGTCTTGCCAACATTCAGAGAGAGACCGTTGTCCTGGCACCATGATGTTAGATGCTCCACCTCGTCCAAGTATGCCGCCTCATTGTTGTTGGAAATGAGGCCCAGGACAACAGTATCATCAGCAAATTTGATGATAGAGGTGGAGCTGTGTGTGGACAAACAGTCATGCGTGTAGAGCGAGTAGAGCAGGGGACTCAGGACACAGCCCTGTGGAGCTCCCACACTCAGGGAGATGGAGGAGGAGGTGGACTGGCCTACTCTCACCACCTGAGGCCTGCCAGTGAGGAAGTCCTCAATCCAGTGGCAGAGAGAAGGGTTCAGGCCGAGATCCAGGAGTTTGGAGGTTAGCTTAATGGGAACTATGGTGTTAAAGGCTGAGCTATAGTCAATAAATAGCAGCCTTACGTAGTTCCCACTTTTGCTGTCAATGTGAGTGAGCGAGGAGTGGAGGACATGAGAGATGGCATCTTCAGTCACTCTATTGGGACGATAGGCAAACTGAAGAGGGTCCAGAGTGTCAGGAATGAAGGCGCAAATGGTGTCTCTCAAAGACCTTCATGACTATAGATGTGAGAGCCACTGGACGGTAGTCATTTAGGCAAGAGGGTTTACTGTTCTTAGGGACAGGGATGATGGTGGATTTTTTGAAAGAGGTGGGGACCACAGATGTAGCGAGGGACTCATTAAAGATAGATGTAAACAACCCGGCGAGCTGATCAGCACATGACCGCAGAACACGACCTGAAATACCATCCGGCACGGCAGCTTTCCTGACGTCTACATGCTTGAGTGCTCTCCGAACTTCATCCTCCGAGACAGAGATCACGTGATTGTTGCTGCTCTGAGTAATTTCCTCTAACGCGCCACTTGGCCGAGTCGCGTTGCCGCGGTTACAGTCAAAGCACGTAGAAAGAGTTTAACTCATTCACAAGTAACGGATCAGTGCTCAGCTCTGCAGAAGATTTAGATCCAAACGAGCAGATGGACCTCAGACCTTGCCACATGCGCTGCGAGTCGTTGAGTTGGAAATGAGACTCCTCTCGGTCTTTGTAACGGAGTTTTGCGGCTTTAACTGCGCGTCGGAGAGCATAGCAGGACGATCTGTATTCAGTCATGTTCCCCGTTACGAGACCGGCGTTGTAAGCGGCAGTGTGTGTGTTCACTGCAGCGCGGATTGAATTGTCCACCCACGGTTTCTGATTTGAGAAGGACGTTATTGTTATTGTTTGCGTGGCTTGCTCTGTAAGCGCTTTGCTTTATCAACACGCCACATCTGTGAACTCGTTTACATCAGCTGAACTCGCCCGGAACATGTCCCAATCCACATCGTCCAGAGCTGCCTGTAGCACGGTCTCTGAGTGGGTTGACCAACGCTTAAGTTCCCGCCTCACCGGGGGTTCCTGAACGAGCTTTTGTTTGTATTCGGGTGTGAGGAAAATGGCGGCATGATCCGATTTGCCAAATGCTAGAAGTGACCGCGCTTTATAGGTGTTCTTAAACGGAGAGTAGCAATTATCCAGTGTGTTTGCTCCTCGTGTAGGACAGGAGACGTGCTGGTGAAAGTTTGGCAGGACTTTCTTTAGGTTTGCTTTGTTAAAATCGGCCGCGACGATGAAAGCAGCATCGGGGTCTTTGTTTATGATGCCGCTGACAACATCATGAAGGCCAGATAAAGCCAGCCCTGTGTTTGCCTGCGGTGGAATGTAAACAGCGGTCGCGACAACCGAGGAAAACTCCCTCGGCAGATAGAATGGGCGGCAAATGATTGTTAAATGTTCCAGATGAGGCGAGCAGGACCGCGAGAGAATGGTGATGTTCCTGGGATCGCACCATTTCTTGTTGACCATGAAGCATACTCCACCGCCTTTGGATTTACCGGCCTCGGCTGTTCTGTCCATCCGAAAAACAGAGAAGTTCTCCGACGGCGTCACAGCTGTGTCCGGGACCGCGGGCGTGAGCCATGTTTCGGTCAAACAAAGGATGTTCCAGTCGCTCATGTCCCGTTGAAAAATTATCCTGGCTCTAAGATCGTCCATCTTATTCTCCAAGGATTGAACATTTGCTAGAAGAATGCTCGGGAGGGGAGGGCTGAATGCCCTTTTCCTCAGTTGGTTTCGGATACCAGCGCGTTTCACACGGTGTTTCTTGGTTCTTCGCCGCCGGCTCTGTCCATTGTTCAACTCGCCGTCCCGAAGGATCTCAGATGGCCACAGAGGATCGGTGAAAGTGTCCTGAAACAGTCCAGTGTAGAGGTAACCAATGTCCAAAAGAGTTTTGCTGTCATAGTAGATCAATGCAGTTGATAAGTTTGTAAAAATTGAGAGTAAAAGAAAGTAAAATAGTAAATAAAAGTACAGTCTTCGTGGAGCGACCTGAACGGCGACCGAACACGGCGGCGCCATTTTGGTAGCCACATTTGTCTCCTACAAATAGTACTCACTTGGACATGTACAACACAATCACAGATTATGTGCATTAATGTCAAGCACAAAGAGTTGCATTGTTACAAACTACTCACTACTGGGGTGAGTTGTAACACTAGCTGGGGATCGATGTAACAATGAGAGATCATTTTCTGAAATAAGACAATCCACACAATCTAAATTTATGCAAGAATACTATTGAAGAAAAAAGACTAATTAGTTTTGAATAAAGTGAACAATTTAATGTGACAAAAAACATTGTATTGTATTTCTTTAAGGGACTTTAAAATTAGCACAAAAACAATTGCTGTTTGTGTGTGTGTACCATAGACTGTAAAAAAAAAATGTGTACCATATCCCTGTTGCATAACAGTTCATTCACTATAGCTTTATGGCCATCCACCTATTTTATGTGAATGTTGGGCTGTCACGTATATGTAAAACGTAAGGGGTTAGGTGTAACATTTTTAATGAACGGTTACAGCTATCCCCACCCCAACAGCCATTACTTAGCTCACTGTTTTAGCATGTGGGCTTGAAGTTCGCATTAAATTCAAAGCATCAAATTAAACTAGAGAAATAGCTACTTTAGATTAAGGGATAGTTCACCCAAAAATGAAAATTCTGTCATGTACTAACCCTCAAGTTGTTCCAAACCCGTATGAATTTCTTTCTTCTGCTGAACACAAAGGAAGATATTTGGAAGAATGTTTGTAACCAAGCAGATCTCTGTAGCCATTGACTACCATAGTTTATTTTTTTCTTGTGTATATTACATAATATTACAACATGACCACTGACAGGTGAAGTGAATAACACTGATGATCTCTTCATCACACCACCTGTTAGTGGGTGGGATATATTAGGCAGCAAGTGAACATTTTGTCCTCAAAGTTGATATGTTAGAAGCAGGAAAAATGGGCAAGTGTAAGGATTTGAGCGAGTTTGACAAGGGCCAAATTGTGATGGCTAGACGACTGGGTCAGAGCATCTTAAAAACTGCAGCTCTTGTGGGGTGTTCCCGGTCTGCAGTGGTCAGTATTTATCAAAAGTGCTCCAAGGAAGGAACAGTGGTGAACCGGCCACAGGGCTCATTGATGCACATGGGGAGCGAAGGCTGACCCGTGTGGTCCGATCAAACAGACGAGCTACTGTTGCCCAAAAGGGGGACACAATATTAGGAAAAGTGGTCATAATGTTACACTGTTACGCCTAATCAGTGTATATGTGTAGTCCAAATGTTCTGTAGTACAAATATGTCATAATCAAACAAATGTTTAGACTTCAGAAATGTGACTCCTGGGAATGTTTCATGAATTAGGATCTGCAGGACATCATCAACATCCGAAATGATAACGTCTAAAACCTGAGACTCTTGATTTTTCTTACAAAAACAGCCTACCTCCTCCTAATGTATTTTAGAGCAAACAGTGAGCAGTTATAGAAGAGCTTTTGCAGTCTGTTGGTTGTCATAGGAACTGAAATTCCCACTCATAACACCAGCATGAGGCATTGTTTCTGATGTGTGATTCTGTTGAGTCAGCAGGTGTTTGGTTTTGAGTATACACTGCATAGAATTCTTTGATGTGTTTTTCATTTTCCGGCATCTGATCTTTTATAGCTGAGCTTTATAGACGGACAAGAGGTTAAAAGCATCGCATATCCCTTTAGAACATGAGACGGCTCTGGGCTGCAGGAGTGGGAGAATGGTGTTGAATGGAGACCAAACCATTGATCAATCTCAGGGGAGTTGTGGTGAATGTAGTCCATTACTCACACATTGACATGTTAGCCGAAAGATCCCAAAATCTTTGCTGAAAGTTGAGAAATGCTGGTATTCGATAGGTAAACTAATGAGTGTAATTGGCCTAAAAGCAGCATGATTTGAGGCATCACAAGCAGTGCAGGACATCATTTATAGTATTGTAAGCTGTGAGTTTGAGGTGAGAGCAAACCTTGTTTATTATCTGTCTGGAGGCTTTGTTCAACCATCTTTAGATTACGATACGAACATAATTTGTGTTCTCATTTCTATCTAAATGTGTCAGGTTTAAGGTCAGTAGGCTAAGAGTTTCAACCTCACAGCTGGCCATCTTTTGTTTGGGTTGTGACCAGGATGTATTGGGTTCTTTGTCTTTAAATAGGAGTGGGACACTGGCTCAGTATCACCATCCTGATAATGGAATGCTGAGCAGAATTATACCATGTGGTTTATTGCCAAGGTTAATAAAGACATAAGATCTTGTTTTGGTTTGGTTTGACCATGTAGAACATTTTGAACAAATTGAGTTAGCCTCTTATGTCTTGTATATCTTAAACATGTCTAATGTTATGCTTTTAAAGATTTTCTAAGAGATTAAATGTAGCTACATATTGGTAAGATTTTTAAAATGTTTTTGAAATAAGTATTTTATGCTCACCATGTATTTGATCAAAAATACAGTAAATCAGTAATATATGGACTGGCAGTAGATTACATTTTTAATTGTGATCAATCGCACACTTAACGTGAAATTAAGCATACACCATTTATCTTGTTTAACACATTCATTTTATCATCATTTGCTACATCCAGCAAAGTAAACCGGGTGATTCTCATGTCTTTCCAAAAAAGGACACTTGGAACTCCAAAAGGGCACCAAAAAACCAAATGATATAAGGAGTCCGTATAATTTATACATTTTTGCACATTACAGAAAAAAAATAGTTTCAAAATTCACACTGTGTACAGTGCAACAGCAAAGAGCTTGTGATACTGAACAGGGCCTCATGGAGATGACAAAAAAAATAAAAAAATAAACTGACCTGACTGGATTTACCTACCACAGTACATGGCTACATTCAGAATTACTAAACGCTTTGTCAAATTACAACATTATTCTGAATGTGTGTGGAAACCATGTACTCTGGCTGAACGATTAATTGCATTTGCGATAATATTTGTCGGCCAGAGGAGAACTGGCACCCCGACTGAGCCTGGTTTCTCCCTGAAGGAGTTTTGGTTCCTTGCCACCGTTGCCTTTGGCTTTTGGCTTGCTCAGTTGGGGACACCTACATTTCAACTATATTACCGATCTGCCCGCATTGACACTATATGATAAATTAAATTAGCTGGATAACATCACCGTTTTCACCAGAGCGGCTGTACAGCCGAATCAAATTCTGTTGCATTATTTTCCTGTTGACACTGTGAAGCTGCTTTGAAACAATTGGACTTGTTAAAAGTGCTATATAACTGACTTGACTTGACTTAACTTAATATTGCGCGATATGATAAAACACTTTTTTCTTTTTAAACCGCAGAGGCTGCGATTTACACTGGTCACTTGATGCGAGCGTAAAGCAGTCACCTCTAAGGAAGCATCAACTTTAAAGGGTTAGTTCACCCAAAAATGAAAATAATGTAATTAATTACTCACCCTAATGTCGTTCGACACCCGTAAGACCTTTGTTCATCTTTTGAACACAGATTAAGATATTTTTGTTGAAATCCGATGGCTCAGAAAGGCCTCCATTGGCAGCAATGTCATTTCCTCTCTCAAGACTCATAAAAGGTACCAAAGTCCATCTCACTACAGTGGTTCTACAATCACTTTTATGAAGCGACAAGAATAGTTTTTGTGCGGAAAACCCCCCCGAAATAACTTATATAGTGATGGCCGATTTCAAAACACGGCTTCCTGAAGTTTCTGAGTTTTATGAATCAGCGTATCGGTTCAGCGGTTCGGAGTGACAAAGTCACTTGATTTCAGCAGTTTGGCTGTTTGACACGCGATCCGAATCATGAATCGATACACTGATTCACAACGCTCCGAAGCTTCATGAAGCAGTGTTTTGAAATCGGCCAGTATACTTTTGCACATGCGAGTCAGGTCAGGACCAGGGCCCGGTTGCATGAAAGCCCTTATGTTAAGAAAACCCTTAGTTATAAGGTTAAGGGTACCCTTAGTGAAACATGGGTTGCAAGATTCAAGATTCAAGATTCAAGAGTTTTATTTGTCACATACACAGTTATATACAGAATATACAACCGGCAGTGAAATGTAAACAGGTCCGCTCCATGGACAGTGCAAATTCACAGTTAAAAACACAAGGAAGAAATTATAATAGAAATAGGATATAAAAAAAGTACTATCTATATATATATATATATATATATATATATATATATATATATATATATATATATATATATATATATATATATATATATATATATATATATATATATATATATATATATATATATATATGTCTATATCTGTAGAATTATAAATAATCAAGTCAAGAGAAAAAAAAGGTAACAAATAAGGATAAAGTGGAATAAAATAATTGAAGTAGACTGTGCAGTGAGTAAACTGTAGACTCATAGATATGTGGTTAACAAATGTATAAAGAGTATAATGTGCAAACAGGTTTATAACAGGTTGTTACACAGTAACAACGAGAACAGAAAGTGCAGTGCAATGTCAGTGTATCGATGTTTATCCTGGAAGTGAAGTCACGTGATGTTAAGTGACTGAGTTCAGGAGTCTGATGGCCTGGGGAAGAAGCTCCTCCTGAGTCTCTCAGTTTTGGCCATCAGGCTTCGGAAGCGCTACCAGATGGTAGCAGCGTGAAATGAGGGTTTGCAGGGTGATTAGAGTCCTTGATGATCTTGGTAGCTCTACCTTTGCAGCGTTTGGTGTAGACGTCCTGCAGAGACGGGAGAGCTGACCCTGAGATACGCTCGGATAAGCGCACTACTCTTTGCAGGGCTTTGCGGTCATGACTGGTGCTGTTCCCATACCACGCTGTGATGCACTGAGTTAAAACACTTTCTATCGCCCCTAAATAGAAAGTTTTCAGGATAGCTGGTGAAACCCTGAATTTCCTCAGCTGGCGCAGGTGGTACAGTCTTTGCCTGGCTTTTTTCACCTGTGTCTGAATGTGAGCAGTCCAGGTCAGGTCCTCGGAGATGTTTACACCCAGGTACTTGAAGCTGCTCACTCTCTCTACTGGTGACCCGCTGATCATGAGAGGGGAGTATGTCTGTTGCTGTCTCTTCCTGAAGTCCACAATCATTTCTTTGGTCTTGCCAACATTCAGAGAGAGACAGTTGTCCTGGCACCATGATGTTAGATGCTCCACCTCGTCCAAGTATGCCGTCTCATTGTTGTTGGAAATGAGGCCCAGGACAACAGTATCATCAGCAAATTTGATGATAGAGGTGGAGCTGTGTGTGGACAAACAGTCATGCGTGTAGAGAAAAAACCCATGCGTGCAAGAAAAAACCCTAAGGGTTCACTTAAGGAATCTTAAGGCTGTCACTGAGTATTTCCCTTAAATGCTTAAGTTTTACCTTAACTTCTGTTATGCATTGCAACAAAGTCCTTAGTAACCATTTAGCCCTTAAAAAACTAAGGGATCAAAATAGGTCCCTTATGTCATCTGCTGAACTCAACCATGATGGATGATTTCATGTTAAATGAGAGTACCAATGTGCATTTTTACCAATCAATTAAAACAAGCCTGTTGAATGTATGACATGAAACGGTGTATATTGATTAAATAAGCATTCAACACCAAAGTTTCCAAATTTTTTTTTCTTTTTCTTTTTTTTTCATTACTTCCACTGTGCACTTATTAATTATTTCAGGCTTTCATCTTGTGCTCAAGAGTGACTGGTTATTGTGGCAGGCTTGGGTGTTTTTCCCTTGTCTTTAAAAAAAGAAATGCTGTTTGTCTGTGGTTCAGTTTGGTTTAGATTTGTTTTGCTTCCATTACTTTAAAGCCGGTACATATCGTATTTCAAATGCATCATTCAGTGAATAATCACCAAACTGAAGTTGTGAACAAAGTGCCGTTGATGCATGAGTACAATACAATAACAATGAGTTGGACATATAATGTAATTTAATGGAAACCGATGTGAGTGGCGCGGCAGGATTTTGAACCTCTTCCGATCAGGTGTCGTAGCTGAACTCGTAAAAACAATGTGCTCGAGGACGCTCCGTGTCATCCGTCAGACCGCATTTAATATTCTCCATAACTCAAATACTGTAGCACAGCTGTATAGTTTAGTAAATATCAAACTTGTTTAAAAGGCAGTGATCTGTTATGTTCCGTTTATTGTGTGAGATTTTGTAACTATAGCAACCGCTTCTCCATTGCCGTGTTTTGCCTGAAACTATCGCGAAATGCTTAGTATAAACACTTAGGGAAGGGTGACGGTTAAGACGTTTGTTGCAACGCTCTTAAAGAAATCCCCTACCTCAGGGATTTTAACCCCCTAGGGATACAACCACTTAAGAGGTTTCATGCAACCGGGCCCAGGATCTGTTCACACTGGAATCTGATATTGGCCACATTTAAAACGACAATGTGAACAGCTATACAAAAAATAAATAAGATCAGATCCGAGCAATATATCGGAATTGAGCATTAAGGCTCGTAGTGTGAATGCAGCCTTAGCGCTGTCATACTTGCAAGTGTACTTGTTGTGAAAGATTAGAATTAAAATTGCAATATTCACAATGTGGTTTAATTTTGCCACCAATTTGATGTTGATCAATTGTGACTAGGCGATATCAGTATTAAGGCAAACACGTAATAGGTAATGTGCTCTTTCAGCAAAGGGTGTCTCTGTAAAAGTACAACATTGTGCATTGTGAACAATCAACTACACAGTCAAGCATACAGGAAGTTCCCTCCACTGCAGTGTTGTGTTTTATCCTATTCCCATGCTGTCGTTCTAAAGTGGGATCTGCTCTGAATGGTGTAATCAGCAGAACCACAGGGTGGTCCAGGCCATTGTTTAGTACAAAATACAACGGTAAATCTGATTATGAAATGCAGGGAGGTACACTGAAGGATCATTTCTCATTATGACTAAATGGGAAAAACATTCATAATTTTCCAAAGCCTACATTTACAGCATTGCTGTTAAAGTAGACTCGCTTTTTGTTAACTATTATAGTATAATAATGTGACAGTAGTTTGCACAAAGGCTTCAATATGTGCCCATGGCAGCTGATTATGGTGTCATGATGGTCCATTCACAGTTTCTTGGATTTGTGTGCGGTTCTTTGAAATAATTACCATCAGAATGATTAGGCAATGCCTCGTTGTAAAAGTGTAATCGCCTGGAGACAGACATTTTATGGCCTGCACAGGGTAGAATTGACTTTGATATGAACATGCAGAATCTTGTTGCTGCAGGCACAAAATCAAAAATATTTTTGTAATCCCATATCTGTTCTTGCTAAATGTTGGATTTTAAGGTGAATGCAATGTGCTCATGTTAAGGCAGGTTTGTTTTTATAGCAGCTTGCATTCACGTGGCCACAACAGAAGACCAGCCCCGGGCTGATGATGTCATGAGTATTCTCCTGACTCATGGATGACTCTGTGTGCTCTTTAAAGTCAGCATGGAACAAGGTTGCAATAGTATTTTCTTCCCTATATTGTGATGAATATCTGAGGCTATGTCTGCATTAATCCAGATACATTTGAAAACGGAATTTTCGTTTTAAAACGCTCTCCGTCCACACATTTTCCAAAAGTTTCTCATCCACACTGAAACGTCAGAAAACGCCAAATTCAACTTACTGCGCATGCGTAAAACCTCATAACAGCTCACGGAGATGATACAGACGTGATAAAGTTATCACACAATTCTTCTGTTCAGTGATCTCTTCCAAAGATTTCTTAATTTTGGCGCAATTTTTTCTCTAAATAATGTTGCTATGGCAACTGGTAAATACACTAAGTTTCATCATTCTGGCATGTGTGGAAAGTTTTAAACCATGCGTGTTACAACTAACCCCGTGATCGGTTGTGCCCTGCGCTCCCCTACTATTGGTACAATATGCATCACATGACTAAACTTGCATCATCGTTTTCAAATACCTCCGTCTTCACACAGTCCATATTGCGATGCGAAGACACCATTTTCAAATTTATCCACTATGGAGAGCGTTTTCAAAAAGCTACGTTTTCGTTGACTTAAAACACCATCTCATTGTGGACTAAAAGATGCGTTTTCAAACAAAAACATATTAGCGTGGACATGGCCTGAGTGTAACGGCTTCTCGAGCGAGAATAAATTTAGGTGCCAGTAAACTCATCACCGGAGAAGAGATGCCACTGCAAGAGGGAGGGGATGTTGCTTAGGCCATGTCCACACTAAAACGTTCTCGCTTGAAAACGCATTTTTTTTCTCTCTCCGTTTTGGCCTTCCGTCCACACTGAGACAATGTTTTAAGTCAATGAAATCAAAAGTAGGGCTGTTAGTAGTCAGTAGTATCTGAATGTCTGTGAAATTAAACCGCATTGTGCGTCTCTGTGCGAATGAGCAGCACAGTTTTGTCTACTACACATACTCAAACACGTGTGATGCTTGTGGACGTCTCACTGTATGACGACACTCCACATTATGGCAGCCACGATTAACATCAAGCTACATACCACAATATAAAAGATTAATATTACACTTTAACTCAAAACTCACTCTAAACAACCAGAGAGTGTTTGTATTTACTTCCGATCGCGATCTTATGGGGATTTCAGTCATATAATGTTGGAGATCCTTGACCCTAAAGGGGTTAAGTTTACTTAACACCTAAAACCACAAATGACCACAAATGACCATGAATGGATGAAAGCAATGAAGGCACTTTCAAAGTCAATACATTCCAGCTAATTTCTTTGCAAACCTTCGGAATCATTGATGGTTTAGAGGGGAAATAAAGAATACATGTTAACACAACCAAAGGCAATTGTTTTGTTTTGTTTTTTTGAGAGAGAGAGAGAGAGAGAGAGAGAGAGAGAGAGAGAGAGAGAGAGAGAGAGAGAGAGAGAGAGAGAGAGAGAGAGAGAGAGAGAGAGAGAGAGAGAGAGAGAGAGAGAGAGAGAGAGAGAGAGAGAGAGAGAGAGAGAGAGAGAGAGAGAGAGAGAGAGAGAGTTGTAGTGTTTTGGATTTTTGATTATGTGTGTGTGTGACAGGAGCTATTTGTCCACATCTCTTCTGCAATGTGTGGAAGCAGCACTTGGTTCGGTTGCCAAACTGAAAGACTCTTACAGACTAATAATGTGACAGAAACCCTCTGAGGCTGAGCTTTCAAACACAATCTCACATAGATCAGAAAATCTCCTCACCTTTTTTATTAAGACTTATTTAAAATGGAAACATACTAATGCATGTTGTGTAAATAAAATAATCACCCTCTCACAAAAGTATAATGCTGAAATCCATCCAGTTGCAGCTTTGGTCAGTGGATATTTGGTTATTGTGTTGTACACAAATATTCCTTATCATTTTTTATGACTGTATGGGACATGACGACCAAGATGGCATAACTGTCAGCTCTCTCTCTCTCACCTATTCAATTACACAATTCTGATCACAATATCTGATATTTAGGGTGAAGCAGCAAATGGTGACTTAACACTTAAAAGAAAAAGTGCTTTGGCAGACTATACCTTCTGTATAGTTGAATTCCATCTGATCTCACCTTCCCGTTTGTGTACATTGGTTAATTTATTTGTTACATTGAGTATGAGGAGTGAGAACTAGCGTTTCAAGGCTTTACTGCCCTCATTCATTCAGTAACCTGTTAATCATGTACTTGACCTTTGCACCAAGTTTGACCACCTCATCAAGAGTCATACTGTTGATTTACAGAACCTTAAAAGAACTCAGTTTGGATTCAGAATGCTTGTCTGAATTAGGCAACCTTCAAAAAAAGTCTAAATGGTGGACCATTGGAAAAGCTGTGTTTCAAGAGAGAGTTTCCACAAGAAGATGCACTATTGAGTAGAGTTGCATGATTAACCATTAAAATATTGCGATCTCGACTCAAACACCCATGTGATCTCATTCCTAAATGACAACGATTCCGTTATGTCCATAAAACCTTTGACACTGGAACATTTAAATGGATAATTCACCCAAAAATGAAAATTTGATGTTTATCTGCTTACCCCGAGGGTATCCAAGATGTAGGTGTCTTTGTTTCTTCAGTAGAACACAAATGGAGATTCTTAACTCCAACCGTTGCAGTCTGTCAGTCATATAATGCATGTCAATGGTAACAAAATCTATCTAAAAAAAACATGCACAGACAAATCCATATTAAACCCTACGGCTCGTGACGACACATTGATGTCTTAAGACCCAAAACGATTTTGTTTTTTTTGTTTTTTTTTACCTCTAATAAACCACTATGTGTATTATATCAATGTGTCATCACGAGCTGCAGGGTTTAATATGGATTTGTCATTGCATATTTTTTTTTTTTTTTACTCTCATTAGATTTTGTTACCATTCACATGCATTATACGACTGACAGACTACAACGGTTGGAGTTAAAAATCTGTGTTCTACTGAAGAAACAGACACCTACATCTTGGATACCCTCGGGGTAAGCAGATAAACATCAAATTTTCATTTTTGGGTGAACTATCCCTTTAAAATCTGAGTTGGCGCAGTCACTGAGCCAGAGAGAGCAATTGTCATTTATAGATATGAAACCTCTTCACAAATAGTCACCAAAGAGCGCTTGGGTTGAATTCGTTCTAATCCTAAACAGAGAATTTATTCGTATATGCATTCACCTTTAAAATTTAAAAAGCCTGAGTTCTGTTGACAACTATGTGTTAGTGATGTGTCGTTCATGAACTATTAATTCCTTTTGAACTAATCTTAAATATGACTCAGAGCGATTCATTCATTTTGTGTTGACCATGTCTGCGCTACATGCCATCGGTTCTGTTCAGGATCTTCTGCATTCATTCAGTCGATGGGGCTGTGAGTCGGTGAACGACTGACTCGAACCCGAAGACTCGAGAGGTGAACTAATCAGTTCTGTTTTCGGGACTGCATGTGTTGCATATGGGGCTGTCACGGTCCAGATCAGACACTGATGTCGGAACTAACGACTCAAACCCAAAGACAGGAGAGCTGTACTAATCTTTCCAGGGAACAGATGTGATTAAATGTGAAGTGACAAAAGAAAGAACGACTCTGATTTCGGAGGTGAGGTTAACTAACAGACTCCATAGCCTGAAGACCCAGCTAAGTAATAAATTAATAATTTCTTAAAGTTTGGTCTTGGCTGCATTAGCTTATAATTTATTTTTCATTCCAAATGTGATCAATGTTTGCATAAGATGTGTTGGGGAATTTAACACGTGACATTTTAATCATATTCTGCTGAAATGAACGACATGACTTGGAAAAAAGATTTGTTCATTTTGCTGAATGAGATTCAAAGATCCGATTCCGTAAAATGATCCAAACTTCCCACTACTATGCGTCGCTCAACATACGTCATTTACTCCGTTGCTCTGATTGGTTGTAGGTCTGTCCAGTTGAGGTCTTTCCTGGTTCGGTTGAAACACGCCCCAATAATCACAGCCCAGTGGAGCAGTATCAGACTCATATTCTGGCTAGAATTGAGTATGACGACGTCAGGCTACAAAATAGAGCAAATCCTTTTGAAAGTAATGTGGCACTTCAAATAACAATTGTATTGATTGCATTGTTACGTCATTGAATCATTCATTTTTTTGATTTGTGATTCATTGACCAGAGATTTGTTCAAAAACACTGATTCATCCAGTACTGAAACAAGTGAAGTATTTATGAGTGAGTCATTGAATCAATTCATTTAAACCAATTAATGAAACATTTTAAATGGACTGCAGTAATGAACATTTTGTCAGAACCTCTAGTAAATTACATTTTATTTAGTTTAGTTGTCTCTTGTCTGTTCAGAATCATGGGAGTATTGTGATCTCTATTTGAAACAACATCAAAATCTTGATTCATAATTTATCCAGAATTGTGCAGCTCTACTATTGAGTGTCATTGGGAAAAGCTGCCAGATTGTGGTTCTGTCAGTTGGTAAGCTTGAGTGAATATCCACGTCATGGTCATGTTCTTCATGGCTTCATATTACATATGAGCTCATAATTTTTAGTGATGGACATCAGTGCATTCTGAATGGAAAAGTCTGTTCTTATGGGTGTGTTTACTGCCAGAAATTAGATTTATAAGCCACATTTGAATTCTTCCAGTCTAGCCTGAAGTGAAACTTTAAAAGTAACAACTTTCCACTTTTTTGTTAAGCCTATATTATTAATGTTTACTTTGCCAGAAGTATTTTAATAGTTTAAAACTTAAGAAGGTATAGAAGTTTTCTGAGTGCATGTGAGTGTTCTGATGTGCAACGGTGAGGACTCCTACGAGGTCTTCAGATGATGCCATATGTTTTTGTTGGTCATGCCACGACTTCTTTTTATTATTATTTACAAACCCTCATGTTGTTCCTCTATGACAACATTTGACAAATTTGATCTATAATGTCCAAACATCTAGATCAAGACAGACCAAGGACTTATTCAAACCATAGACTGTAAAAAAAATATGGACGTAGTGTCAGTGACGTCAGCCATAGGTTTCTGAAGAGCAGTTTTGAAGCCTAAAAGTCGGCTGTTGCCATCTTGGCAGCACATCACCGTCCGTCAGTCACCGGATAACTGAAAATGGGCAAAAAGGCGGGATGTGGGTGGACCTGAGGTGATGTGATGACTAACAGACAGCAGACAAACGGCAATCCACCTGTCAATCAAAGTGGCCAAAGCCTTAAAGGGTTCACCCAAAAATGAAAATGAGCCCAAGATTTACTCACCCTCAAGTCATCCTAGGTGTATATGACATTCTTCTTTCAGACGAATACAATCTGAGTTATATTAAAAATGTCCTGGCTCTTCCAAGCTTTATAATGGCAGTGAATTGTTGGGTCATTTGAAGTCCATAAAAGTGCATCTATCCATCATATAACGAGTGTCTTGCCTTATAGACTTTCTTTGTATATGCTTGATTACAAACTGTGGGATGAGTCAAATACATTTTCTGTCGTAACCAACAACAACTGTTCAAATCACTGCCAGCTTCTAAAGCCAGCTTGTGTGTGTGTGTGTGTCTGTGTGTGTGTCTGTGTGTGTCTGTGTCTGTGTCTGTGTGTGTGTGTGTGTGTGTGTGTCTGTGTCTGTGTCTGTGTCTGTGTCTGTGTCTGTGTCTGTGTCTGTGTCTGTGTGTGTGTGTGTTGGCCCTTACACCAGGAGTACGTGCCTGACCATTCTAGACCATAATAATGCATCAATCTGCATCATGCTTTTATGCCTATTACACACATTACTTTTCACTAGCATTTCCATTTAGCAAGCTCAACCTCATCTTTATCAGCATTAGTCTTTGTTGGCACAGTACTGCTTAAACAGTGAATTCGACTGTGTTGTGGCCTGGTTGACCAGGACTGGGATTGATTGCTGTAACATGCAGTACAGCTCTGGCAGACATGGCAGTCCTAATGGCTTTGTCTGGCACTCTGTCGATTTGTGGTTAACTGCTGATCCCAGAACAGCAGTAAATCACAGCACTGATTGAATGGAAGTGAGAGCTGAACGCAGGCTGATTTTAATCTTTATTAGCTAAATGAATTGTTGTATTGATTTGTAGGGCTTTTCTGAGATTCTTTGTGGTGTTTATTGTGCATCGCATGTGGTGGATTTGTTTATCCATTTATAATGAGTGTCCAAGATAAGGACAAGAAAAAGCTTTTAAAGAGCTAACATTTTTCTATAAATCTAAAATTGTGTTAATTGTTTGTTCTAATTGTTTCACATTAAAAAAAAAAAAAAAAAAAAGTTATGCCATTTTTCACAAAAATCTAAATTTAACCGCTCAAATGTTGTTTGTTACAACAGTCAGGTAAAACAAAACATTTTTAAAATGTTTAAAATATTTTACACATATCAGGCTGCACCACAAGTTTTTAAATATTTAATAAAAGGCATGGCCTTTTCTGATTATTCCTTATAAAAAAGTGTGAATTAATAATAAATATTAATCAAATATTTATAAACATAAAAGTTTTGTTTTTAAGAAATATTAATAAAATATATTATGCATTTGATTAGTAATTAATAAATTATCTTCAAGAATTCCATCCTTTCAATAAGGATCGCTGCTTGAATATGATAGCAGGAAATTGTTTTCTTCTGACATTTTTGACAAGCAGAATGAAATCAGTGCTGAGACTGATCTGTCAAAACTATTATTTTTATAAACAAACCTCCATCCTGTGACTTGAGTGACTGTTGGCTTTACATTTCTTACCTTCCTCTTCCTCTTCCTCTCCAGATCCGTCCTATCAGAGATGCTCTTGATTTGCTGACAGAGAGTTAGCACGTGTCTGCCAGACGGCCCTGTTGGACTGTTCCCTATGGCTCCTGGGGTTGACCTGTGAAAAGCAGTCAAGCTGGACACCGCCGTATCGCCCCCCACTGCCACAGCCTCAGCCCTGCCCATCCCGCTCTCCCCCCGGAACCCTCATCATAACTGCCAGCACCCCTGGAACCCACCCAACTCTGCTCCAGACCACCTGGAGGAGCAGTATGTAACCGAGACCACGGCCAATGATGCCTCCAGGATTTGCAGAGATGCAGGAACCATCACAGGTCAGAGTGTACAAAATTCAGGGGTTGGCCCTGGCCCATATTGGCACACTTGATGTGCACTTTCAGTCTTGTGTACATACAATGGCTGCCATGTGCGCGTCTCCGTTAAGTCCATGAGACCGTAGGGTGTCCCATTTGTCATTTTAGGATTCAGAAGGGTGCGCACGATATGAGCCCTTGATGCGCACTTTTGCCAAGCCTGCACTGGTGCAAACTTCTTTCCGACTCGTAGGAAGACCACGAGTGTTTAGGGTGCCATTTGGGAGAGGGCCTTTGTCATTTTACGCTGCTCAAGAGCACCCTCTTTGTGGTCGATATGTGCCCTCAATGCGCACTTTTGCCAAAAAAGTTAATTTAACATTAATGTAGACTTAATGTAATTTAACTGATAATAGTGCAGATGTTACAAAAGCTTAAAAATTACACTTTTATTCTTTTTACACTTGCTTAGTGCTCAAAATTCACTCATAATTGAACAAAAAAATGTATGTGGCGCTTAAAGGTGCACTATGTAAAAAAATTTTTCTTTAAAATATCCAAAAACCACTAGGCCAGTGTTGTATATTTTGTTCAGTTGAGTACTTACAATATCCCAAATGTTTCCAACTATTTGTAAATCGTGAGAAAATTGCTATTTTAACCAATGAACCGGGACGTGTGAGGACGTCGCCTTTTATTTTGCAAAACCACTTTACTCTTACTGCAGTGTGCAATGTGTCATAGCAGCCACAGAGTAACGTCATAACATCATTTTCAACACACTCAAATGTATCTAATATGATAAACAGAGCTGCGTTACCTTATACTCATGACCAGAAAAGCGGAAATGGCGCCGGTGACTGTGGCATAATAAAAGTCCCACTGCTTGTTCATCTTATTAACAATCGCTCCAGCGGCCTTGCTCAGCTCCCACAGCACTCGCCCCTGCTCTGCTTCATACTACAGTAACGTTAATAATCCCATCCATGAACATGATTTCTGCCCGAGTCTTATCCTGATTCTTTTCCGCCGGCTGTGAGGTGAAGACCACATGTCCCAAGATTCTGCGCTCAAACTTGGCGTCATCAAACTACGCTTTTGTTTTGAATAGGCAATCTCTAGTGGACAGAAAAGTTACATAGTGCACCTTTAATCTGCTAAGCAGCATTATTGTCTCAATTTGGGACCAAATATTTCTGAAGTGATTTCACTTTTAGGCCTGTTTATGGATTGTTAACAGTAAAATTATTCATGCATAAATTGGAACATTCAGTTTAGTTTTTTTTAGAATTATTTACAGAACAAATATTCAAAAATGTTTCTTGGACCATGCATGTACAGTACATCACTTTTGGAAAAAGTGAGAAATTATAAAAGTAACCGTTTGCTTCTAATAAGCCTTTCTGAACTTAGTACCTCCCTTCAGTTTTTCAGCATGAGTAATACTGTACGGACAGCCTACACACACTAGGCCGTTTGGACTCCATTATTTATGAAACTAGGTCACTTCAAGAGGCATAAAGTTTATTATCTGTGCTGCGCCAACACTGTGATGCTTGGCCTGTGCTGTCATTGGTCTCATGTTTCTTCAACTTCAGTCCTGGTTTGTGTCATTGTGATCTTGATGATGATGATTATTGTGACACATTCTTGGGTCAGCAGTAAAAGTCTCTACATTTTTTCTTTTAAGACTGAAACAAACCCTTTTTCCCCTTGGTGATATGTTGGGAAAGAGCTGACCCACTAACTCTCTCTCAGAGTCAGAAGTTTTCCACTTGTAGTGTTAAAAATAGCTATTGTCTAGCTAGAATTGTGGCTCTTTGTTATAGTGTAGTAGAGGTGCTCAGGTATAGCGTTTAGACTTCAGTGATGATATGCAGATCGCTCTGGCTCTCTGGGGTATAAATACATTATTGTGTTGTCAAAAGTACTGGTACTGCGGTACCAAGTTTGTACTGATTTTTTAAAAATTTAACAATACCAGCTTTTTCAGTAGTACCGAATCTGGTACACGCTGACAGGCGGCTGCTTTCAAGCATTCTCGTGCTTATTTGTGTGCATGCTGTGTGAAAAGCATCAAAGGTTTCTCTTTGCAAAGTGTTTTTGAAGCGTTGAGCATTCTAGCCAATTGAGTGCATGAATGCAGTGGCCAATCAGAGGCTTTTAAGTTAGTCGGAAGAATTAATTCATTTTTTTAGCCACTTTTTTTTTAGCACAAACTCTAGGGCTGTGTCCGAAATCGCCCCATACCCTTAAATAGGGCACTATTTGAGGGGACAGCCATTTGTAGTGGTGTCCAAAACCATAGTGGATGTTATTGAATGCACTCCCACAATGCACCACAATAACGAATGTACAACTGATGTTCACTCAACGGTTAGAGAATGCCCATAATGCACTGATGGTCAGTGTCCGAATTCACTCACTCATTTTCATTCACTCCTTCAAGTAGTATATATTAGTGGAGTAATGTAGGGAATAGTGAATGAGGGTATAGGGAGTGATTTCGAACACAGCATAGGACTATAACTAGTAAAGAGGACGTGATGATCCGGGAACGCGTGCTCCATGCTTTGGGTTGAACTATGACGGCTATATCAAACTGACAGAATTTGAAAGCTGAGACTTTGTTTCATATCAAAAGTAACAAAGCACAAAGATCATTGTGATTATTTGATCAGAGATGGGCCACGAATAATGTTTAGTTTAGTTTTGTTCAAGCATCTGAAAACCACAAAGATTTAAAGATTGGTCTTGAGATTTAAGAATCACTATCGGTTCACTAAAATGAAGATCGATCAAAATTGGTTAATCAGTATTGTCAACTCAGCCCTAATAAGTACTGAAATTAGTACTGAGAACCGTGAAATTTTACTGGTATTGGTACCGTGACCGTCTACAGAAATGTTGGTATTTTGACAACACTAATGCAGATACCCTAAATTCATGCCATTGGTGCTCGTGTGATTTCTCAGGACACCTATTTCAGTCATATCTTTTGAAGTACTAGGACATTATAGGGTATTAAAAAAAACATGAACTGCTGTTAATTGATCATGTTGGATTTGCTTTTTGTGTCTGAGCTGAGTTAGCATTATGGTTTTGAAAGGAACATCTCTACACTGGTGGTCTTATCTAATCTGGCCTGAAACAAGCTTTTAAAGTTCAAAGATCTCACCATGCGTCAACGCTAATGACTAGCATGTACATTTGGACTGCTCACCGTCTGGTTTGCAGGATGGAGTACTCATTCAGTTTCATCAGGTAAAAGCAATCTCAATCCATCTGTTGTGCAGGTGTGAGTGTGCGTGGAGTGTGCGTGTGAGTGTGTGTGTGTTTGAGTGATCTGGCATGTGTGGTTTATGAGGATATAAATGTGTATAATGACATTGGTTTTACAACGCAAACATGGTAAAAACAACAAGTAAATAGCACAACATTTTTTACAATATAAAAACCATTATGCCAATGGAGAGTCCACGTAATGTGTGTGTGTGTGTGTGTGTGTGTGTAATGTGTGTGTGTGTGTGTGTGTGTGTGTGTGTGTGTGTGTGTGTGTGTGTGTGTGTGTGTGTGTGTGTGTGTGTGTGTGTGTGTGTGTGTGTGAGACGTATCAGGACACAAATGTGTATAATGACATGGGTATGACATAGGTATTACAAGGAGAGGGTGACTTATGAGGACATTAGCCATGTCCCCATTTTTCAAAAGGCTTATAAATCATACAGAATGAGTTTTTTTGGGAGAAAGTAAAAATGTGCAGTTTCATGTGATGGGTAGGTTTAGGGGTAGTGTAGGGGGATAGAAAATACGGTTTGTAAGGTATAAAAACCATTACGTCTAAGGAATGTCCCCACACTTCACAAAAACAAACCTGTGTGTGTGTGTGGATACAAAGACAATAGTATAGCAGTGTGTTTGAATAGGACTGCACATCCAACTGCTTTCGTTCCATTCATTGGAGATAAATGCCTTACACCAAATTAACGTAACTGGCAAGTGTAACTGGATTTTTGGCACCAGCTTTAGGCTGTCGTAGTTTTTCCTGTCGCCTCCTGGAGACACATTGTGTGTACCCTTAAAAAAGCCTCTCATGGATTTTCTCTGCTCGTCTTTAAGGGCCTGTAGTTGTGTAACACTATTATGTTTATGTGTGATGAGAATGTAAACTGAAGACGAACGTTTTTGGTCACTTCCTTAGTTTACATTGTCCCCAGAGAAAAAGGGAGGATGGGAAAGAGATCTCGGATTAGCTTCTTCTTTTTTTCTTTTTTATGACTCAAAACTATTTTTTTGTCAGGGTTTTAATGGCTTGTTTATTTGATCCACAAAGTTCGGTTATGCACTGTAAAAGCACCGTTATATTCTAGAATAATGAAGCATTTTGGTGTAACTCCCAGGTTTAGTGTAACCTGTTGACTAGAATTGCACAATATATCGGTACAATATGAGTCATCTGTCGATTATTTTTATAATAATTTTTTGATAATCATTCTGTATTGGATATTTAATTGCAAACACTAATTTAATAACATGGTAAAATATAATCTTTGGGAAATCTCAAAAAGAATATGCACTTTTAATAATGTATATATTATAATGTTTTGATGCCTAAATTCACTTGTAGCGTTTAAAATGATTTTGGATTTCACCCTTCTGCTCTCTTGTGAACGCACGTACGGCCATTGCCGAAAGCCAGTGACAATAGTGTACAAAGTTTTAATTATGGATATTTTTCTTACAAAAACCCATCACTTCGCTTTAGAACACATTTATTGACCCACTGGAGTCGTATGGATTACTTTTATGATGTATGGATGCACTTTTTTTGATCTTTACAAACTCAGGCTCTATTCAATGTCATTACAAAGCTGGGAAGAACCAGGAAATTATTAAACATAACTCTGATTGTGTTCGACTGAAAGAAGGTCATGTACACCTATGATGGCTTGAGGGTGAGTAAATTATGGGATCGTTTTCATTTTTGGGTGAACTAACCCTTTAATATCATTGCATCCCTAATGTTGACTGAGGCCCCAGACATTTGAGTTGAGGGTGGTGAGTTGGTTTTGTCTAGGGTGAATACTTTAGCGGTAATTACTGACAATCCATTCAAGACACTTTATGAGATTTCCTCTGCTGTTATCACAGATTCTCAGCTGGCTGAATTTGCATAGTGCAGATAATGGGCTGCCACTTCCTCCTGCTCCTGACAAGTAGTCCTTAATGAAACAGCGGGGGACTTCCTACTCAACGCCTTCTAAAAATGTACAATGTGCCATTTACCATTGATTTGTTGTTACTTCTGTAGTACTGTTACTACACATAGCTAGATTTTTACATTTTCAGAAACAATGTTGGTAACACTTTACGATAAGGTTCATTAGTTAACATGAACTAATAATGAGCTGCACGTATCAAGCATTTATTTATCTTTGTTAATGTTAAATTCAACGTTTACTAATACTTTATTAAAATCTTGTTAACATTAGTTAATGCACTGTGAACATGAACAAACCATGAACAGTTGTGTTTTTATGAACTAACGTTAACAAAGATGAACGAATACAGTAACAAATGTACTGCTCATGGTTAGTTCATGTTAGTTAATAGATTAACTGATGTTAACTAATAAAACCTTATTGTAAAGTGTTACCAAAATGTTAAGTTGTTAAGTAGTTGAAATGTTAAGTAATGTTAAGTAGTTTTTTTAAGTATGTTGCTATGGTGTTCTGCATGGTTGTTAAGTAATTGATCCTTTAGGCCATAGCTGTCCAGCCCTGCTCCTGGAGGGCCACTGTCCTGCAGAGTTCAGCTCCAACTCCAATTAACACACCTGAACCAGCTAATCAAGGTCTTACTAGACATACTAGAAAATTCCAGTAGCGGTCTGCCGGAGGTTAGATATTTTACTTTATAATGTGTTAAATATCGAGAGCCCGGACATTTTTTAATATAAGTCTGATTGTATTCGTCTGAAAGAAAAAAAGTCATATACACCTAGGATGTTGTCTGTCTATCACCAGACAAGGTCAATTTAAGATTGAACATTGGTCTGTGTTTTCTACTGCGCTAATTCAAATGACTGTACGCAATTGGATAGTCCTTCAACCAATCACCAACTTCAACCACAAGAGGCGTGATCAACGGGCAACGACCCATTGCTTCTCGATCCGTCATTGTGTTAAACCCGCCAATAGCGCGCCAGGTGGATAAGCCGGTCTGTGATTGGTTCCCGCAAATGTGTAACAGAAGCAGGATAAATGAATGTACAGGTTTCCAGACTGAGCTGCAGGGCGAAATCAAATGGCTGGCAGATCAGGCTGGGTTTACCCAGTCTACAGGATGCCTTGAGGGTGAGTAAATCATTGGGTAATTTTCATTTATGGGTAAACTATCCCTATAAAATAACTGATTTCTCTGGATTTAAACATTGTTGGAAACATTTGGGATAATGTAAATACACAAGTCAACAAAATATATAACATTGTTCTAGATATTTTAATCCAAAAATCTTACATGTTGTGCCTTTAAACGAAAGTTTTTCCTTAGCAACTACATTAAATAAAAAAAAAATTAAACAATTTATTTTAGTTAATGTTTATTTTATTTTGACGTAATGACAATAATACTTTATTATGGTTTTAACTTTAGTTAACGGATGATAACCGTTAGTTTGTAGGTAATAATGTCTTCAGATGATACACTGCTTCAAGGAAATGTGGCTGGGATTTTGTGACCAGCCCTTCCTCCACTGAAGGACACGGCAGACGGTGAACGAGTGAGATCATCGCCCCACCCCCTTCACGGCATTGTGTTTTCAGTGTTTTGCTTTCATATGTGATAAGATACGTCGGTTAGAGTGTTGTAATGCCACAGGCAGCTCATTAGCATATGGAAAGCTTTAGGTCATTTAACCTACTTTAAACTGTCTGGATGCAATGTCATGGCACACTGCCATCTAGTGGATGTCCAGGGTTAATGGTGATGGCCGTTATGTCCCACTTTCAAGTATTTTTTTTACAGCAGGTCAAACAGCTCTGAGCAGTGCAGTATAACCTATGTTTACTTGTTCTGTTTAATGAGGGTTTGAGATGCTCCAGCCAAACTTTCTTATCTCTGAGCTGGCTTTCATCTTTGACCTTTGACCTTTGACCCTTGACCCATATGCACTAAATACTTCATTGAGTTTAAAGGCACAGTATGTTATATTTTTGGATTAAAATATCCAAAAACAACTAGAACAATGTCATATATTTTGTTGACTTGTGTACTTATATTATCCCAAATGTTTCCAAGAATGTTTAAATCCAGGGAAATAAGCAATTTTAACCAGGACACAAACCGTGTCCGTGCATCACCTATCAATGACATCATACCCGACCCGTGTTACCCTCGATTTCCGGTTGAAACCATGGAAACACCAAAGACGCTTTAATATAGTATGCGTTTTATTAGACAGTGGACCAAGTGAATGGACACATTTATCGACACAAAACTAATCATTCTTATATAGCTCAACACAGTTAGTCTTCTTGTTTAAATCTCATTTTCTTTATTTACCATGTGTACCATGTTTTGCCATGCCTAATATCGATTTAGCTTACTGCAGTGTGCAATAAGTGTCTCATAGTAGTCACATAGCGAATGCACAGAGTAGTATTATAACATAACTTTCAACACACTTAAATGTATCTAATATGATAAAACAGCGCTGTGGCTTTAAATAGTTTTATAATTCAGATAGTAGGTAAATAGTCTTTTCATGATTCAGACAATTTGCTAAGGCCTTCGACATTTAAAATGGCATAATATCAAATGTCTGTATGATTTTGATATAACATTTTAAAACTAAATACTTGTGTTGTAATGTGATTGTGTCAGATTTTCAGAAATATGCTCTGGGCAAGCTCACACATTAACATTATTACTTGATTATTTAACAGTAACTAACCTAAATGAATAAACTTGTGAGTGAAGTCACCTAAAAAAAAATATATATATATATATATATATCTCAACACAGTTTAAAAATCACGTGACGTTTGTGTCACGTTGCAAGATCAAATGAAACTGTCAAGCAGTCTGTACTTTGCTGTAGTAACACCATCATTAGTGTCACCAATTGAACACTTTACATGTCAGGCACCACTTATTCTTCCTCTGGCCACATGTTTTTTTCACTTTAGCTTTTTTCCTTGTTAAATTACAGTAGGCTCTGAATTTTCCCCTTATTGTCTTCAGAAACAGGTCTGGGTCAAGTCAACACTCACACTCATTCAGGGTCAAGTCTGTGTAAATATGCATGTTTAAAGCTTAGTACAGTTTTGTAAAGTCAACTTTAGTATTGTTTTGACACAGTTGCCAAGGTCACTCTGCTGGCCTGACTCACAGGAAAGATTATCTCAGAATTCCCAAAACAGAGAAACTGTTTGACTGTCGTCGCCATAGTAATGCACCACTGATATGTGGTTTGGCAAAGCTGCTCAAATATAATAGGCAAGCACAATATATCATATTGGTTATCTGTCTTTTTATTTTATTTATTATTACTTTATATCATATTTTTTATTATTTATTATTGTATTGTATTTTATTTACAAACTCAGGCTCTATTTAAAGTCATTACAAAGCTGGGAAGAGCCTGGAAATTATTTAATATAACTCTGTGTATACTGCTTTTTAGCCTTAAAGGAATATTTTTGGGACTTTAGCTTATTCACCGTATCCCCCAGAGTTAGATAAGGCCATACATACCATTCTCATCTCCGTACGTGCCATAATTATGTCTGACAGAGAAAATTTTTCCTATTTACATGTTGTGATGTGTATAGTTACATCGTGTACTAAGACCGATGGAAAATGAAAAGTTGCGATTTTCTAGACTGATATGGCTAGGAACTATTCTCTCATTCCTGCGCAATATCAAGGAACTTTGCTGCCGTATCATGAGTGCAGCGGCGCAGTGACATTACGCAACGCCTGAAAATAGGCTAACTTCCGTCAACATGACCAACGTGACAACCTGCTTGCACAGAGAGCGTGCTGGGGACTATTTCAGGCGCTGCGTAATATCATTGCGCTGCTGCACCCATGGTACAGCAGCAAAGTTCCTTGATCATTACACAGGAATGAATACTTGTGTTGGGGGATACGGTGAATCTAAAGTCCCAAAAAGTCGCTGTGTTCCTTTAATTTACAGATATTGAGAGGAAAGTGTGGGAATGAGGAATTTGAGCCTTGCTCCCTGTGTACTA
The DNA here is from genome assembly GCA_018749465.1 of Paracanthobrama guichenoti. NCBI lineage: Eukaryota > Metazoa > Chordata > Actinopteri > Cypriniformes > Gobionidae > Paracanthobrama > Paracanthobrama guichenoti. Next base: position 14,267,955 of record CM031958.1, on the reverse strand, counting down.
ACAGCTCGTCTATTGAGAGCAACAGTAACTGGCCATTTTATTGGCAAATGTTCAAAATGTATTAGAGACTTACAGTAAGATGCCATTACACTTCATTTCAGCAGCTCTCTACTACCATCTGATTGTCTCTTTCCCAAAGATTCCCATTCATATCCTTATGGCAGTCGTTTGTGCATGTGTTGAAATGCACATTTGCGTTTCCCACATGTCCTCTCATGTTCTTTCTGCTGAGTCATGAAAACCTTTTGTGTCCTTAAATAAATAGAGAATGCATTAGGCTTCAATAACCAGGTGCAGAATCACCACTTTCAATAGACTTAATCATAACAAGATTTTTAATACCGTCTATAATAGTCTATATAATTTATATGCTGTATTAAAAATCCTGTTTTGACTTTGTTCTTTTATATTAGCTTATAAATGCTGTCTTTTCTTTGGAGTTAGGTGTGCAGGTAATGTGTCTAAAGGTGGCCTACTAAATAAACTTATACTGTAAAATTAAAGTTATAGTTGTATAGTTAAAGTGTGTGAGTGTGTCTGTGAGTGTGTCTGTGAGTCTGTGTGTGTGTGTCTGTGAGTGTGTCTGTGTGTGTGTGTCTGTGTGTGTGTGTCTGTGTATGTGTTCTTAACTGTTCAAGTGTAGTCACCCTGTTCTGAACTCCAGCTCATGTCAAACTAAAGTAGCAGTCTGTGACATTAAACCACCTTGACATTCTCTGTTTGACTTGTGCTTGTACAGAGAGAGAGAGAGAGAGAGAGAGAGAGAGAGAGAGAGAGAGAGAGAGAGAGAGAGAGAGAGAGAGAGAGAGAGAGAGAGAGAGAGAGAGAGAGAGAGAGAGAGAGAGAGAGAGAGAGAGAGAGAGACAGAGAGAGAGAGAGAGAGAGAGAGAGAGAGAGAGAGAGACAGAAAAACTGTAGTTGGGGAAAGTTAATTGCTGCAAGACTTTGGCACAGATCATCATCTAAGCAAAACCATTATCTACCATATCCATACCGTGTGTGTGTGTGTGTGTGTGTGTGTGTGTGTGTGTGTGTGTGTGTGTGTGTGTGTGTGTGTGTGTGTGTGTGTGTGTGTGTATAATATATACATTTATACACGTATATACGTATATACACATATATATATATATATATATATATATATATATATATATATATATATATATATATATATATATATATACATATACATATATATATATACATATATATATACATATATATATATATATATATATATATACATACATATATATATATATACATACATACATACATACATACATACATACATACATACATACATACATACATGGTATGGATATGGTAGATAATGGTTTTGCTAATCATTTCCATGTTTAAATATTTATATATTTTGCATGTCTGCAGTTTGTACTATTGTATGTATACATTAAAAATATTGTGTATAATAATGCATGTGTTGAGATAGTTCTTCTCTTTCTTTATCCCTTACACTAACACACTGAACAGCTGTTAAACTCCTAGAATTATCTCTCAGGCAGTTCCCCTGAGGCTGTCTAACTTCCTGCCTAACACACACCCCCAAAAAACCCTGATCTGCAGCCCATTCTGTAAAAGTACTGTAAGTCCCACATGATTTTTCATGAAAAGAGAACTGATCCAGGGTCAGATGGACAGGAACAATGAGCGCTGAAGTCAACTGGCCCGAGAGCAATTCAGTCTATGTTTAGTGAGGGGCCATGTGACTGGTGTCATCAGCATGCCAGACATGGCTGGGCTGTGTTTGCTCACTGCCTCCTCCCTCGTCTTTTTCACTCTCCCTCTCTTCCTCTCATAATCACTCGTTCTCTCGACGCCGTATCTGATCTTGAAGGAGTGGAAAATGTAAGTTTGGGCGAGCGAACAAAGTGCCCGTGGCTGCAGCACCATGAGTGAGTACTGCTTCTTCACTCTCTCTGGACTTTTGCTCACTGTCAGATTTTTCTCGACTGGGTCTAACTGTAGGCTGAGATTTTGTGTAGATGTCCATCTGTCCTTCAGTGTAAAGGCTAAGTTGCTAGTCTTTAGGGTTCATTGAACTGTGACTTTGTAAGCTGGCAAAAAACCTTTTTGAAACCTTAATTTTTCAATTTCCATCAAAGAGAAATTTTGTCTTTTGGATTGGAAGTTTTCTTCAAGATTATTTTGTGTTACTTTTAGGGATTTTAGACATTTAGTGTAGTATCTATCTGTCTGTCTGTCTGTCTGTCTGTCTGTCTGTCTGTCTGTCTGTCTGCAATGCACATAAAGTCTGGCTTCACATTGAAAATCTGTGATTCAAAGTCTACATTAAAACCTGGAATTTAACAACCTTTTTAAAAAAAACTATGTAAAATAGATAAGGACTTTGTGTTCTGGGCAGTTCATTGTATCATTCAAGTATCATTGACTATGTTGCATACTTTGAATGCTGAATAAATATATACATATGCAAACACACACACAAGATACATGTGTATCTTGTGTGTGTGTATATATATATATATGTATATATATATGTATATATATATATATATATATATATGTATATATATATATATATGTATATATATATATATATATGTATATATATATATATATATATATATATATATATGTATATATATATATATATATATATATATATATATATATATATATATATATATATATATATATATATATATATATATATATATATATATATATATATATATATATATGTATATATATATATATGTATATATATATATATGTATATATATATATATGTATATATATATATATGTATATATATATATATATATATATATATGTATATATATATATATATATATATATGTATATATATATGTATATATATATATATATATATATATATATATATATATATATATATATGTATATATATATATATATATATATATATATATATATATATATATATATATATATATATATATATATATATATATATATATATATATATATATATATATATATATATATATATATATATATATATATATATATATATATATATATATATATATATATATATATATATATATGTATATATATATATATATATATATATATATATATATATATATGTATATATATATATATATATATATATATATATGTATATATATATATATATATATATATATATGTATATATATATATGTATATATATATGTATATGTATGTATATATATATATATATATATATATATATATATATATATATATATATATATATATATATATATATATATATATATATATATATATATATATATATATATATATATATATATATAACATATATATATATACATGGGTGGGGTTAGGGGGTAGGTCATTTGCACAGAATCATACGAATCTGCCAACTTGTCAAATACGTATGAATTGCCGTGAGGTCAGGTTGGAATTTTCATAAAATTTGATGCTACTATATATATTAATTTCAGTTTGTCACTGAAAGTGTTTTGATAATATATTCTATTCTAATAAAATTGATAATAAAATCAATCATTTACAGATTGGACCCCGCCGTAAATGCATGGTAATGTTCTCAGTGGAACACAGAGTCTTTAATGGTGAAGGAGACTGGAAGGACAGCATGATTTCACTAGTGCTGTTGCTGTAAAAATACAAGCCTGAAATAATCACTGGTCATCCACATCCAGCACACACACTCACACTCACACAGGCCCTGTCACTTTCCAGGGCAAAAGGACACACTATTTCAACACAATATGTCCCCTGACCATAAATGAGGTAACCATTATAACTTGTTGATTGTTGTCAGAAATTAAAACATTTTCTTAGTTTCATGTACGGTAATGTTTTAATAGAATGTGTGCAGTGTTACTTTTGCACTGCCCCTCATTTCAGCAAAGTCCTGACAGGTTTTGACCTGCTCTATTTGTATTTAATTTTTTTGTCAGTTGGCTCTAGATAAACTGCTCTATAGTCATTTAACAGAATGAAACCTTCACCCGATACCTGTATACAGATTTTCTTTTCATCAATATGAAAAAATGCATACTGTTTTCCCTGCACTTGTACATATGTGATTTCCATTCTCAGTTTGTTTATGTGGCAGATATGTGTTCACGTCATTCTGTACAATACGGAACAAGTTTCCCTCTCATGGCCCCATGCTTTCCAAGACTGCCTGAGCCATACAACTCTATCTTAGCAGAGCACTACAGTACAGTAGGAAAGTTCAGTCTGTGTAACCCTTTAGTAAACCCTTTAATAGTTAGCCCTTTAAAGGGGTCCTATTATGCTTTTTCAACTTTAGTTAGTGTGTAGTGTTGCTGTTTGAGCATGAAAAACATCTGCAAGGTAACAAAGCTCAAAGTCCACTCCAAAGGGAGATATTTTATTTAACAAAATCCACCTTCCAAGAATTACGACTGGCTCATTTGGACTACAATGTGTTTTTTTTTTTTTTTTTTTCGGATCTTGTGAATCACAATGTTCCTCATTTAAATGATCTCCTCCCACGGTATACGCGAAAAAAGGATACCAGGCCTGGTTGAGATGCATTAGAAAAGACAGTATTGTCACTATGCCAAAGAGATGCTGTTTTTTCCACCCTGTTTCCAAAACTCTTCCTAAGGCTGAAGTCCTAACTTGGAGTGGTTAAAATTTATTTTAAACACTGCTCCTGAACATTAGAACCCCAACGTTTATCTGTGTGTTACACATTTTACAGAGAACAGCTTCCTGAACCTTAGAGAGTACAATGCAGGCTACACACAAAAGCTTCTCCTGAAAATGGAGCAGTTCCCACTCTGTCGGGACAATTTTTTGTTTGTGGATCACAACTTGGAAATATGTCTTATTTCTAGTTGTGTTTTCTACTAACAGTTCCAATTATACGTTTTATGTAGTTGCTATGATGTAAACAAAAGGCAAAGCTTAGCCTCCGCTAGCCTGCTAGCTAAAATTGGTGTTGATTTAGTGTTTACTGTAGCTTTTGTTAGACGACCGCCCCTTAGGAAAATTAACCATGGTTTTGTGATCGATTACTGTTTGTATTACCATATTTTTTCAACAAATATCATGATTAAAGGCTGTATAACATCATATCTAAAATGTACGAGAAAAAAAAAAAAAACACCACTCTGAAACATCCTGTGAAATCCGTGCTTGCAGAGTCTGTGCATGAAATCCGTTCTGAACAATCCTCTTGTTTGTTAATATTCATAGTCTGAATCAGGCATGAATTGGTTTGAAATTGACGGCATCCTTAATATTTACATCTGAGTGGAGCTTGCGGTTATGCGGGCGGGACACCAGCACACGCCAATCACAACATACTGGGCCAGCTAACCAATCACAGCGCATTTCGTATGAAGGAGGTGTGTCATCGAAACTGGAAAGAGGAGAGAGGTGCACAATAATAAATAATAAACACAAAAATAATGTGTTTATTATTTCAAAAACAAAATCAAGACTTCATAAAAGGGCATAGAAGGCCCTTTTTAATAAACGATTTTTTAAACTGACCTGTCATGAGCGCAGAGATTTGTACAGCGGTGATGTTTCTATAGAATCCTGTGAGATTTGTTTAATTGTACTTATTTATTATTAATTTTATTTATTTATTGGTTTTAGCATCATGTTCTGGTGAATTTCTGGAAAAACTACACTTCCCAAATCAAAATTGTATCTACCTATAGGCTACTACCCTATACACATACTACTTAAATATTTTAATGGAATATTTATCAATAAACATTAAATATAGTGTTAATATATTGTTTTGCACAGATCATCAGTGTTTTAAGTTATGCTTTTGCATATGCTTTTATTACCAGTCTTTAATGTACTTTCTTGCTTAAAATCAAAGATTATAATGTTGGTCGATCGGTTGGTTTGTGCATGAATTTTGAAATCTCTAGAGAAGAAATGAATGGATAACAAATGTTAGCAGTACTGTATTGCGCTAACCTGGTTCAGCACACATGGTGAAACTGTGACTGAAGATTTTTTGAAGATTATATAAATTAATACCGTTATTCAGCAAGTATGCATTAAATTGAATGTAAGAATACAAACATTTATGAAAGTGCATTTCAAATTAATGCTGTTCTTTTGGACTTTCTACATATCAGAGAATCCTTGAAATATTGTATCATGGCAAGCAGCAAAGACTGGCTTCACCATTCATAATAAGAACCATTATTAATAATTGAGCACCAAATGGTTTGAAGGATATGACATGACACTGAAGGCTGCTAAAAAGTCAGCTTTGCCATCAAAGGAATACATTAAAATATAAAATTCAGAAAATTAAAAAAAAATGTAAATTGTAATAAAATAACAAGCCATTAAATTGTAACATGAACTTTAATGACATCCCATTCTTAATCTCTAGGGTTTAATATGGAGTTGGGCCACCCTTTGCAGCTATAACAGCTTCAACTCTTTGGTGCGCAGTCATGTTGGGACAGGAAGGGGCCATCCCCAAACTGTTCCCGCAAATTTGGGAGTATGAAATTGTCCAAAATGTCTTGGTATGCTGAAGCATTAAAAGTTCCTTTGACTGGAACTAAAGGGCCAAGCCCAACCCCTGAAAAACAACCCCACACCATAATCCCCCCCTCCACCAAACTTTACACTTGGCACAATACAGTCAGGCAAGTACTGTTCTCCTGGCAACTGCCAAACGCAGACTCGTCCATCGGATTGTCAGACAGAGAAGCGTGATTCGCCACTCCAGAGAACACGTCTCCACTGCTCTAGAGGCCAGTGGCGGCGTGCTTTACACCACTGCACTGTATCCGACGGCCATGGAAACCCATTCCATGAAGCTCTCTACACACTGTTCTTGAGCTAATCTGAAGGCCACATGAAGTTTGGAGGTCTGTAGCTATTGACTCTGCAGAAAGTTGGCGATTTCTACGCACCTCAGCATGTATGATTTTACGTGGCCTACCAATTCGTGGCCAAGTTGCTGTTTTTCCCAATTGCTTCCACTTTGTTATAATGCCACTAACAGTTTCACGAATGGACTTATTGCACAGATGGCAACCTATCATGGAGAATGACCAATGAGAGTGACCCATTCTTTCACAAATGTTTGAAGAAGCAGTCTGCATGCCTAGGTGCTTGATTTTATACACCAAAGTGATTGGAACACCTGAATTCAATGATTTGGAGGGGTGTCCCAATACCTTTGGCAATATGTATTGTATGTGTGGACATAACTGTAATAAGCACTTAAATAGACAAACACTCACTGCTGTGTGAATGTGGCCATTTATATCGAAATGTTTCTTCACTTTAATGTAGTATTTTAACGGAAAATTACAAACAGCAGCTTTAAAATAATGCAAAGTCCATGCTTGGTTCCATTATGTTTGTTGGTGTATAACTTGGTGACCTTGTGTAAAGGTGAATTCTGCTTTTGTCTTGTGTCAAGGAGTCAGCACTGTGCTACATGCCAGTAGTGCACCTGATGTTCAGGGATCTCTCTCTCTCTCTCTCTCTCTCTCTCTCTCTCTCTCTCTCTCTCTCTCTCTCTCTCTCTCTCTCTCTCTCTCTCTCTCTCTCTCTCTCTCTCTCTCTCTCTCTCTCTCTCTCTCTCTCTCTCTCTCTCTCTCTCTCTCTCTCTCTCTGCTGGCCGTCAGTGGTTTATCTCTTTGGCATTACAGCTGTAAGGGTTTGCATTGTTTATGTGTGCTCTCAGTAATGTACCCACAAGGCCAATCCCATTCTAGAGGTTAAACCCCTGTGCTTAGTTAAACACAAGCATGCGGCCTCCATCACACATTGTTGTTGAGTCTCTTATTTGCCACACATATTTCAGTCTTACATTTCTGCATGCAGTAATTTAGTCATTACTGTACAGAAGTATACAGAAGAGAGTTGTTATGATGGTATTGGTGGATTGAAATAAGGGCTGGTTGTCTGACAGAGAGGCTGCTGTGTTGAACAACAGCATGTTGTCTGAAGGGAGGATGAGCAGAATAAAATATTCTGTTAAGACTGTGGCTGCTTGATAATTAGCTGTAATGTAGTGATGTAATGTTGTATGCTTATGAATTGAAAAGAGATATGCTGTGCTCAAACAAGAAGTTGAACCTCAGTATTACATCTGTGGGTTTTTCTTTTTCTACCATCGTTTTATCTATTGTTCTGGTTTGTCATTTTAAAAGTATTGCCATTTTATATGTGTGTTCATGATCAACTCAAAAAGTTTTGTCAGGAAAAGTTTAACTTAGCTGTGCAGTTCTTCATCCAACCACTAGGGGTCAGCCTAGACTCACACGTCATATATTTTCATGTATAAGCATTTATTTTGACCCCCAAACGTGTGTTTTTGACGTCACATCTAATAAATCATTAATGTATTATTGCTGTTATTACAACCATAAGTTGCTTTTTATGTATTTTCAGTATTATCCCTGAAATGTTGAACTGTGCTTATAAGCTTTAAAGAATGAATGAGGTCAGATGGCAGTACCATGGTACTTTTTTATATACATCAAGCCCAAAATGGATGTTAATTGAATGCTCTATGCACTGTGTATGGGTGTTTCTGGGCTATTTTTGCAATAAATTTAACCCTACTCACCCCAAGGTGTTTTTTTTTTTTTTTTTTTTTTTTTTTTTTTTTTTTTGTTTTGTGAATGTATGAAGTAATTTCCTCTCAAGGTCACACAGATATCCTAAAGAGTAACCACCACCCACAGTTAACTCTCTGTTGCTGTTCGGTAATTTTTGACTGAAAAATGTTTTTTTAATTTTTTAGAATTTTTTTACTTCATTGGGATTGAATGAAACTTAGTAAAGGTTTTGGTACTTGCTGTGTGAACACAAAAAACATGGACATGATTCAAAAAGGTTAAATGGTTCTGAAAAAAAGAGTCACACATGTATTGTTTGTGCTCAAAAATGACCGCATTGAAAATTAATGGTAGACCAAACTTAAGTCAGCGCTCCAAAGCATTCAAGAAATTTCATTTTCAGGTCCATGCTCAAAAAGTTAATAAATGAATTATAGCTACTGCATAAATATAATTTAGTACCGTAAAATCCCCTAAAAATATTACATTAAAACGTTATCAAACTAAATATAGTACTGAAATTAAATAAAAAGGGGTCTTTTTTGACCGACACACAAACAGTACCAGAGGGTTAACTACCAAAAATGTATATGTGGTGTTATTTTATCATTTAAAACCTAATTTTATTTAAATTTTGCGGGGTGTGGGTAATTACTGAAAATTAATGAAATGTCACATTTTGTTGCTAATGACTTCAGATGCAGTGGTGTAACTGACTTCAAAGACTACCATGGTACCAGAAAACATGGTTGTACTATGTAAAACATGGATATTTTTAGTACAGGTTTTTTCTTCTGTTCAGATTCATTAAGCAAATGTCTGTGTATTCCCTGGTGCCTGATTTTTCTCACCATTCTCTTTGCTTTCTCTCCTTGTCAGATGTGTGTAACAGCACTGATCTTCCAGAGGTGGAAATCATCAGTTTGCTTGAGGAGCAGTTGCCTCATTATAAGCTGAGAGCTGACACAATATACGGCTATGACCACGACGACTGGCTCCACACGCCTCTCATCTCACCCGACGTCAACCTCGATCTGACCACAGAACAGATCGAGGAGACCCTCAAATACTTTCGTAAGCACAGATTCACTCACTCTCATCCGGTTCCTCTATTTTTCTCTCTTTCTTCCACTGTTTGTCCTTTGTCTTTCTCTGTCAACCATGATGAAGTTGTCTTTTCCCTTGGTACTGTTTTAAAAATAGTCAAAAAGTCAGTAGTTACTCAAAATAGTAACAACAAATATCTCACACATGCACTGACACACATACATCTAAACATTACATAAACACCATTCATACATGCTTTAACAGTAAGCATGCATTGGTTGAACATTTCACTGTAAAATTGTTGTTTCAACTTAGTGTTCATGTTGCCTTAATTTTAGGTTTAGTCAACTCAAATATCCAAGTTCTCATTTCAAGCAGACTAAACTTAAAATTTGAAGGCAGCACAAACACTTACTTTTTTAAGTAGATTTTTTGCTTTATAATTCATTTCAATACGCCTAGAATAAAGTATAAAACCATTCAAATCTTCATGGTAGTATGGCAGAAAGATTTTCAATGGTGCATTTTTAAAGTGCTAATTGAAAATATGTGTGCGCAAGTTACAATCAGAAGGGCCTTTTAATGCATAACAGACAAAATATGTTACTACTTTATACAATGTAACATGCTATAATCCTTTTAAAACAGTGTTTTACAGCATTTTAAACAGTGTTTTCTGTTTATATGCATAAGTAGTTATATTTAATTATTATTAATTAGTGAATCATCTAAAATATTTAGGTATGCTGATCTCTTATTAATTGAGAGACTGGAATATTTGATTATGCGTGAAAACTTTACTTATGATGTACACTTTCCTATAGTCATTCATATAAGATTTAAACTAACATCTTTATATTCATGGGGCATATTTTTTTTAAACTACTTTCCTTACATGAAACTTGAGATATAACTTGGCTAATACATGCACAATTGTTGCCATGTGACAGCTGTGTTTGGTAAGCCACAACACTGGGTCACATTGCCAGGCAACCGCCCTACACTGCTGGTCATTGGCTGAGTCTGCTGTCACTCACAGCACCAGAGCAGCTCATAGGTCAATGAGATCAGTTCCTTTGCCATGATCTGTCCTTGAGTTTGAGATTGAACACTTGGGTTGTCACCATTTGACCAAAATGATTCCGTATTTAACAGGCAGATCTGCAGTCGACCTTACATTCTGCCAATCTCTTAACCACTGTGTTGAAATAGTAAAATAAATGCAGTCAACAGTGTAGAGGTTTTGACCTCCCTGGAAAATGATTTTACATGGATATGTAAACGTGTTCCAAAATTCCCAGTGCTATAAATAAAGTGGAAAAATGCCATCACACATAATAATTGCTGGTTTTGATGGTTGTCCTTCGGTGTACAGTATAGTCATCAGACATTGTAGATCACAGTTTTACAGCAGAGTGTGTTTGTCTGTTATTGGTTCATTAGGAGCTGATGCCCTGGATTTGATGCCCTGGATCTTATGAGCTGTCATACCGCTCTTTCACATATTAGCTAAAAATAGTTTAGCTCTGAGTTTGAAAGGGACTGTGGCTAACATGATTTTAACCAAACCTTTCACAGTGCATGATGTTATGTAATATATGCAAAAGTTCTGATTTGTTAAAAACCAACTCATTCGGAAACAGACACCACTACTCTGTGTTGCTTGGAGATGCATCTCAATAGTTCAATATTAGGGGGACTCAGCCTGCAACACAGCCAATAAGAGTATGATTTTTATATATATATATATATAATATTAGTCATACTCTCCCCCTGTAGTTGGAGAGTGTTCCAACTACAGAGGGATCACACTTTTCAGCCACCCCAGGAAAGTCTATGTTAGGGTACTGGAGAGGAGAATTCGGCCGATAATGGAACCTTGGATTCAGGAGGAATAGTGTGGTTTTCGTCCCGGTCGTGGAACACTGGACCAGCTCTATACCCTTTCCAGGGTGCTGGAGGGTTCATGGGAGTTTGCCCAACCAAGCCACATGTGTTTTGTGGATTTGGAGAAGGCATTCAACTGTGTCCCTCTGGGAGTACGGGGTCCGGGGCCCCTTGCTTAGGGCTGTTTGGTCCCTTTACGACCGGAGCAGGAGCTTGGTCTGCATTGCCGGCAGCAAGTCAGACCTGTTCCCGGTGCATGTTGGACTCCGGCAGGGTTGCCCTTTGTCACTGGTTCTGTTCATAATTTTTACGGACAGAATTTCTAGGCGCAGCCAAGGGCCGGAGAGTGTCCGGTTTGGGGACCACGTGATTTCGTCGCTGCTTTTTGCGGATGACGTTGTCGTGTTGGCCTCCTCAGACCAGGACCTTCAGCATGCACTGGGGCGGTTTGCAGAGTGTGAAGCGGCCGGGATGAGAATCAGCACCTCCAAATCCGAGGCCATGGTTCTCAGTTGGAAAAGGGTGGCTTGCCCACTTCAGGTTGCTGGAGAGTTTCTGCCTCAGGTGGAGGAGTTCAGGTATCTTGGGGTCTTGTTCACGAGTGAGGGAAGGATGGAATGGGGGATTGACAGACAGATTGGTGCAGCTTCTGCAGAAATGCGGTCGATGTACCGGTCTGTCATGGTGAAGAAGGAGCTGAGCTGTAAGGCGAAGCTCTCGATTTACCGGTCAATCTACGGTCCTGCTCTCACCTATGGTCATGAGCTGTGGGTCATGACTGAAAGGACAAGATCCCGGATACAGGCGACTTTCTCCGCAGGGTGGCTGGGCGCTCCCTTAGAGATAGGGTGAGAAGCTTGGTTACTTGGGAGGAGCTCAGAGTAGAGCTGTTGCTCCTCCACATCGAGAGGAGCCAGTTGAGGTGGCTCAGACATCTATTTCGGATGCCTCCTGGACGCCTTCCCAGGGAGATGTTTTCCAGTCACATCCCACCGGGAGCAGGCCCCGGGGAAGACCTAGGACACGCTGGAGGGATTATGTCTCCCGGCTGGCCTGGGAATGCCTCGGGGTTCCCCCGGAAGAGCTGGAGGAAGTGGCTAGGGAGAGGGAAGTCTGGGCGTCTCTGCTTAGACTGTTGCCCCCACGATTCGACCACGGATAAGCGGAAGATGATGTATGGATGTATGGATGTATGGATGTATGGATGGATGGATGGATGGATGGATGGATGGATGGATGGATGGATGGATGGATGGATGGATATTTTTCTTACACAAACGCTTCAGGAGGCCTTGGAGCAGTTAGATGCACTTTTATGGACTTCAAAAACAGAGCCACAATCACTGCCATTATAAAGCTTGGAAGAGCTTGGATTTGCCAGGACATTTTTAATATAACTCAGATTTTATTCATCTGAAAGAAGAATGTCATGTATACTAGGATGACTTGAGGGTGAGTAAATCATGGGCTAATTTAAATTTTTGGGTGAACTAACCCTTTAACCAGTGTAACGTCCCTCTTCATTGCGTTGCCTGTCAGTGTCGTCATATCCACGTTACCCTCAGTTTCTGCTGAAGAAACCTTGGCAACACAGTGAGTCTCATGAAGTGGTAGTTGTAGCGTCCTGTAGCGTTCTGTCGCCAAAGATAACTCCAAGAAATGTAAACGTACAGGTGAATCTAATGACCAAAGGAGAGTTTTGGACAACAGGAGAAATAAAACAAGGATCAATATCGGTGTGGTATTGCCTAACACTGTTTAACAAGTCTGAAAAGTAAGTTACCTAGAGTTCATTGAAATAAAAATTACAATGAAAGTTAATACAATGAATATTTTTGAGAATTGACATCACCCTTTATTCAAATAGTATTAAAAGAGATAATACATATATTTTGTAAGCATATTGCGTATTTGTGTTTTATTTGTTATAATGCAGTGAAACTATTTTCATGATTTATCACAATTCTTTTTTTATTGTTTATGTGGTTCAGATACAATAATATTTTGAGTTTCTATTTATTAAACCCATTTCCTTCATTGTATTAACTAAAATTTTTAATTTCAATGAATGTGATGATACATGATGATGAATTGTCATGAAAAAATGTCACAATGTAAAAAAATAATAATAATAATATTTCTTTAAGTCAGAGGTCACCCATGGTAATTATAGACATGATTTTCACCTTTGTTTCCTCCAATCATTCCTCATATCACACAACTCCATAAATCCATTATCCAGCCAGCATGATGTCATCAGTATGAGCCTGCTGCCGGTATCAGCTGGTGAGGTGGCAACTGGAAAATCATCAATAGCAGGTCCACGGCACAGGAAAATGACATCACAGCTGAACGCAAGCTTGTGATTGGATGATTCACACCATTCAGGAATAGTCTGTGGTGTTCAGAAGAGTCAACCAATTGTATCAAATTAAATCAATTAAGTATTTCATTTTGCAAAGCATAACAAGAAAAGCCCTTTGGATAGAAAAAAGTATATATATATATATATATATATATTATTTTATTTTTATTTTTTTATTTTTTTTTTACCTTTTTGTAGCTGTTCTTGGCACATGCAGTGAATTGCAGAGAGTCAGCTGCTTCTTTTGGCAGTCATACAGCAAAAGCCTGCCATCACTGTACCAGCCACATACACTTGCGCTGAGCAGCAAAATGAAATATTCCATGCATGCAGCACTGTATGTGTGGCAGAAAAGAGCAATGGAGGAGTGATGAGAAAAAGCAGAGGGAAAGTTAAGCAACAGAGCACGTGCAGACACCAACACAGGCTGGAGTCAGAGCCAGTTACCATGGCAACCTCTCTAGAGGGAGGCATCTTGGAAACAAGAGAGATGAGGAGACGGGGTTGGGCTGTGACGAAAGCTTAGAGAGGACGAGAGCAGCTCTGATGAAGTGTGCTCTGATTGGCTGGCTTTGGTGGTAAGCCCCGCCCTCCGGAGTGTGATACAACCTTGACTATAGCAGTACAGTTTCCTGCGCAACACTGCTGGCTTTTAGGGGCACTGCATTTTTCTCTCTATCATCTCTTGTTCTCTGACCTTGTGTTTGTAGAATGCATTGTGATTAGTTAGTGGTAGATCGGGCTACCGAGCTGTTGGGAGAATGGGGGGCCGTTGGTATATATATGTGTGCGTGACCTCAGACGCCGGACAGGAGAGGCTGCAGCTCACGACTGAAGGAGACTGAGCATGCAGAGGTTTGTGGAGGCAGATTACTACGAGCTGGACTGGTATTATGAAGAGTGCACTGACGGTAAGAAGGAAAAATCCTGTTTGCTGCCACTAAGGGTGGGAGAGAGGAGGCGGAGGGGTGGGGAGAGTTACCCATGAGAATTAAACACTTTCAGAAAGTTGGTTAGTAACATAGTCTGCCATGGACGAGGCTGTGAAAGGATTTGGGCCGAGACATAAGAATGATGGAGGAAACATTGAGGGTGACTAAGTATAGCTGGCCTCTCAGCTCCTGTGTTGCATCAGACTCAGGACCAGGGTAAAGCTTTACAATTACGTACATTAATAAGTCACAATCTTTATATAATGCTGAAAAGATCAGAAGTGCTTATGCAATGACTAAACAAAAATATATACAGTGGGGTCCAAGTCTGAAGCAAAACAACTTTTTTTATAATTTTATATATATATATATATATATATATATATCTTTTTTTCTGAACTTGAGTGAAAAGTTTGATTGGAAAATTAACATAATGTATTTTGCTTTAATAACAGCTGATATGATATTCACAAATGTGTACCACCTGATGAACGTTATCAGCATGATTTTTGAGAATGATCCAAACAGCATCTTATCCACCTATCTACCCACACATCCATTCATCCCTGCACCCATCCATCCAGTTCCATCCTTCCATTCCATTCATCCACTCATAAAGGATTGATAAATAAAGACATCAAATCCAACCATCCATCATCCATCCACCCATCCATCTAGTTCCATTCATCCAGATCCATCCATCAAGTTCCATCCATCTATCCATAAAGGATGGATAAGTAGACATCAAATCCATCCATCTATCTATCCATCCATCCAGTTGCATCCACCCATACAAGCCATCAAATCCATCCATCCATCCATCCACCCACCCATACAAGCCATCAAATCCATCCATTATGGATAAATAAAAACATCTATCCATCCACTTCCACCCATCCATCCATCTAGTTCCATCCATTAATCTATCCATAAAGGATGGATAAGTAGACATCAGTTCCATCCACCCATACAGGCCATCAAATCCATCCATCCATCCAGTTCAATCCAGTTCACTCTATCCATTATGGATAAATAAAAACATCCATCCATCCACTTCCATCCATCCACTTCCACCCACCCATCCATCCAGTTCCATCCTTCCATTCCATTCATCCACCCATAAAGGATCTATAAATAGACATAAAATCCAACCATCCACCCACCCATCCATCCATCCAGTTCCATCCACCCATACAAGCCATCAAATCCAACCATCCATCTATCCATCCATCCATCCATCTATTCATCCAGTTCCACCCACCCATCCATCCATTTCCACCGTTCCACCCATCCATCCAGTTCCATCCATTCATCTATCCATAAAGGATGGATAAGTAGACATCAAATCCATCCATCCATCAAGTTCCACCCACCCATACAAGCCATCAAATCCATTCATCCAGTTCAATCCAGTTTACTCCATCCATTATGGATAAATAAAAACATCCATCCATCCAGTTGCTTCCAAGTGTTACTTTTTTAGCAGAACTGTCCAATAACCACATTTATTGACTTGTCTCATAGTCTGAAAGTGGAGACACATAAGTTCATGACTGTCTGTATTCATGGTTTAAATCACATTCACACCCTAGTCAGTTATGCCTGATAATATCAGACATCAAATCTTATTTTTCTGTTCTTTCAAAACCCTTTTTTTTATCATTTCAAAGCAGTGAAATGATTCAGTTCACACAGACATTTAGTCATGCTCTGCTCTTTTAAATCAATGCTGTCATTCACTGATCAGCCTTTGCCATTTTATATGTTGACATTTTGAAGTCATGCACCCATCTGTTTCACAAGCAGCAGGTTATATCACAGCACTGCACTCTGATCTATACCTGTTGCATGTTTTATTGGTCCCTGTTGACTGATCGCCGCCTTATCCTTCCTTCCTTATAATACTTTTCCTTAGAATCGTAATGGTTGTGTAATCCTATGCATAAAACTGCACTGTTTTGATCCCAGTGATTTACTGTTATGTTGTGTCTCCATGCAGCGTATTATGCAAGTTCTGCATTTGCAATGTTTATTTGGTTTTTTGGTCTGTGATGGATTTTTTGAATAAATTTCTATCTCGATTTTATCACATTACCTAAATAGGGGAAACAAAACCAATCACACATCAACCAATCACAGAGATGGATTATTTTAATCTAGTGTAAAGACATTGATAAACACTGCAGAAGTGCTAGATGGATGTGTACGTTTTCAAACACACAGACTGTTGTAGGCAGAGAGGCCAGAAATCCTTTGTTAAAGATTATTGGAGACATGTAAATATTGTATCTGTTTTTAATGGTTCATTATCAAAATAAGAATTGATGGTGCTGTTTCCACTGTCTGAACTACACTCTCCCCAGATGACAGATGTTATATTGTCCCAAACACACTTCAATCGTAACACTTAGACATCCCATCATGCCTAAAACTAGACCAAGCTATTCATAGTTTTTACATGGCATCACACCCTCATCGTAACGCCCACCTGGAGGGAAAAGCAAGCCTTTTCTCTGCTGCCCACCAGTTATTTTAACCAGTTTTGTATAAAATATTAATGTACTAATACAGTAACGTTTAAAGACCACTCCGAGCGGGTTTCGAACTGCCGTTTACAGCATGGGAGGTGGGCATGCTAACAACCGCAGCCTTTAGCATCAGTTGCTAGTGCGGCTCTTGAGGCCAGGGGAGAAAGGTTTACTCACACAGCTTTTACTAGCTGGCCTCCGTTACAAACGCAATGACTAGCAGCAGCACTTATGGCAAGCCGTTTTGGACTTTTATTCATTCACATATCATCAACTTGATATCAGCAATTCAATTTTTACTAGTTAAAATGCTAATTCTTGATATTAACCATTCAAATTTCACTAGTTGAAATGCTAAACAGCATCAAGTTGTAAATTTACTTTGTTACTGTCAGAAAGTGAAAAACATCTGATGAAAATAAAACATTGTTAGAAGAACTGTAATGGTATTAAGTACTCATATCGTACATATGGTATTGGCAAGTACCCAAATGTAAGTACTTGTACTTGGTCTGAAAAAAGTGGTATCACGCTAAATTGTACAATAAGAATTTTCCCATTGAAAACATTATAAAGAACGTGTTTACTGTGGCTTAAAGGGATAGTTCACACAAAAATGAAAATTTGCTGTTAATTTACTCACCCTCAGGCCATCCAAGATTTTGTTCTTCAGTTGAACAGTAAAGAAGATTTTTAGCTGAAACTGTGGTCATATGTCAATGGCTACCGTCACTTTAAGAGTCAAAAAAATACATATAGGCAAAACAAAATTAATACCTGTAGCTGCTGACAATACATCAAGGTTTTATGAAGTGAAAAGAAGTGCCATTAATGCGCTCAGGACTGTTTGCAGAGACTCTGGAGTACAGGTAATAATGTTGTAATGAATGTTCAGTTTCTTCCACAGACCGATCATTTCGCTTCATAAGACCTCAATGTATCGTCAGCAGCCACGTGTATTCATTTTGTTTTACCTGTATATGTTGTTGTTTGTTTTTTTGGTAGCCATTGACTTGCATTATACAAATCACCAACATTTTCATTTTTGGGTGAACTACCTTTAATACATTTAAGACTGTGATATTGGAAGACCAAATTTGGTTACTTAGTGTACTTACCTAAGAAAGTACTGGTTAATTTAAGGTTAGGTTTAGGGGTAGGTTCAGGGTTAGTGTGTTGGATTTATATGATTTAATTGTGTACATCGGTCCCACATGAATCAATTAAGTTCATGTAACTTCAACATCACGGACCCAATTAGGTAGTTTCAAAGTGAAATTTTATATGGCTCCCTGACATGATTCAGGCATTTAATTTCATATATTCATTCATCCACTTCAATTTCATATATTTTAATGTTACACAACTTAATTATAATACTGCACTAGCTAGTTGACAAACTTTTAGCTAGCAACAGCACACATTAGCATCTTAAATGCTAAGCATTAACGGCATTCTGAGCAAAGCCATTATGACATTAGCTGTATCAGTCCACAAGCAAATGCTCCACTCTTCTCCACAATGGTAACCCACTCTAATTTAAATTCTTCTAATAATTTCAACATAATTGAATATTAAACACTATTAAACACAACCAAGCCTCCCCCTTTCTCATCTTGCTCAAAAATACATAAAATAACACTTTTACATATAAAATAACATTTACTCTCTCTTGATTTAGCCATACATAAAGCATGCTGGGAACTAACAAGCCCGCCCAGTTTCAGTTAATGCAACACAAATCATTCATGTAATCTCAACACTAACAGATTAAGTAAACTTCAATTTGATTTATAATTAAGTGGATTGAACACAATCAGATTATGTTAGAACAAAATGTATAGCAATTGTGTTGCTTTAGCTCATTTTAATTAAGCAATTTGAACAAGCTGTACAAATCTTTTTTTTTTTTTTTCAGTGTAGCTAATACACAGTTATTACAATTACTATGTAATTAAAAATATGTACATGAGGAACAGGACTGTGAAATGCTACCCCAAATTCAGTATACATCTTATTTACATTTATGCGTTTATCCAAAACAACTTGCATTACATTCAAGGTACACGTTCACATTATTTATTGTGATCATATTCTATGCTTGCCTGTATATAGTATGCACCATCAATAATGTGTATACTGAATTCGATTTTTAATATCACGGTCTCTCACTGTACATTAAGCCAGTTTAAGCGTTTATCATGTTATGTGCTTCAGAATGCTCTGCTGTTTTTACTAATAGAAATACTGCAGTGGCTGCCATATGGGGATCACAAGTGCCCAGATCTTGCAGTTTGTTCACATATATTTGTTTTTCTTCTTTTAAGAGGTGATCTAAATATTCGTGGCTTGGAACAGAAAGAAAACTGACAGCCCTGTGCTGCAGTTCTATGGATGTTTTGCCCTCGAAGTCTCAACACCAGTAACTTGGCTAAAAACTATGAATCAGAATATAAGCTTTGTTTGTATATAATTCTCAGTGTATGTGATAATATGATATGTTTGTGTTGAAAATGTACAGCTGGTGATACAGTATACTATTCAGGACTTTACCTTTTGTTGACCCACATTCTGTGTTGTGGTTTGGGACTCTATCGCTCTTGCACAGCATATTGATTACTTTAGCTGGGGGGAGCAGAATTCTCACACACACACACACACACACACACACACACACACACACACACACACACACACACACACACACACACACACACACACACACACACACACACATTCTTTTCCATTCCCGTCTGACCTCTTTTACATTTCCCACTCCCATTTGCTCTTTCTTCTCCCCTCTCAAAGTTTTCCCAGCCCTTCACCATATTCTTCACCATTTTCTGGCTGTCTTTTCTTGCTTTTCCATTTTCCCCTTCAATGGAGTTAAAGCACAAAGGCTTAAGCTCACACTAAAGAGAAACCCGCCTCCTTCACGGCCACAGCCATTGTATCATCACACAATTCCTGTCACGCTATTGTGTTTCCATAGGAGTGAAGTCCGTCAGAAGGCCCAAATTTGCAGGAAGTTGTACTGCAGATTGCATTGCAGTTATTCTTTCAATGTAACAAGAAAAATTAGTGATAACACGACAAACCCAGGCATACTGAATTATTAATGTGTGATTCATGTGACATTGCTAGACTAGGTGGAGTTGCAGAAGTGCAGCTGTTATCAAACATCTCATGTCTGCACAATCCAGTTGTCAGTTTGTTGGAGTTTAAAGGGTAAAGTCTGTCATCACCATATAAGGCTCCTAAGAAATGTTGTTTAGCTCTTAGTTTTATGAGGCAAGTTAACTAGAAATAATCAGCCCGGTCTTATACATGGGTACTTGTAGATAAAAAATTTATATAATAAATAAGGATTTAACACTTGTACATCTGTTAAGCAACATCGCAACATTGCATATTGAATCAGCTCTGACGAACATATTAATTATTATTTTAATTATTGCTCAGTGAGTCATTTAACTATATATTGCTATGTCTTTGGAAGGTGTTTTCTTTCAAACACATTTTATTGTATTTTTATTATTTTAAAATGTTTTGTTTTAAATGTTTATGATTTAATGACTTAATAGCTTATCATTAAACTCACAAAGCCCCAGAAGCTCCTTTATATTTAATACATTTAATGCTGTTGATGACAAAGAATGGAATATATTTTATATCAATATGGTGCAAGATTGTCGTATTTAAATCAGTGTGATAAATGAGTAATCTAAAAGTAATCAAAAAGTAGTCATTACCTAAAATGTGTAATGAAATGGATTACATTACTAACTCAAATTTTTGTCATGTAATTTGGAATCCGCAACGGACTATGGAATTTGTAGGTAATCTACCCAGCACTGCAAACAAAGAAAAAGTAGTGCAACTAATATAATACATCTTTTGATTTTAATAGTGTATTAGTAATTGTGTAGAAGTGCACTTCATCATTATTAGTTCATGTTAACTACAGTAATGGAACCTTATTGTAAAGTGTTACCATATGCACCGATCAGGCATAACATTATGATCACTAACAAGTGAAGTGAATAACACTGATGATCTCTTCATCACCTGTTAGTGGGTGGGATATATTAGGCAGCAAGTGAACATTTTGTCCTCAAAGTTGATGTGTTAGAAGCAGGAAAAATGGACACGACTGGGTCAGAGCATCTCCAAAATGTGGCTTTTGTGGGGTGTTCCCGGTCTGCAGTGTTCAGTATCTATCAAAAGTGCTCCAAGGAAGGAACAGTGGTGAACCGGCGACAGGGTCATGGGTGGCCAAGGCTCATTGATGCACGTGGGGAGTGAAGGCTGGCTCGTGTGGTCAGATCAAACAGACTGTAGCTCAGATTGCTCAAGAAGTTAATGCTGGTTCTGATAGAAAGGTGTCAGAATACACAGTGTATCACAGGTTGTTGTGTATGGGGCTGTATAGCCGCAGACCAGTCAGGGTGCCCATGCTGACCCCTGTCCACCACCGAAAGTGCCAACAGTGGACCATCAGAACTGGACCACGAAGCAATGGAAGAAGGTGGCCTGGTCTGATGAATCACGTTTTCTTTTACATCATGAGAATCACTGTGTGTGTACCTTACCTGGGGAACACATGGCACCAGGATGCACTATGGGATGAAGGCAAGCCAGTGAAAGAAGTGTGATGCTTTGGGCAATGTTCTGTTGGGAAACCTTGGGTCCTGCCATCCATGTGGATGTTACTTTGACATGCACCACCTATCTAAGCATTGTTGCAGACCATGTACACCCTTTCATGGAAACGGTATTCCCCGGTGGCTATGGCCTCTTTTAGCAAGATAATGTGGCCTGCCACAAAGCAAAAATGGTTCAGTAATGGTTATGTATGTGTATTTATACATGCATGCATGTATGCATGTATGTAATGTATGGTGTGTGTGTGTGTGTGTGTGTGTGTGTGTGTGTGTGTGTGTGTGTGTGTGTGTGTGTGTGTGTGTGTGTGTGTGTGTGTGTGTGTGTGTGTGAGTCTGTATAGATGAATAGTAACAGGTGTGTCATTTTGTCTTTTGTGTTTTTACTTTATGGTTCCTGTTGTGTCAAATGTCCTGTTTGCCTTCTCTATGGCAATATGAACTGTTTTCAACAGGGAAAAGGAAAAAGCTCCGCCCACACGACAGGTGTAGTCAAACACAACTCGGTCACGCCTTGATAGGTTGCCATCGTGCGTCAGTGGAAAGTACCATTCCGCCCTCTGCAGAAGGGGGATTGGGTCACATTTTCTTTTAAGCTTGAATAATCTTGACATAAAACCTTTATCCAATCTGTTTTTTTTTGTTTTTTTTTTTGTCCATACGCTTTTCAATCCTTTACACAAATGCATGCTGATCTGCATAAATGTAGTCATTATTTTCTTCCTACTTTAGTGACACCTCACCTACTGTTTCTTATCTGAATGGTAGCGTCCGAGCATTGAGTCTCCTGTAACAGGTGTGTGTCAGTCAGAGATTGTGTATCTTATCTCTGAGGTTATATGTCCAGCCCAACATCACAGTCTCACTCATGGCTGTGGACCTGAGACGACTGAGCCAGCCTGGGCTTAACTAGCCCAGTGACAGCATGGCATTGCCTTCTGTTTGCTCTAATGAGGAGTACTTTGAGTTTGACTCCTCTTCAGAGATACTGGAAATATCTACCTCATCTTACTTAAGCTCAAACAGTGCTGCTGATGATGAGGAGGGTGATGAAGATGCAGAGCCGTATACGCTGGAGCAAGGTACAGTACCTGTGCCCTCTGACAGTAAAAGTTAAAAGTCAGTGTGCTGTTAAAGAGACGTACTGTCAAAGTAACTCAGTGACTGTCAAGAATGTCTTATTCTGAGATCAAAACATTTAAACAGGTTTTTCCATCCTTGATTGGTGATGACATACATTTAAAATGTACACGTCAGATTCCTCTTCTTGTTGGGTTTCTTCTCTCTGCCCAGATCTAATCACTATTTGTTGCATGTGTCATGTTATTTGACATGAGCGTAAACGCACAGCTTATCATTTGTGTTTGAACATCTTTATTAGTGTCAGCGCTGTAAGGAAATCAGTTTGAATCATTTAGTTTCATTGTATTAATCATAAAGTGTCAGGAAGAAGTATTAAATGTGATTTAAGCTTTTATTATGACTAAGGTCATGATGCTGCTTGGGTTTATTGTAAGAGTGCACTGTCCCAGAGCATTTCATAAGGTTGATCGTGTCAACACTACACAGACCATCCTCATATTGGTACAACATGCATGCCAGCATGCACTATGCACAAGTAATCAAATTTAAACATTAAATTGAAAGACTGATGTAACCAAAACAAGCAGTGTGTGTGTGTGTGTGTGTGTGTGTGTGTGTGTGTGTGTGTGTGTGTGTGTGTGTGTGTGTGTGTGTGTGTGTGTGTGTGTGTGTGTGTGTGTGTGTGTGTGTGTGTAGACAGACAGACGTATGTATGAGTGTGTGTGTGTATGTATGTATAGGGTAAACGTACCTATTAAGCTCACCAAAATCTACATTAAGACATTTTAGTGCACAGGGACTTGGTTTGAGTACAAGAAGTTATGTTAAAATAAAATATTAATCTCTCAAACAATAATATTTCATTATTTTAAATGACAAAAGCGTTTAAATTAAGATATACATCATTAAATGTAAAAAGTCTGGCTGTGCTTAACGGGGACATACAACCCCTGTTCCTATTAAGCTCACAACATGCAGTTTATTTTAAACAACATTTTTAAAGAATAATTTTATTTTTAAAGTGACAACCATCAGCTAATATTTAAAGTCTGTTTATGAAGTATTTACATAGACGTTCAGTGTGGATGAGCTTAAAGGGAGCACACTGAGCTTAATTGGAACAGCAAACATTTCTTAATTAATAAATATTAAATTTATACATTTAAAAGGACAATTTGCTAAATAAATAATCTAGGTCATGTTCATACATATTTTAATATGAACATCTATTATAGAAAATATCTATGCAATTATACTTTTATTTCACTGAAGCTGTGATGTTCATAGTAGTGCACCCTTAAGCTCACAGCACAATAATATGAAATCTTTAAAAATTATAGAAGTGTAAAACAACAGAACATCAATAAACTGTAAATGTATAATATAATGGATTTAAAAGTACAAGCCAGTAATGCCTGTGAAGTGATATATTAGTGTAGCACACAATCGTATACAGCTAGTAAGCTAACTATGTTCTGTAGCATCTGCGCTAAAACTCTAGCTGTGTTGCTAAAACTATCTTTTGGATCTAACTCTAATTATTTCCCACATCCAGGTTATAATATGCAAAAGTCTAAATATTAATCTCTTAATTTTCCAGTAAGAAGTTATACTTATCGAAAAAAATAAAGGCTTAAACATCTAAAAAAAATGCACATTTAAGGGGCTCCTCTTTTGGTGGAAGCTTTCAAAAGACCCACCCACCCACTTTTTACGACCAATGATATTGGACCCACTAATTTTTACCGTCTCTAATTCAGCCCATGGCTGTTTACCTACAAGTAACCGATAAACACTTATTATTAAACTCATGTTAGACGCTTTATTTCCACTTTTCTAATATTTTCTTAATTTTTATTAAAAATAAATTCCTTTCCGATCTGATATGTGATGTGAAAAGGGAGTAGAGCGAGTTCGGCGAAAGGCGGATTTGAACCTCGGGTCGATTTGCATCAACTTAATGCCATGCGTCTTACCCCTACACTATCGCTGCTGTAAATGAGTCAGTGATTTCCGTCATTTTGTCTGGCCCAACCATACGTTTAGTAAACAAGGTGGTATATTTGTACTTGATGTAAATGGCATCCACTCTAGTAAAATTTTTATGAGAGAGGACCCACCCACATTTTGTTTTGCTTCCGACAGCCGTATATATACATGTACAAACCCGATTCCAAAAAAGTTGGGACACTTTTCAAATTGTGAATAAAAACAGAATGCAATGATGTGGAAGATTCAAATTTCAATATTTTATTCAGAATACAACATAGATGACATATCAAATGTTTAAACTGAGAAAATGTATCATTTTAAGGGAAAAATAAGTTGATTTTAAATTTCATGGCATCAACACATCTCAAAAAAGTTGGGACAAGGCCATGTTTCCCACTGTGTGGCATCCCCTCTTCTTTTTATAACAGTCTGCAAACGTCTGGGGACTGAGGAGACAAGTTGCTCAAGTTTAGGAATAGGAATGTTGTCCCATTCTTGTCTAATACAGGCTTCTAGTTGCTCAACTGTCTTGGGTCTTCTTTGTCGCATCTTCCCCTTTTCCTCTTAAATGGGTCCTCCAGCTGTTCCTTATATGTACATTTAACTTTTCCGGCCTCTTATTGCTGCCTGTCCCAACTTTTTTGGAATCGGGTTTATATATATATATATATATTGTTTTGGTATTTATTCTGCTAGTTTTACATTTGTGTGTCATATTTTCCTCCTTTATTTATCTATATCAACATATGTAATTATAGGCAATGTTAAATATCATGTTCAGATTTATTACAGTCACCCCAGAGCAACCTGAGGTTGGTGTACACAGACACCCATAATAATATATATATATATCCTTACTCATTTTATTAATAAGGTAACACTTTACAATAAGGTTTTATTAGTTAACATCAGTTAATGTATTAACAAATATGAACTAACCATGAGCAGTACATTTGTTACTGTATTCGTTCATCTTTGTTAACGTTAGTTCATATAAATACAACTGTTCATGGTTTGTTCATGTTCACAGTGCATTAACTAACAATAAATAAATGCTTTATAAGTGCAGTTCATTATTAGTTAATGTTAACTAATGAACCTTATTGTAAAGTGTTACCATTAATTTATTACAATCTTATTAATTGTTATAGTCTGTAATGCATTAAAACACGTTCAATACAAAATTCCATGGATTATATCATGTGTTTTATGTATGATATTGCATTATGCTCTTTAGCAGTATGTAGATTATATCCTAACAAATTGTAATGAAAAGCATATAAAGCAAATAGCTTTATAACTCACTAACAATACATTTATAATGCATTATATGTACAGATGCTATTAAAAAGTTGGGAATGTTTATTTCTGTATGACTTATGACTTATTTTATTCAAAGACAAAGAAAGTCACCTTTGTTAACACTAAACAAGACATGCGTGAGCTTTTAATGCCTGGCTGTGTTCTTTGTGTCCAGTTTACACTATGGGAATAATTATCTCTGTGCATCGAGAGCTGATGTGACGGCAGGTCATTGTGTACGGTTGATCTTGGTTTGTTGTTCTGTCTGGTGTTGAGCGTCATGGTACCGGGGTAATTGAAGTAAATCTCTACCCATGCTGGTGGATGGAAAAACTGTCCTGGGAGCATAGACCAGCAGCTGTTAATAGTTTAACTTGGTCTTAGATGAGTGTTTAGCCATGTAAATAAACCTTGGTAAGCAAATGAATTTCTGATGACCATTGAACCGTAAAGGGTACATAATGTGATGTCCTTCAGATGTGGCATGAGATATATGGGGAATATGTATTTTATTTTTTTATTACATAGATTTCTTCAAAATAGCCAACCATTTAAAAAGTATTCATTAAAATATTAGTTTTGTAAAGTATTGTATTGGCATCAGTAAGTTATATTATGCCGCACAGCTCTTTTGAACATTAATATTAAGAAGACACCAAATCAGCAGTAAAAATGTGCTGCTGGAAATCCAGCTTTGCCATCACAGGAATAAAATACATTTTCATACATTTAAAGAGAAAACTTTAAATTGTAGTCATTTATTACAGCAGCACTGCGTTTTTGATCAAATAATGGAGTCCTGGTGAGCATAAGATACTTTAAAAAATGTTAATGTATATTTGTTACCATTTCTATTTCATTAACCCCCTGGAGTCGGCTGGGGGTGTTATACATCATTATAATCTGTTAAGTTTCTATTATTTTTTTTATGTACAGTCACAAAATAAAGTAAACAAACATGATGCGCTATCCGCAGCCTCTCTGTCAAAGACATTAATTCAGAAAGTCTATAACTTAATAAATATTGATCTAAAAAAATGTGAAATGTCAGGTTTTAAATAATGTAAATCAAATTGAAAACAAATATTCTGTGTTTATTTAATCTGTTTGAAAAGGGAGAGATGTCAGTCGTTCGCAAGCGTCTCATTATCTTCTCATTTCAGATTAGTGTTTAAAAAATACCTGTTAAATAATTTTTTATTCATGTTGTTCTTCCTTTTCATCTGATATTTGATGCATTTAAAGCTTTTGTTAAGTGAGATTTTTTTTTTTATTATTGATTTTGGTGGTTGGTCATTTGCTGACCTGTTTAGGACTTTGCTCTGTATTGATTTGTGAGCAGGACAACAGTGGTTCTCAAGCTATGAGAATAATATCACTACAGCAACTCCATCTCCTGTTTGAGATGTACTGGGTGGGGTGGTTAGGTTTACCATTGAGCCGCATCAGCCATTGTTGTAGTGTGACTCACAGTTCTAAGTTTAACCTACTGCATGGTGAAAGCATGTGTAGGTCCTGAATCAATATTGTTAACCATGATCAAACAATAACATGGAAAATGTTCTGTATTATTACAGAGTTGATCATTTCACGAGAAGAAAACCTGTATGAAGATTGTGTGTGTGTGTGTGTGTGTGTGTGTGTGAGTGCTGCTAGAGGAATGTTTCTGTGTGGTGTATAGCTGGGTGTTGCTGGCGGAGTTGGATTCAGGTGCTGGTAGAGTCTGTGCTCTCTCTTTACTGTGTGTGACGCAAATGGAAATGTCTGCTTTGCATTTGATTCTTTAACATCACACTTAACTCAAAGAGTTTCTGTAGTTTTGCCGCTTTTGAACAGTTGGAAGCGTTATCATGCTGTCCAGTGTCATAGATAGCCTTCAGTACAGCAATTATGTAAATGTAAAATTGTTAAAAACCTTCTCCTGTTACAGCGTGAAATATTATAAATGATGAATATACTAAAAATGTAATGGTTAGTTCACCCAAAAATTTAAATTCTGTCATTAATTACCCTGTCAATAATAAGATCTTCGTTCATCTTCAGAACACTAATTACTCATTTTTGAACCCCCACCCCACCCCATCGACTGCAATGTTATTACCACTTTCAAAGCCCAGAAAGGAAGTAAAGACAATAGTCCATGTGAATACAGTGGTCCAACCTTAATATTATGAAGTGACAAGAATGCTTTTTGTATGCAAAAAAAAAAAAAAAGAAAAAACCCTACTTTATTCAACAGTTTCTTCTCTTACACTTAAGTCTTTTGACGCTGTTCATGTAAACGCAGTGCAGCACTTCCTGGTTCTACGTCAGTACGCCGGCTCAGTATTGGCCGGCTCCTGCGTCTGCATCACACGCATGCGTTATGGTCACGTGGACAGCGTGATTGACACGGAAAAGAAGAAATTGTTGAATGATGTTGTTTAAAAACAAAAACTATTCTCGTCGTTTCATAACATTAAGTAGTAGTAAAGTATAGGGGTGTAATGATACACTCGTGTCACGATTCGATATAAATCGTGATTCTGAATTCACGATACGATATGTATCGTGATATTTTAAGTCAAAATAAAGAGGTTTTTTTTTTTTTTTTTTACTTTTTATTATTATTAAAATATTACTATTATTAATGTATTATTATTATCAGGACCCATAAATATTCCTCCATTGCATCATTATGCATTGTATTCAACATTATATATAGTCGTTTAATGTAGTAACGTCACTGAAACTCCGTAAACTTTCATTATTTCCCCTCACACATTACTCGAGCTTTCAATGCAAGCAGCATTCTCTCCCGGTGCTCGCTATGTCCCGCCTCTCCCGCTATTAATGCACTAAGAATATTCCATCTAAAATGCTTTGAATAGTCATACTACTAAAACCAAATGTGAGCTGGTGATTTAAATGATGTTCTGCGCTTTCACCAAAGAGTGCCGCTTTAAATGATGGCTTTGACTTTGAGGAGTGTCGTTCCGGCAGCGCGTGCGCTTCAGATGATCAATGCAATCCGTCACAGTTCTAATCACAAGAAAGCTCGTCAAAATGACTATTCCCAAACTGAGAATGTCTAGCTCATCCAAAAAATGTAATTCTGCATTTACTCACTCTCATGTTGTTTTCGCGCGTCACGCAATCATCTGAACGTCCGTGTTTGCTACAGTATGCGCGTCGTGGTAAATCTGTTCATCACAGAAAGCCACTGTGGCTCTTCAGAAGACTTGGATTTGGATTAGACACTCAATTAGTTATTTTTACGATGCCTTTATGACATTTATTGGATCTTTTAAGTTTGAGTTTACAGTTTTGGGTGAATTATATAAATATAGCAAGTTGAGCCTTGGATAAAACAACTCTATATCACGAATCATATCGTTTACATCAACGATACATATTTTTATATCGTGATATCGTTACACCCCTAGTAAAGTAGTAATAACATTGCTGTCTATGGGGGGTCAGAAAGCTCTCAGATTTCATCAAAAATATCTTTTGTGATTTTCTGATTTGTGTCCCGAAGATGAACGAAGGTCATGAGGGTGAGTAATTAATGACAGAAATTTCATTTGAACTATCCTTTTAAGCCTTTCCCTCAAGTGTAAACACGGTGGCCTTTTTTTCCTTCCTGATTAGATAACCATTGGTGTGAGTTTAGAGTTTATCTGTTTGTACAATCAATGGAATGAATTATTAATTTTGCAGGGTTATTGTTGTTGATTCTACTGGCACAGAAATTACACACTGCAGCTTTATGTTAATGTAATGTAAAAATGGGTTCCGTTCCGTTATGCATGGTTGTTTTACAGTTATTTATATTGCTTAGTGTTATTTGTAAAATTGGTCATTTCATCTTTGGGCCTGATATATAATAGTTTGTAAGCATATGATATTGTGCTTCATACGAACAGCCAGGGAGAATTTGCTGGATGTGACTACAGTAAATCCACTGAGCTATTTATAAGATGAAATATGCTGACCTGTTGATGATGAGAAAATATGATGGTTGTTATTGTTGGATTTTATATCCATTGGGATGAGATAACTCAGAAGATTTCCCTGGAGAAGAGATCTATTATAGCAAAGATAAGATTCTGGAACAAAACATCGGTTTAATGAGTGTCTTAAAGCATATTTATATGCATCAATTTATAAATCATTATTCGATCATGTTATATCACTTGTAAAGAGAATTAGAATCATGTGTCATCCATTGTGTAAAAGAAGTGTGCTTAATTGTATTGGATGTGCACTTGTAGTGTACTTCAAATATTTTATATATTTAAAAAAACTGTACTTGCAGATAATATAATATGAAATAAAAGGCCACTTAAGTGTACTTGGAGTATATTTCATGATTCACAATTAAGTACACTTAAAAACTGTAAAATGTCGAATTAATATTTTTATATTAAAGGAACACTCCACTTTTTTGAAAATAGGCTCATTTTCCAACTCCCATAGAGTTAAACAGTTGAGTTTTACCATTTTCGAATCCATTCAGCCGGTCTCTGGATCTGGCAGTAGCACTTTTAGCATAGCTTAGCATAATTCATTGATTCTGATTAGACCATTAGCATCTCACTCCAAAATAACCTAAAAGACTTTTTCAATATTCTTTCTATTTTAAACTTGACTCTTCTGTAGTTATGTAGTGTACTAAGACCGACAGAAAATGAAAAGTCGCTATTTTCTAGGCCAATGTGTCTAGGAACTATATCTCCCATTTGCTGCTGTACCATGGGTGCAGCAGTGGAATAATATTACTTAGTGCCTGAAAATAGTCCCCAGCTAGGTAACTTCCAACGTGACCGGCACTAAAAGGCTGAATCCGAAATCGCTCCCTATACCCTCAAATAGGGCATTATTTGAGGGGACAGCCATTTGTAGTGGTGTCCGAAATCATAGTGGACGTTATCGAATGCACTCATTCAATCACACACTGCACCGCAATAACGAGTGTACAGCCAATGTACACAGAGCGGCTGTCTGAATTCACTCACTCGTTTTCATTCACTCCTTCAAGTGAACTGTATTAGTGGGCTATCGTAGGGAATAGTGAATGATTCAGCCTAAGTTTGTGTAGTTACAGAGTTGCAGCCGGCAAATTAGGTAGTGGATTTACCTGTGCGATTAGCCATGGCTCTGTGCATTGTAAAAGTTTGAATCTGCTCTCCTCCTCCCTTTTGCCCCAGTCTGTTCAACCACACTTTCTTGCCTTTCACATTCCAAAAGCTCATCTTCATTGTATTCCGGTTCAAATAGATACGGTTCAGGATCTGCACCAAAGTAAATATCTTCTGAATCGTCTGTCTCAAATGTCTCCATGGTTACAAGGCACGCTCTCTGTGCAAGCAGGTTGTCACGTTGGTTATGCTGGCGGAAGTTAGCCTATTTTCAGGTGCTGCGTAATATCATTGCACCGCTGCACCCATGGTATGACCGCAAAGTTCCCTGACTATTACGCAGGAATGAGAGATATAATCCCTAGACATATTGGCCTAGAAAATCACAACTTTTCATTTTCTGTCGTCTTAGTACAGGATGTAACTACAAAAGAGTCAAGCTTTAAATAGGAAAAATATAGAAACTCTTTGGTCATTTGAGCGAGATGCTAATGGTCTAATCAGAATCAATGAATTATGCTAAGCTATGCTAAAAGTGCTACCGCCAGATCCGGAGATCGGCTGAATAGATTCGAAAACGGTAAAACTCAACTGTTTAACTCTAGGAGAGTTGGAAAATGAGCCTATTTACAAAAAAAGTGGAGTGTTCCTTTAATGTACATTTTAAATCATGTATTAATGTTTTGCTGAACTTTAAAAGTGCACTTATTCTGATGTGTTGTCTAACATACGAACACATAAAAAAAAAAAATCTAAACAAATACAGGACTCTATGATCCCGGATGAGCCCTTTTTTTTTTTTTTACGTTTGCTCAAGTATTCTTTTTCTCAAGTGAGCATGTAAAAAGCATATAGGCACCTCTTATGTTACATAATGATACTTTTGTGTTTTGAACACAGTGTAGCTTTAGCTTCAATTTTTGTTTCCACAGTTCTATGTGCCGATCGAGTGGGCCAGATGACTAAGACATATAATGACATAGATGCTGTGACACGTCTCCTGGAGGAGGTAAGCTGTGTGAAGTGGGAGGATGGGTCATAGCAGCCATTTAAAAATAAAAAAAATATTGAGTGGAGGGTGTTTTTTTTATATCCCAAAATTTTGTGGGCGAATTCCAGTCATTTAAATAGGAATCCAAACGATCGGAAAATACACGAGGGTGAAAAAGTTCCCCACTCATTTCTCTCATGTTCAAGTTGGTCACGCAAATCCAGGTGGGAGATTCTTGGTTTAAATGCGAATTGTGTGTGAGCTGTGCTTCATACATCTATTGACAATGAACCTTTTTTGCCTGCAAAATTTTGCCTACATTTTGCTAATGTGACTGCACCTTAGGAAAGCGTTTAATAGTGCCAAGTGAATGTGAATTACACGGAAATTTAGGGCATCGCTCTATATGTCATTTCAGAAAGAGCGGGATTTGGAGTTGGCGGCACGTATTGGCCAGTCTCTGCTGAAAAAGAACAAAACCCTCAGTGAGAGGAACGCCTTCCTGGAGGAGCAAGTGGAGCACATACGAGAAGAGGTAAGATGAGAAAATGGAAAGGTGAAACAAGCCTGCTGGCTAATGTCAACTTTTTGTATTTATTTTGCCTGTTTGAAGATGACTGCACCTGTTTTAAAAATGCACACATTAGCTTTAAATTCATAGTTGTTAAAATCCTTTATCCTGTCTGAACTATGGAAGTGAACTGGACTATATATATACAAACTAAAAATTATTCAGACACCAGATATATTTTTTTACTAGTGGGTGCAGGACACTATAGTTTTTATATAAGTGAGGATAGCAAAATAAAGTTAACTGTGACATATTATAGCCAAAAATCATACAGTGGACTACCAGTCAAATTTATAAAAATTTGGGACCAAAATTATTCAGACATTTTGACCTGACCATGTTTTGCTTAAGTGTTTTGTCTTGAATTGCTAATGTGACCTTTTACACCACAGACTGAACTAAATTAAGCACTGATTGGTATTATCTAATTGTGTACTTAAATTTAACATCTGACAGCTGATTGCTTGATTGTAATCCATTACATACCTTTCTATCAAAGTTACCTGACATTATCAAGATGAATTTGTTCTTGTCATTTTATCACCATTTTCTAAACTATAGTGAATAAGCTGTGATAATGTGAGAAAGGTTGAAGGTGTCTATCCATATTTTACAGTCACTAAATATGGAACCTTGAGACTCAGACCTTTCTGAGGATATGTGCTTTTTCAAGATTAGGACAAATTTTGATTTACAAATTTCAAAATGTGAAACACACCGCCCACTAGAGGGAGGAGCCCGCTGAAAGGTTTTAACCCTCGTCCTTACCTCTCGGGTCAAAATGACCCAAAACCGTAAAATTATATTTATTTATTTTTTGTTCCAGAAAGCTTATTTTATTTAGTTTTGATATTTTTTTTTTCTATTTTTACATTTTATTTACCTTTAAATTACTAGATTGTATCAATACATAATAAATAAACAGTACTTTAAGCACATCCTTCACATTCTTTCAACTTCAATTCAAAATAACTTTCATGCATAACCCTTTTAATTCAGCTCAAAATGTCTTCCATTGGGTGTCTTTGCCGACCTTTTGTGGAATAAAGAAAACATAACATGATATTTCATGACTCTTGATGGCCTTTTAGCTCTATATGGAGCAAATGAGCTGTTCCGCTGGGTCCTAAAGTCAGTTTCTCTTCAGTATGCGTTCAGATACACATGTAGATATTGTAAAATAATTATAGGTAGATTTAGCATTTTAGTTTGAATTTTGAGAATTTTTGGTTTTTCTATGTACTCTGAAGCATTCCTCACATTCCATTCATTCCTATAGGGGTCAAATTGACATATACTCCTGACACAATTCCTAGGGTCTTGGATTACTCCGATGAACTCTCAATTCTGTAAAAAAATGTTTAGGGAAGGATGAAGGTTAAAGTACAGTTTCCATGGTAACGCAATGTCCAATTTCAAAACCATTTTCACAGGATGAATTTTGAGTTTTTAAGCTTTCGATTGATACCTAAAATGTATGATTATTGCCAAAATATGTGATATGAAAAAAGACTATCTAAAAGAAATGCCAAGCTAGTGACAAACGTCTTATACTGCAGAACAAAACAACAAACTATTTGAGTCCACAGTTATTGTCGCAAACATACAGTGAGTTTGTATGTGTGCGTGCAGGTGTCTCAGCTGCGTCATGATCTCTCAATGAAGGATGAACTCCTGCAGTTCTACACAAGTGCAGCTGACGAGAGTGATGGAGAGTCTGCTTCTACCACACCGTGAGTCCATATGTTAGACAACGTCTTATGGGCATGATTGATACCTGTGGATCCTTATGTTATAATTGTTGATACTATTATTGTTCTATTTTTGCCTGGCAAATGTACAAATCCAGCTAAATGTATTATTTTCAGCTATTTCTGTGTACTGAAGGAGGCGTATCAGTCTGTGGTTTTTCTTTGCAGTATTCGCAGAAATGACTCGTCTTTCACGGTCCCAGATTACCTCCCTCTGGATTCACTGCAGAAGAAACTCAAGGACCTGGAGGAAGAGAACATCGTCCTGCGATCAGAGGTGAGAGAGTGACCTCAGTTCTGACACATTCTTCCACCACTCATATGAATGTTTTGCATTATATTATTCAAAACAGCCTCCAGTCAAACTTATCAGGGTTCCAGGCATATCACATGTCCAAGACAAACACAATATGTACCTAACTTCATTCTCAGATAAGGACATTTGAGCATAATCTGTGTGCTTTAGTAAAATAAGAACTGTAATTCCCTTATAATAAACTCAATAATAAAATCCATTTACATATGTGAGAAAGGGAAAGGAAAAGTACATATTTACTATATACTTAAAAGGAAAATATTTTATGTTTTCTTGTCTTTCAGTTAATATGTGGTCATAATAATTGTATAATATTTATATAAAAATGCTTTAGATTATATAATTATAACTTTTAACACTGAACTTTAGCAGCTTTTAGGGCTAGGCAGCAGGGTTTGACATGAACTTTTACACTCACCGGCCAATTTGACTACTAAACATTTAAGTTACTAGCCATTCAGACTTCAGCTTCTACTAGCCAAGAAGAAGGGGGGAAAGGTAACACTTTACAATAAGGTTTCATTGGTTAACATTAGTTAACTACCTTAGTTAAAGGGTAACTAAACCCTAAAACAACTTTTTTAGTTAATGATCAGCAAGACTGGGGCTTTATTAGTGCTGGTCATTGATTTGAGTAAATGTTTTGACATTTGGGTATAAAGTGTTTTAATTCTACAATATATGGTGTAAAAACATCTGAGTGCTGCCCTCTTAAGGTTGCACGGTGGCTACTGCAGTTGAATTTTCCTATTGGACGTTGTTGGTCATCGTGAAGTATGTTGGTTCTTCCAACGGCTCACTACCACGTCCTAAGAGATGTTTTCCCGCATTGATCACATTCAGCGGCTTCACTCCAGTATCAACTCTCATGTTACATGAAGTAGAAACATTATGAATGAAACTTACGTGACGCTTGCTATCAACATTCTAATGAAGAAAATACGGTTAAATAATGCAGTTGTCAGTTTAAATCAAAAGTTGAATTTGCTAACATTAGTTAATGCACTGTTGACTAACATGATCAAACCATGAACAGCTGTATTTTTATTAACTAACGTTAAGAAAGACTAACAAATACAGTAACAAATGTACTGCTCATGGTTAGTTCATGTTAGTTAATAATAATATATATGTATTGTACGGTTAATAATATATATGTATTATATATGTAATAATATATATGTATGAAATCCAAATTGTATAATACATTTATTTTCTTATTCAAACAAAATCCTGTCATCCAGCCATCTCCTCCCTTCCTCTTTCATCCGCATCCTTTTCACCAAAAATGGTGGGCAGATCAATACAGTACAAAGAGCAACAAACACCACGTGGAACGAACCAAACCTGTGGTCTCAGGAAAAACCAGGGTCTGCTTCGTTGCTTGGCTTTTTTCACTGGGGTTAGTTACCCAGGTATCGGCACAATATTATGTTGTTGTTGTTTTTTTGTTTTGTTGTCTTTGCTATTGCTTCAATGCAAATGAACAAGTGCACCATTATTTGTTTCGTAGTTACGTGTATGTTCAACATGTACGTGTAAGCCAGAAAGCCACAGATTCTGCAAAATACACTGCATGATGACTCTGAGTTGAGTATTTGCGCTTAATCTGTGCAGATTTGGTTTATGCGAACTTCCCCAGCAAAGTGAGTCAACTAAATAAATAACCCGCCAGATTGCCTAGTGATTTGACAGCGTTACCCGCCAAAGTTGATTTTTTTTTTACCTGAATTTGGCTGTTTGGCTAGGCTGACCACCCGTCCCGCTTTGCATTGTACCGCACAGCATTTTCACCCCTTGTCCCGCACGTCACATATTGAGAAAATGTTCCGCATTTTCATCAGTCTGTTGGTTTTTAACTATCATATTAAGAAAACATGCATGCGTTCTTTTGCCTTTTTAAGAAAGCATTTTATTTATTCTTTTTACGGCGTAGTTTTGACCTATATTTAACAGCGCTTCGTCAGAAGTAACATCCCGCCTTACACAAATACAACAGCCGTTTTTTGAATCCTATCCAATGGTTGAAAAGAAAGGAGTAAATACAGTCATTAGTAGGTTGTGACAGCTGTCAATCAAAATGTGGAGCGGTGATTCGTTCCATGTGTTCCCTGTCAGAAAACTACTGGATAATTCTGTAAATTGGTTATATTCTTAATATAATATAAATTAACATATAAGACTGTCAATGAACTATTTTCATGTTGTTTTATATTTTATTTGTTCATTATTTATTTTGTTGGATTTTAGTTGGACTTGGTCAGATCTGTTTCAAAAATAGTTATCTGCATGATGCCTGCTGCATTTGGGCTCAGTGATGTAGAATTTAAATGACATGTAAAATAAAGACATGTTATGTTACATTGTGATGTAATGGTGTTTTCTGGGAGTATTTTTATCAGCAGAAAGGCAGAATACAAATGTTTTTATTAAGTTAGATAGACATTATATAACAGTTTCAGGTTATGTTTTAGTGTCGGTAACATGTCCCACATTGTCCCACACAAACTTAGTAATCGTCCCACATTTGGTTTGTTTGATGGTGGTCACCCCAGGTTTGGCGGTGTTCATTTCAAACCATGTGTATGACGATATAAATTATATTGTGGTGACACTGTAAAATGTGATATAAAAAGAAATCGAAATTTTGCTATTTCGTGTATATCACGGTATCTAAATATATCTGCACAGCTCAAGGCTGTTAAATCGATAAAGATAGGAATGACATAAATTGGATTCTCTTTTGCGACTTGAACAGTCAAATACATAGAAAATGATGTCAAAATACCTGTCTTAGTGAATATTCACATGTAAACAGTCAGCTATGTCTTAAGTGAATGTAAAGAGTTGGGAAAGAAATCGGATGTGTAGCAATTAATATGACAGCAGCCTAATCTACCTGCAGCTGTCTTTGTCCTTAAAGGGATAATTCACCCAGAAATTAAAATTCTGTCATCATTTACTCACCCTTATGTTGTTTCAAACCTGTATGAGTTTCTTTCATCTGTTGAACACAAGAAGATATTGTAAAGAATGTTGGTAATCAAAGTTGACGGGAGCCATTGACTTCTATAGTAGGAAAATGGCATTTATCACCCAGCTTTTAGCTCTTTCTCACTGTAACTATAGATCTGCAGTGACGTGTGTCAGTCACCTGACCCCTGCAGACAGATGGAATTCCATGCCTCACTGACTATGAAATCTACATCCACACCCCACACAAGACCTATTCACACCCAGACTTTTTAGAAAGTGAACCCAAATCTAAAGACATCACTATATAACATTTAAACCGGGCCATGACATGAAAACAAAAAAGCTTAAGTTAGATGGCAACTCCATAGCTTTGCCTGTTGCTGTAGATTATAGTCTATCTAGATTTTGTTCTACAATATGGGCACTTTAGACACAACCTGTTCTTCTGACAAGTACCCTAAAACAAAGGAGCAGCCATGTAAAATGATGCCTCCATTGTTTATTCATATTGTTCTTTATTGTTTGTGTGTGTGTGTGTGTGTGTGTGTGTGTGTGTGTGTGTGTGTGTGTGTTAATAGGCAAATCACTTGGAGACCGAGACCATCTCGTATGAAGAAAAAGAACAACAGCTTGTAAATGACTGTGTTAAAGAGCTCAGTGAGTAGATCCATCTATTACACCATCACCGATCACATTCCCCACCAGTGTAAATTGATACTACAACCCATCCTGTACTAGTTAAATGTATGCTATTCATTACTTTATTGTTCCACTCTTGTAGTGTAACAGTGCGGTTATTAGTCATGGACTGCAGATACCAAGGGTTAGTCTACTGTATAACGTGCCTTTAATGGGGATTAGGAACTTTCCATGTTTTGTGTTTACCAAGGGTGTATTTGAAAGTGGCGTCTTACACATGAAGTGTATCTCTTTCCCCTTAGGAGATGCTAACATACAGCTCTCCAGCATTGCGGAGGAGCTGGCTAAGAAAACAGAGGATGCCTCTCGCCAGCAAGAGGAAATCACACACCTCCTCTCTCAGATCGTGGACCTGCAGAAAAAAGCCAAATCTGTGAGTTCTCCTCACTATATCCAGTAGACATGATTAATACATGGCTCTCTGGAATACTTGTTTCTGATTGGTCAGTTGCGGCATCCTAACTATTTACATTTCCAGATTAGGAACACAGTGGTCAACTTTACAGCCTGGTAAAGTTCAATAGAGTGCAACAGTGCCCGTCCCCTTTTTCAGTCCCCACTGGTTCTGGAAGTATTTTGTTTTTCATTCATTTTTCCCATAGGGATTTAAAAATAGTCTTAGTTAAACCGTTATAAGCTATGAATCAGCTATGAGGTGAATCACAACACTACAAACTTGGATTTGAAGCAAAAAAGTTTTTGAAAATCGGACAGAGAGACAGGTAAAAGACTTAACGGTTTTAGTGTCAGATTTACTAAACCGGGCAAATTAGCACGAGACCACAATTCCAAAAAAGTGCTGATAGGAGTGGAAAGTTCTGCACGTTTTCTACTGATGACCCGCAAATTAAAGAACACAGACGCAGCCAGATCATTTCCACAATGACCAGCGCAATCTACCAACAGCGGCGCAAATTACCGTCTGGTTTAAGACATGCTTTTTTGGCCGGTAAATAATATAGCATAATAAAATACCAGTAAACTGACGAGCGCAAACCTTAGTAAATCCCCTCGCATGATTCATTAAAATACTCGCCTCCCATAAATGTTGTGCCTGAAAGGGAAACTCCTACAAATGCATGTGTGATAAGGTCAGCCGCAAAAAATAACCCTGTCCACGCCTTTCTAGTGTTCATTTTTCATTGCGTGTCTTTAGTAAATCCTGACTGTAAAAAAGAGGGTTTGCACTGTCGCAAGCTGTTAGTAAATCTGGCCCTTAGTGAGGGAAAAAAATACAATCCCATGAAGCA
The DNA here is from genome assembly GCA_018749465.1 of Paracanthobrama guichenoti. Classification (NCBI taxonomy): domain Eukaryota; kingdom Metazoa; phylum Chordata; class Actinopteri; order Cypriniformes; family Gobionidae; genus Paracanthobrama; species Paracanthobrama guichenoti. Next base: position 14,227,887 of record CM031958.1, on the reverse strand, counting down.
TTGCGAACAGCATAATCAAATTAAAAATTATCATTTAAAAATGTTGATTATATGTATAAAAACCAATATATTATATATATTATATATATAAGTTTATTGGGTAACACTTTATTTTATGGTTCAATTCTTTATTTTTAATATAGGTTGCTATTTCATGCAATTGTGTTCTGTGCTATTCATAATATGAAATGTATTAATGAAACATAATCTTGTTTTCTCATTTCATTTAGCGTGTACTGTCAGTTATAAGAAGCACACTTATTCATGTGTAATGTTTGTTATTTTTCAGTATGCAGTAGAAAATGAAGAGCTCACCCAGCATCTGGGAGCTGCTAAAGACGCCCAAAGAGCACTAACAGCAGAGGTAACAAGCACACATCTCTACTAGCATATCCGCAAACTGTAATTCCAACTAAAATAATACATTTTCACAATTAATAGGTGTGAATTATTTGATTTGTATTGAATCCATGATATATGATTTGTACTGCTGTTTTTATCTGCTATCAGTCTCTTTACCTCTTTACCTGTGTCTTTCTCTAGCTGAGGGAGCTGGAGGATAAGTATGCTGAGTGTATGGAGATGCTTCATGAAGCTCAGGAGGAACTGAAGAACTTCAGGAATAAAACGCTGCCTCTCAGTACACCGCGACGATTCCACTCACTCGGCCTGTTCCCCATGGTGAGAAACGCACAACAAGAAAAGAGAACATCATTTGTTATTTTGTTATTTTATACATTTTTATTAGGGGTGTGTGGTTCATATAAGCTGTGAATGTTCTGCATACCCAAGCAGTTCGTGGACTCGTTAATTAACGTTAACACCATAAATTACCACAAATTGCCTTGTTTGAGGTGTACCATAGAGCTTACATGATAAAATGTTGGTAATGCATATGAAACTGTCTGTAATTTATTTATTTATTTGCCAAACAACTAATTTTCTTCAAATCTGCCAGTTACGAAGTGTTTCGGGTAAGCGGATCCACAGCAGCTTTGGCGCCTACGCTCTGTTCTTATGTATCGTCATCATTGTCCCGCGTTCTTATTGGTTTGGGGGATTTCATGGGCAGGAAAAGCTGTCCTCAGATCTTTTCCTTGTGCTGTTGCTGCCAGATCTCGATCGGCGAAAATCACTTTGTATTTGATACAAAACTAACTAGACTAAATGAAGTGAAAAAAAGAAACTATTTTGATAGTATTTTGTTTTCTCAATAGGGAAATGTATTTTTTTAACGAAAACGTATAAACTGTTAAAGACAGACCTACTGTTAACAGACCTGTAACTATCCGAGGCTGTTAGTCGATAGTCTGTGTTTGATATATTTTTTATTATACTTATACTTATTCTAAATATATGTTTTACTTATATTTTATTTATAATAAGCTACTAATATTTATTATATTATACTCATTTAAATTTACACCTACCCTGGTGTTTTTTTTATTTGTCGTCTCTGATTTAGATGTGTGTCCTCAGCTGATGCGCTGTGCTGTTTAAAGGTGAAGCATGTAGTTTCTGGCCCCTAGCGCAATTACAAAAATACAGCATATTTAGCAAACGACCATTTTTCATGTCATGCCTGACTCAACTCAAACACAACTCAACAGCTTTTACGGGTGCTTATGAAGGCATCAACAGGTACAATCCCGATTCCAAAAAAGTTGGGACACTGTACAAACTGTGAATAAAAAAGGAATGCAATAATTTACAAATCTCATAAACTAATATTTTATTCACAATAGAATATAGATAACATATCAAATGTTGAAGGTTAGACATTTTGAAATGTCATGCCAAATATTGTTTCATTTTGGATTTCATGAGAGCTACACATTCCAAAAAAGTTGGGACAGGTAGCAATAAGAGGCCGGAAAAGTTAAATGTACATATAAGTAACAGCTGGAGGACCAATTTGCAACTTGTTAGGTCAATTGGCAACATGATTGGGTATAAAAAGAGCCTCTCAGAGTGGCAGTGTCTCTCAGAAGTCAAGATGGGCAGAGGATCACCAATTCCCCCAATGCTGCGGCCAAAAATACTGGAGCAATATTAGAAAGGAGTTTCTCAGAGAAAAATTGCAAAGAGTTTGAAGTTATCATCATCTACAGCACTGCATCACATACAGGAATGCTACTGTAATGGAAATCACAACATGGGCTCAGGAATACTTCCAGAAAACATTGTCGTGAACACAATCCACCGTGCCATTTGCCGTTGCCGGCTAAAACTCTATAGGTCAAAAAAGAAGCCATATCTAAACATGATCCAGAAGCGCAGGCGTTTTTTCTGGGCCAAGGCTCATTTAAAATGGACTGTGGCAAAGTGGAAAACTGTTCTGTGGTCAGACCAATCAAATTTGAAGTTCTTTTTGGAAAACTGGGACGCCATGTCATCCAGACTAAAGAGGACAAGGACAACCCAAGTTGTTATCAGTGCTCAGTTCAGAAGCCTGCATCTCTGATGGTATGGGGTTGACATGGACAGCTTACACATCTGGAAAGGCACCATCAATGCTGAAAGGTATATCCAAGTTCTAGAACAACATATGCTCCCATCCAGACGTCGTCTCTTTCAGGGAAGACCTTGCATTTTCCAACATGACAACGCCAGACCACATACTGCATCAATTACAACATCATGGCTGCGTAGAAGAAGGATCCCGGTACTGAAATGGCCAGCCTGCAGTCCAGATCTTTCACCCATAGAAAACATTTGGCACATCATAAAGAGGAAGATGCGACAAAGACCTAAGACAGTTGAGCAACTAGAAGCCTGTATTAGACAAGAATGGGACAACATTCCTATTCCTAAACTTGAGCAACTTGTCTCCTCAGTCCCCAGACGTTTGCAGACTGTTATAAAAAGAAGAGGGGATGCCACACAGTGGGAAACATGGCCTTGTCCCAACTTTTTTGAGATGTGTTGATGCCATGAAATTTAAAATCAACTTATTTTTCCCTTAAAATGATACATTTTCTCAGTTTAAACATTTGATATGTCATCTATGTTGTATTCTGAATAAAATATTGAAATCTGAAACTTTCACATCATTGCATTCTGTTTTTATTCACAATTTGTACAGTGTCCCAACTTTTTTGGAATCGGGTTTGTAAATGTAGGCTACTTTCAGTAAAAGGTCAAACATATTAGGAATACTTTAGCTGTTTTCCTACATATCATGAGAGTAAGCAACTGAGCAGCTAACACTCTGTCTAGAGCAAACGCCAAACTTCTCGCTTATTATAAACCCATCCAACATATCTGTTTTTTGGCATAACACGTCACCGGCATACCCGGTTAAAAAAGTCACCGTTCGCCACTGATAATGTGTAAGAGATAATCCATGGCTTGCTGTGCATTAAATGATTTTAATGCATGACGTGGAGGCAAAGAACTGTCCAAAGTGGAGGGTGGTTGCCTCTGTAAAGTGCATTAAAATCATTTAATGCACAGCTAGCCATGGATTATCTCTTACACATTATCAGTGGCGAATGATGACTTTTTTAAACCGGGTATGCCGTGGCTTGCTATCCCGCTTAAACCATGGTCATTTGCCAGCATTCACAACTTAAAACTGTTATTGATGTTTGCAGCGTAATTTTTGACTGCAAGGGTAAAACTGACGGTTATTTTCGCCAGTAAAATCCTTAATGCATAAAAAAAAAATAATGCAAATAAATGACTGAAGCACGTGAAATTTCATCATTAACGTAATTAACATCACACAGTTAGATGATCTCAGAAGTCAGGAGTTTATCACACTGAGCGTCTACAATGGCGCAAGCACCTGTGACCCTTGTAGGTGGAAGTTTCTAATCTAACCCTTTAGTTTCTAATCTAATCTAACCCGAGCTTCTGTGATTGTTTCCGAAGAAACCGTGTGAAATTCCGACTGAACGGAACGTCAAAACATCCCACCGCTGTATGGCCAGATGATACGCAAACTACGTTTCTCAGCTGGATAAAGCAAACCAGCGTCTCGCTAGTAAAGTTTTGATGGATGCGGATTGTAATCAAGGTAAAGACGATTGCGGTGGCATACAAGAGTCGTACAGTAAGAACGCGTGAGTCCGTTATATTGATGCACAAACAAACCGTGTACCGTATGTGCGCTCTCTGTGCCTTGAAAGCACATTGTATTTATGCACATTTCAGTACATTCAGTACATTTTTTTTATTTGTCGTGTATGTTGCTGTGTTTAGTCATTCTGAATGGATCCGTGTTTACTCTAGTAGGTATATGCAGTCAGGTCAAGGTTGTTTTGTTTTGGGGGGGAGGGGGCATCCTTTTCGGTATTGCAGCTTGACTTGTTTAAAACTGTAAAGAGGCTCTTTGGTTATTTGGTGTCCTTTTGGAGTTTCCAAGTGTCCCTTTAGAAAAACACCTACATTTACATTGAAAAAAGCTTGCAGAAAATAGTTCTGTGAGGATCACCTGGTTTACTTTGCTGGATATAGCAAACGATGAATGTGTTAAATAAGATAAATGTTGTATGCTTAACATTATAATTTAGTTATTTATTATTAATGTATTGTATATAATTTTTTATCTTTGTATTAAAATATTGTTTTGTTATTTTTATTGTAATGAGTATCATTTTATTTAATTTTGTAATTTAGATTTTACTTTTTGTTAATTTATAAAAGCATTCGGAAATACTACTTCTGCAGTATGCACTATGAATAACCAAAGTAAAATTATTTAAAAAAATGTAATATATCTTTTGTGATTGCCCAAGACATCTTTATACAAAATTAGATATAAATACAAAGAGTATCACATAGTATTTTCACGAAATAGAAGTCCGGATATAATGTGTCCTACACAGTAAGCAGGACACTAGTATGCTTTTGTGAGTCTTTGTCTGACTACAGATAGGTGAACATTCTGCAGTTCAGCATGCTGTAGGAGTAATACTGTGAAAAATAAATACACAAATAATGATAATATACACTATTGCTTTTATTCCCCTGGCTAATGGTGTGTTTGTGCTGTGTGTAACAGGACTCTTTAGCTGCTGAAATTGAAGGCACCATGAGGAAAGAGATTCAGATGTCTGATCCAGATGTAGAGGAACAAAGGTATGTTTGTGTGTCATTTCCTGTGTCTTGCCTGTATGTCTCATATTCTGCATAAGTTAAGGATTTGCATGCAAAGTCAAATTTAGAGGAATATAAAATATATATTTGTATATTTCAAATGCAAATCATTGTACTGTATGTTTTCCTGTCACAGTTTCGCTTAGTTTGTAGTTTCAAATCCTTCAAGGGTGACACTGTAATCTATGTGATCTGCTTAAAGAGAGAAAGGTAATCGTCTTCACTTTTTGTTCAGGTTGCACCCAAAACGTGTTTTTGAGACGGTGCGTAACATCAACCAGACGGTTCGGCAACGCTCCTCGGGCCCGTCCCCTATGAACATCCCAGGGTCCAATCAGACGTCCTCTATGAACTCCAGGCGTTCTAGTTGTTTGAGCACACCCCGATCGAGCATGTACGGAGGGGACGGTGTTGAAATGGACAACCGCACTAGCAGTATGCTGCTGGAAACCCAGTCACCTCAAGATGGGTAAGAGCATCAAACACGACTTTCCACCATACATGCAATATGATAATGTGTTGTGCATATTTACTTAACTATAGTTTGGGGACAAATTTTATATATATATATATATATATATATATATATATATATATATATATATATATATATATATATATATATATATATTATATATATATATATCACATTTAAATCACATCTAATATTTAGTGTAAAAATATATATATACATATATATATATATATATATATATATATATATATATATATATATATATATATATATATATATATATATATATATATATATATATATATATATATATACACACAAACAAAAAGTTTGGTGTCAGTAAGAGTTTATGTTTTTGAAAAAAAGTGGCTCATCATTTATTTGATCAAAAATATAGTAAAAACAGTAATATTGAGAAATATTACAAATGTAAGAACAGCATTTACTGTATGTGAAATACAATCTTTTTGTAATAATAAAAATATTAATTTATTTTATCTTACTGACCTCAAACTTTTTAACTTTTGTACCGGTAAAAAGTTTGGAATAATTAGGATTTAATAATCGATGATAACTGAGCACCAGATCAGCATATTAGATTGATTTCTGAAGGATCATGTGACACTGAAGACTGAAGAAATGATGCTGATAATATTTCACACATTTACTGTTTTTACTTTTTTCGTGGTTGCCATGTAAGTTACTTTTAATGTTTGGGTCAGTGTTTGGGTTACTCTGTAGTAACTATAACTACTATGTTATTTATTCATATTTGAAAACACTTATCTAATAACACTGTTAGATGTAATATTTAGTAAATCTCAAAATGATTTTTTTATTTTTATTATTTGTATGTTATAATATTGTGACCCCCAAATTCACTGGTAGCACTTAAATGTTGACTTTAATGTAACTTCAGTTTTCTATTTTAAAAATAGTATCATTAAATAGTATCAAAATGTCATTATATTATATAATACTATATTATAAATATCATTTGTCATTTATTGTACATTACCATTATACTGTAACATGAAAATAATTAGCAGCTTAGTATCTGTATTGGTAAGAATTTTAATATTCGTTTATTGATTCTATTTATATTAAAACAATAGAAGTCATTACGTGTGTGTGTGTGTGTGTGTGTGTGTGTGTGTGTGTGTGTGTGTGTGTGTGTGTGTGTGTGTGTGTGTGTGTGTGTGTGTGTGTGTGTGTGTGTGTGTGTGTGTGTGTGTGTGTGTGTGTGTGTGTGTGTGTGTGTTGAAACAATGAAAGTTTTTCATTACACTATTAAAAATAAAGGTTCCTTATTGGCTTCTATGGTTCCATGAAGAACCTTTAGCATTCATAGAACATTTTCATTGCACAAAAGGTTCTTGATAGTGGAAAAAGTTTTTCTTCAGATTTATTAAAATATTCTTCACACTATGAAAAACTCTTCAGTAGAAAGTTCTTAGGGGAACCCAACATGATTCTTCTATGGCTAAAACCACCAAAAAAAACTTTATTTTATATGAGATCAGTTGACATTGTACCACATTATATTGATTTGTTTTCTCCTTTTTTTCTATAATATTTGTTCCAGCTCTAACGACTCCAACAGAAAGCCTGGCACGCCTGGCACACCCGGCTCCCATGACCTGGAGGCGGCACTGCGTCGTCTTTCCCTTCGACGGGACAACTACCTTAGTGAGCGGCGCTTCTTTGAGGATGAGCGAGAGCGTAAACTCAACGCCCTGGCAGAAGAGAAAAGCGAATTGTTCGAGGACAGAGATGTCGGCAGTGGCAGTGAAGACGGTGGTCCTCTTACTCCGGCAGACAGCATCATGTCTCTGGGCACCCTGCACTCGGTTTACTCCATCTACAGCGCCCGATCCTACCTGCCGGAGAAACTCCAGATCGTCAAGCCTCTGGAAGGTGACCGAGCCAAATCCAGGCCTTTCACCCTCTTACTGTTTGATGCTCTGTGGGCGTTAATGCACCACAGTGCTGAGGATCTGTCTACACAACACTCCTTCTATTTCAGACACACACAGCCTCGCTGCTGGTTTGAGATATAGGCTACATACACACTACTGCTCAAAACAGAGCAGCAACCACATTCTACAACCAAATTATCTCCCGGAAAATTCAAGTTGTTACAATCACATTTGGGTCATTCCTACAGTTTGGTGGATTTTATGTCCCCATGAAACAATACTACATATTTTACATAAAATGTTAATCAACTTTAATGTCACATGGTTTTCCATACATGGATATACCCCAATTAACACAACTTCATAATGATTAGTACCTAAGAATAATAAAAAAAAACTTTTTGAAGCACTTGACAGGCAAATTCACATGTCCCCAAACTTGTTCACTTTGAAATAAAGCTTACAGATCTATTTCTAAGAATTAGTATGTGCATGCCACTTATTCTCTTTGACATACAATACAATTTATTGTGATACATATATTTTAAAATGTTTAAAACCATTAAATGTGTTTATGTCCCTCAAACCTCCAGTTCACCCAGTTATATTGGCGCTATTTACCCTTTAAAATCGTAAGCGTATGCCCTAAATGACATGACTTGCTAGAAGTGACATCATCACTTGGAGAGAAAGCAACTCCAAGAATAAAGTAAGAAACAGTCATAAACTCTTTTCCTCATTTTTAGGTGACTTATCTTAGAGCATAAAACATAACATGTCGTCCACCCTGATGTCAGTTTATACCGGATGTGAAATTTTGTTATTTATTTTTTAATAGATTTTATATATCGATTCAGATTCATTCTAAATGTTAATCTTCTGCTTGCATGTTCTTTCTTAGTGTGTAATGGCCTTCATTAGCTTAAAACGTCCACCCTTTTATGGTCCACCCTGTTACACATTGCATTGTGATGTAACAGGGAGGACAAGTTCCATATTAAGTGACTGTGAAACATTAAATATTTGGTCAGGGTTATTAGGTTATACTAGCCTGAGCTTGACCACAGTGTGTTTTATGATAGACATACATTTTCTCCCTCTGACAAGACAAAAAAAGAATTCAACAAACCTGCCCAGTCCAAAATCCACCAAAGTGTAGGAATTGACCCACTTACAAAAAACCCATGCATTGTGCTGAACTGAACAACTAGTTGTTAATGATGTATTGAAGCGCACATAAGAGATGTCTCTCTTCTGCAGGGCTTGACTTGTTCATCTTGCCAGATCTTGTTAGACAGCAAACAAGAACAAGCACATTATAAGCCAAAATAAATCCAAATCCTTCAAACTGAAAATACAACCATTCATGTTGCACCTTCCCAGTTTAATAAATCCATACATTTTCATCATTTTATGAGCCAAGCTAATATTTTTACATATAATGCAAAATAGTGGACATGGCAACACTTGTAAGTAAAATTGTATTTATATAGCACTTTTAACGCTACAATGCACAAAGTGCTTTACACAATAAAAACAATCATCGATGAAGAGCTATACACAATACATGAAGAAGCATGTGTGTGTGTGTGTATATATATATATATATATATATATATATATATATATATATATATATATATATATATATATATATATATATATATATATATATACACTCACTGATAAGATAATTGCATTAATGAGAAATTGAACAGGTGTTTCTAATAATCCTTTTTAGTGTGTGTGTGTGTGTGTGTGTGTGTATATATATATATATATATATATATATATATATATATATATATATATATATATATATATATATATATATATATATATATATATATATATACTAAATATTAGATGTGATTTAAAAACAGACACACATTCAGATGTTCTAATATCAGTTGGCAAACTATTCCATAATTTCGGAGCCCTCACTGCAAATCTCCTTTAGTTTTATATCTAGTTCTTGGAACATCCAGCAGCTTGTTAACTTCATAAGGTCTCAGGAGCTTGGTTAAATATATAGGTGCCAAACCATTCAAAGCTTTATATGTCAACAATAAAATCTTAAAATCAACCCTTGAATAAACAGGTAACCGATGTAAAGAAGCTAAAACAGGTGTAATAAGATGAAATAACTTCAGTAATCTGGCTGCAGCATTTTGTAACTGTAAACATGATTGTTCAAAGACGAAAACAAAGCAAAATAGTGGAAACCAAGCACACTAGATGCCAGAATGTTGCTGTGGTTACCGCATTGTCAATTATGGAAAATGCGGGAGAAAGTCATGTTCTGTACACACATGGGGCGATTAGAGGATTCACTCCCGTATGTAAATGCGGTTGTCACTCCTGAACCTTTACTGTGTGTCAAGGCCTTCACATCACACTTTCCATTATATAGAGAGTGAATACCGAGTCACCAAACTGAAATTTGTAAGCGTAAAACACAATGCACTTTGTTACATATTTTAAAAGACACATTTTAAAATAGTGTTGCTCATTTGCAAAGAAAGCCAAAAGCATACTTACCTCCTCAAAGATGATTGTATATCTTTCCCTTCTCGTTTTCGGTGTAGATTTTCAGTCTTACGCCAACAATGAGATGATTGAATTCATGTAGTTGTATACAACGGAGTTACAACTGATTGTAGTTTGTCATGTTATGTAATTTAAACTTAATCTCAGCATGATTACAGCTACTGTGGTGATCTTATAATTGCATCTGTAGCGCCCCCTGCTGGTTATAACTAATAGAGCTAAGCAGTCTGAGCAGCCTGCCCAAAGTGAAACCTAGGAATTACAGAAAACTAAAGCATTTTATTGAGTGATTCCTCTGTTTTCTTCTGATTTGTTTAGCATATTTAAATATGTTTCAATAAGTAATCTGACAGATTAGCTCCTAAGGGAATATTATTTGACTTGAGACCCTGTTTTCCCCATTGTGTTCATTATTGTTTACTCCTCCTGTCTCTCTTGTCAGTTTTCAGTTTGGATGTTTGAATTCGTTTTCTTACCTTTTTTGTCTTTTAGTGTGTTTATGCCTCTCTAATAAACACAACTTTAATTTCCCCCTCCTTCTTTTTCTCCTTCTTTTCTTGCTTTAGTCTGTCCATAGCAGAGTTAGCATATCATTAAATTTAGCTCTGTGTACACCTTAAGAGCTATTTTCCAGGGCACATATTAAATTGAGTATAGAAATAGCATATGTAACTTAATAAAAGTAACTATAATCAGACTTACTATAATCAGAAAGCAACAATTATAAGCAGTCATAGATCATAATTATACTGCTTATGTCTCCACATCTGGTTGCCTCTAAAATATATATTTTGTTAAATGTATTGGAACACAGACAGATGCTGCATTATAAACGCATACAGATCAGTTCTCAGCATTGAAACCAATTGGTTTTCACTCTTGGTATTAGAGGTTTGCTTAAAACTGTCTGTGCAGAATCTGATTATTTCTATACGACACATGCTCAATGATCATCCAATATTACTTTCTTGTTTTGACACTTTTCTGAAGCAAGCAATCTCATGCTGTCTCTTTTCTCTTGGACTACAATGGATGCTAATTTTAAATCACAACTACTTGAAATTCGACAAAGAGTCCAGTCGCTCTTATGTATCTCATGTCGCACTTCATGAACGTCACCTTGCATTCATGATCTCAGTATATATTCAGTGTGTTATTTGGCATTTGTTGCAATTTGTATCTGATCTGTGCTCTCGTTCCCTCCATTCCTCAGGTTCGGCCACTCTGCACGCATGGCAGCAGCTTGCGCAGCCACACCTGGGCGGCATCCTGGACACACGGCCGGGCGTCGTGACCAAGGGCTTCCGACCGCTGGAGCTGGACCTGGAGGAGGTGTACCAATTCACCGACCTGGAGGAAGATGAGCCAGGACAGCATTCCCAGTCCGTTATCTCTACCTCTTGCCTGGGTTCTCTGCCTTGCTCGCCTGCTTTGCGACGACCTCGTGCCAACAATCCTGACAACCAGGAAGAGCAGCTCAGAGAAAATGGAGGGACCCCTGGAGTGGGGCCAGACCGAATGGAGGCTAGAGAGGAAGAGGTCTCATCTGGTGAGGGACCCTCGTAACCTCACTAACCCTCTGGACAGGGTTAGGGGGGTGGGATCATAATGTCTCACTATAAAACAGACTGATGCCCCAGTGGAGTATCCATAAGCCCCAGTTGTATTGTGCCTGTGAGGGTCTATAGGATGAGCTGGTTCTCTCCTTGTTCAGCTGCAAGCACACACCCACTGCACACCAACCACTACCTCACCCTGAAGACAGCTGCCATGTTCTTTTGAGTATAGTCAATTTTTTTACATTTCACTGTCATTCTGCCTGTCATCTCTCTGGCTCCTTGTGCTGAAATGAGAAATCAGTCTATGGAAACTCTAGAATACATAAAGTTGAAATACTTTTAAGGGTGTGTTCACACTTGACATGTTTGGTTCAATTAAAACGAACCCTGGTGTGATTTGCTCTGTTAGTGCGGTTCATTTGAATAAGTCATCCGAACCCTGGACCCCAAGACCTCTGAAAAAATGGGTCTCAGTCCGCTACTCAAAACTCTGTTGCGGTTCAAATGAAATACGAGCGCAATGCGGACCTGTAAACAAACCAAAAACGCGACATGTCACAAGATGTGACCCTAAAAAGGATAGAATGCTCGAGCGTCTGTGTTTTTTCTCGTCTTAAGCCCTATTCGGACAGTAATTGTTTCTCATGTGGACGTCCGTAAAAATACATTTGCATGCCACCTCAGTGATAAAACTCATGCCTCACGGTGGAGGAGCGAGTTTTGTGATCCTGCGCACCTGGGAACACTGCCGCTCACGTGGTCAGTCGAGTGATTGTCTGCTGTAAAAATGGCATATGCTTGGAATAATAAGAATAAAATCATATTTAATTTAATAATAGGAAATTATTAAGAATATGTCATTTTAAAAATGTGGAAATGAGCGGAAATAAGCTGCAAATTTAACCTATATAAAGTTAATTACTGCCGTAATAACGGCTCATTTCAAATGTTTACGTGTTTTTCTTCTCTTTCTCTTTTGAGCGGTGATGAAAGATTATTCCTGTAAATACTTTCCAGCATTTCAGTAATAAAAGTGTAGGCTAGATCTTTAAAATGCATCCAAATTACAGCGAAGCGCAACGATACGGTGCTCCGCAGTGGTCAAAAAGGATATAAACAGTTAATTTTGAAAACTCAGAGGCAATTAAATCACCACGACCTTGGTGTTTGTCAAAAAACAGTAGGTAATTCGGCCGAGGATTTTTGCACGGGTGCTGGGAGAAAAACACTGACATTTTGAATTAGGACGGCAATAAAATCAGATTAGTCCCTGTAAATGATGAAAATACCTTACGACCCCACGAGAAACAATTACCGTCCGAATAGGGTTATAATCGTGATGTTGCCCATCACAGTTCGGTACAGGCGTCAGAACCGCGTATCCTCGCAGCAGATCTTCGTTTGTGTGTGTGACGGAGGGATTCCTGCCACTGTTTTGACTCCTGTACGCAGTTTATAAGCTCTTTGTGAGTTCTCAGACGGTCAAAATACCATCATATGTAGGCTACACACATACAACGAGCGCATTTAGCCCAGCACACAGCATTGTTTTGGTTGATCGGTATGTTCCGTCGCTCAATATACGTAATAAAATCCGATCAAGTTGTGCACTCATCCCTATACATTTAGGTTCAGTGTTAAAATGTCAATGTGAATACTAAGCGGACCAGGACTAAATGTTTTTGTTGTTTTTTGGGTCCGGACCAAACGAAAGCAAACCGAACTACAAGTGTGAACACACCCTAAAAATCAAAGTATCTATGATAAATTAAGTATCAGCAGTACCAAATTTCTTCCAGGGGTTACCTTTCCGCCTGGGTCACATTTTTAGAACCATTTTTTGCTTAGATTTGCTTAGACACATCGATTACAATTAAAAATCCCTACCCCATTATTATTGCATACTGTAATGTGTCAATATTTGAGTTTGTAATGCTCGTTGTTCAAAGAGAGATTCTTATTAGATTATCATCCCACAATTATTATTAATATTATTAATAATAATAATAATAATAAAATAACACATACTACCATGGTAAAATATAAATAGTTTTTAATATCTTTTATCTTTAAATTTAATTACATTTTAATAATTATATTTATATACAATTTAAATATTGAATAATACTAATATATTGCAGTATAGCAATGGGCAATCTGAATGCTCCTAAAAATATATATGCTATTTTATTTACATTTTTTGCAGACCCAGGCATGGTCTTGGCAGGCTTTATGATATTAACCCTTTAACACTTCACAACAAATCATTGATACTATATATTATATTATTAGTTGGTCTAATCTACAATACTTATGAATATGAGTATAATAATAAGTGATAAGTGTGTGCTCCTAGACTTGATTCTCATTTTCAGCACTTGATAAATTTCCAGACTCTTAAAAACTCCTCTCGGCTAAATCTTTTTTCTTATCTTTTTATAATGCCTGGTGGAGGGGAAACAACATTTATTTATTCTCTCTCTCCACACATATGCAAGCCCACTTGTCCCCTGATAAACCTGTATGTGAGATTTAGGTTTGGCGTCCGCCCTGAGGGCCCAGAGTGTGATGTTTAATACTAAACTGTACAACACATACACATCCCTTTAGCACACATCACACAGTCCCAACAGGAGCCCCAGCATGTAACGTCCTGCTAGAGTGCGTTTTAAAGGATCATGTTACAGAGTTCTATTAAAAACAGGGAGGTGTGAGTCGCAGTCATGTGAGTGAACATACTCTTAAGTCACTGGACAGAGGTCACATTGACACCACATGTAGGTACACAAACGCACTCCACATGCTTTCAAAGTCAAGCTTGTCAGCCATGCACACACACACAGTTTATCTAGAGATTTATACACAAGGCTCACATACAGTACATGCTATTGACTGCAAAAGATGTATAGAGTATGTTTGTTTTTTGGTTTGGTTTGGTTTGGTTTGGTTTGGTTTGGTTTGGGGGCAGCTGTCCCTTTAATGACAGTTAATGTTTCTTTCTGTAGATAATTATTGAAACATAATTCCAGCTGATAATAATGTAATTCATCATTTGATCTTTCCTCTTTCCCACTGTTCTCTCCTGCCGTGTGAATCTATTTAAAACTGCATCAGGATGAATCATACCACCACAAACTCATGATTTGTACTGCAATTTAACATTTTTGCAGTACACCAGATTACATTGCATTAGGTCTCCTCAGATCCTGAAGCAGTTTTCCTTTAGTTTATATTAATTGTTTGTGGTGCTGTGTACTGATGTTTGTCTCTCCTCTCTTGCTCTCCTCAGTGCATTTTCCTGGTAAATGTATGTCTCACACCAGTTCCACGTACACCTTCACCACCTGCAGGATACTGCACCCTTCAGATGAACTCACCAGAGTCACACCCAGGTAAATTCATATTACCATCCTAGCAACGATCGGTTGATGGATAATATTAGACACTTAATAAATACACTGCCATAAATATGTGCAAAAAGTTGTACCTTTAGGGTTACAACAGTGGTTGTACCCTGAAAGTGCCTCTATTTTGCTATGTTAAAGGAACACGCCGACTTTTTGGGACTTTAGCTTATTCACCGTATCCCCCAGAGTTAGATAAGGCCATACATACCATTCTCATCTCTGTGCGTGCCATAACTCTGTCTGACGCACCCACCGCTAGCCTAGCTTAGCACAAAGACTGGAGGTAAACGGCTCCAGCTGGCCTACTGCTCAATAAGTGACAAAATAATGCCAACATTTTCCTATTTACATGTTGTGATGTGTATAGTTTCATCGTGTACTAAGCCCAACGGAAACCGATATGGCTTGGAACTATACTCTCATTCCTGCGTAATAATCAAGGAACTTTGTTGCCGTACCATGGGTGCAGCGGCACAGTGATATTACACAGTAATGCAGTAAGGCAGTGATATTAAAATACCAAATTCAATATACACCTTATTGATGTTGCATACTTTGTACAGGAAAGCAAATGAACACAGAATAATAGTGCAACACGAGGTTTCTCGTTACGTGTTTTCCCCATCGAAACCCATTATAAAGAAAATGCATTGCATTCATATTCTTGGCTCATCTACTCGCCTGTATATAGTATACATCATCAAAAAGGTGTAAACTGAATTTGATCTTTTAATATCACTGTTATAGTACATTAAGGCACTTAAAGGGTGGGTTGCTCTAATAAGGATTCTAGCCTGTCATCACTTCACCCTCTGTTTGCTGCGTAATTAATCTTTTTAAAATTAAGTGGTGCAACAACTCGATTTAAAATAAAACCCAGATCAACAAATCCTAGATTAGCATTAAACTTTGCTTAATTTAATCCTCATTGGTGCAACTCACCCTATAGTGTTCCTATAGTGTATAGTGTTAGTGTTTCACATTAAGCATTTTAAAAATGTCCTGCTGTTTTTAGTGATTGAAATACTGCCGCAGGTGCTGTATATGGATCATAAGTGCCCAAAACGTGCATCTTGTTCACATATTTTTGTTGTAAGATGGAAATGTGACATGCTTGTGCTGCAGTTCAATGGAGCTCTATGGCGGTTTTGCCCTCCAAGGCTCCACGACAGTCACGTGACTGAAAACTATGAATAGCAGCCGTACTGTACAGCTGTGTGATTGGCTTCTACTGCAGGTCATATGACGAGGATGATGAGGCGGCTCTCTATCATGTTGTTCTGGTGACGGGCTTAGAGCAGACTCACTGAGCAGCACCCCCTTGGGGTGAGGATGAATAGCATGACCTGCCTAGTCCTGATTAGAACTTGTCATGGGAGTATGCTATTCTCTAACCAAACCCAAACCACTCTAATGTCCTAACTGACCTGTAGAATGTTTCTCAACTAACACCAGTACCTTTTTGTGGGAGACTATATGCAGTATGACGTGACTGATAATACAAACTGTGTATAAATCTATCTGTGTGTGTACTGTAAATCAATGGTAAAGTACAGAGTGCATGAGAGGACAAAATGTTAAGAATTTGCCTCCAAAATTATAATGTACGAGTGCCTTTGCATTAGATATTAACCTAAAAATAATAATTTTAAAATAGATCAGTGGCGTTTCTTTAGCTCAAACAGTAGAGCAAGGTGCTATTAACGACAAGGTCTTGGTTAGATTTTGGTTAGAAGTTGCTTTGAATAAGAGTATTTGCCAAAAGAAATGAATTAATTCATACACCTGTAGTTACCATTAAAAGTATTTAAAGGTTGTTGTGACACAAGACATGATTTATTTGAAGATTCTGCTCAAATCAAACCATGCAGCTCTAATTCATATAGTATTAAGTGCAGCTTTTAGTTTTAGGGCCACTTTATATTCTATTATAAAACTGTTAACTCCACTCCTTGATTGTGATTGGTTGGCTATGACCGCTTCACCCAATGGTTCTGTGTATCACTACACAACACATTTGGCAACCACTCTTAGCAACTTGACATATGTTTGTTCTCCCTGATATTGCACATTGAAGCGTACTGTATTATGTAGAAGAGTACTGAGTGAGCGAGTGCATTACCTGCATTTAGATTTAGCATTTTCGTTCAGATCAGTCCTATGTGCATAATAAAAAAAAATCCATTTGAATAGCCGCTGTGATATCTTGTCCTTTTAACACTTAAGGGGTTTTCCATGTCCTGACACTGACAGCGCTAGTCAAAGCATTTATCAGTTGCATCTTGTTCTGTGTTCATAAGTTTCAGTCCTTTCGATATAAAAGTCTTCACTACTGACTGACTCACTCATAAAGACAGTCTTTGCCACCATCTAATGGCGTGGTAATGTAACTTCTGTTGCTGTTCATGGTCAGGGACTATTTTATTTCCACCAGAAAGGCGGCTTTTAGGGATTTTACTTCATTAAAATTGCATATGATCATGCATATTTTTTGCCATTAATATTTGTATTGTGTGATAACTGTTTTATAAAAAAAATAACAACACAATAACAACACGCTTTAACCGTGACTTATTCACGATACAGCACAGTCTCTCGTACCTTATTGCTTACTTAAAAAAAAATTCTAAACTCTCACAAAACATCCCATCCAAACAAGCTTTCCTTGTGAGCAAAATGCTCCTGAATTGCCTGGAATATTTCAGCTTGTTTAACCGTGTTCACAGAGTTACCATTGCATGGTTTGGCATGTGACTTATATAGCCAGATAATGCAAACTAACCAAGTGTTTCTTTCTCAGTCTTATGTCTGGTTCATCACTGACCTCCTGCGTGATGTCCAACAGCAGTCTACGCTCAACGCCTGTGTCCACCCCCTGCACACCTCGTCGCCTCAGCCTGGCAGAGAGTTTCACCAACCTCCGCGACTCGACCAAGACCACCAGTACCTCTCTGGGCCTTGTGCGCCTCCTACAAGAGAGAGGTATATCTGCATCTGTCTATAACCCTCTTAGTTGGGACCGGGCGGATCGAGCCCCTCCACTAGACCCCTGCTCATCATACACTGCCACCCCCTTAAACACATGTCCGGACACGCTCCCTTCCACCCCTCCAAACTCCCCCAGCAAGTCCAAACTCACCAGACCTGTGCTCCCTGTAGACTACAGCCCCTCAGACCCCCCCTACGAAACTTTCCTAGCTTCGCGGCCAGCCAGCTCGATTCTAAAGGAAGTGCGGGAGGCAGACGAAAGGGCTCAAACAGATACGCAGTGTCAGACTGAAGTCAGTGTGCAGAATTTGAGACTTGTGGACAAGGTAAAAAAGTTTAGCCTGGCTCCCAGAACATTGGCCACAGGGATTGGAAGGCCAGGACCGCCATTCGGAGCCCACGCTGTTGTGACCTCCCCTATCGGGGGACTGCCAGTGCTGAACTCAGGGATGAGAAGAAACCGCAGTTACCCAGCTATGGTTGGGGCTAGTATGGCTATGAAGGGCCCAGGGCCTCCCAGTGAGGACTTGCTATTGGCCCCAGGGCCACCCAGACAAACTAGCCTCAATGAAAAGTGAATGTTGCCTCTCTGTCGTCCCCTTTTGCCTTTTATTTAAATTTGCATTGATACAGTATATCATCCCTGCGACAACTCGAGTGCCTGTTATTAAGATGATATTTGTATAGATTATTTTGTTATAACAATTGATATAACAGCCTCTTATTTGTCTATTTCTCTCCATCTGACCAACATATACAATTCAATTGATTCAGCATTGTCACATAGCTTGGCATGTTCCAAGCTTTTTTAGTCATGTGACAGTTTGCACTTGCTGGCTGTGAGAAAACGTAGCATACAAGCAGAGCAGAAAATTCATGCCCCAAAATGATTTCCAGTTCAAGCACTTTTTTGACTTTAAAAACTACTCAAGGATAAGCAAGAAAATAAATTTTTTGTTCTAAATCTGGTCTTCCGGTGTGACATTTCAAAATGTGTTAGTTTTGTGATGCTAGCAAGAGCACTGATTGCACCTTAATGCTAATGGTAGCCCAGACATTGGTGAACAATGAAGTATTGTCATTTATTATTTATTATTTGTTCTGATTTGACACTTTTTAAAGGCCATGATATGCAGCTTTTTATCAAGCTCATATAGTGTGCTGAAAATCTGCTTTTACTAAGTACAAATACCTTCACAGAAGCCTTTTCCATCTAGTCCAGGCAATTAAATATTTGCAGCGTAATGTTCATTGTCTAAAATGGCTTATTAATGCATAATATAACAGTAATTACAGTGTAATAACACAGTTCAGTAATACGACTCTCAGTAGAGGGCGCTGTTGGCATGAATTGGTGATAATTTGCACATTAGCACAAACTCTCTGCTCTATACATCCCCAAAAATCGACTGACTGAAATACTTCAGAGAGAAACCGAGACCACAGGGCTGTGAAGGTGTTGCATAAAGAAATTGCAGCAGGTTTAAACTTGAAGCGCAATCATGTTGTCATCTTTTAAAGTCCTTTTGTTGAAGACCAACATTATTTATAAGTGTATGTGTGTGGATGTACATGGCGTGTGGAATTGCAGTATCAAAGACTTGATGGAAAAATTGCACAACACATTTCATTGGTCAAAAGGATGTCAGGCTAAACTGAAGAATAAAAATACTGTACATCTGCTGCGGTTTTGGAACCTACTGACTGATATGTGTCGTATGTAAAGCAAGTGAAGTATGTATTGTGAGCTTTAAAGATTTCAAGGGTGCAATAGGAAGTTATACAATGTGCCTGATTTTTTTTTTTTTTTTTTTTTTTGACAGACTGTATCATAGTGGTTTGACCTGCCACAGTATGCACTGGCATAAATACTGTAACTATGTGTGATGTATTGACTTAACAATTGTTTTTACCTGACAATGCAGATATTTGAAAGATATATTTGATGTATTGTTGAGGAAGCATATACAGTTGAAAGTGCATGAGTCGTTCTAAAGAAAAGGTTTTTCTTTTAGTTCAGGCAAAATCAAATTTGTTAGGTGAAAACGTGTGCATATTTGTGTGTGCGCATTTAATCATAGCATGACCTTCGTTGAATGTGTTTCAGAGGTATCTGCCATGACTGATCATTGATTTCAATGGTGTTTATTTCATCAGAAAGGACATTTTACTTGTATATTGTAAATGGTAAATATGCAAAGAGTTTAAACATGCTAACTTTTTATATATAAAAAGCAGAAAACCTAAACGTGGGAAAAAAATTAGAAAATGGAAGAGCATTGACAACTTGACACTGGTGAAAAGTGGAGTTTTTGTGAGTTTTAGAAGCTCCCCTTTTCAGGATCAATAAACCAGTTGTGATAACTTGGTGTCGGATGTCTTACTTTGATGCTATCAAGTCTTTGTTTGTCCACACTTGAATATCCATTCTCAACATTATTTAGATAGCATGAGATGGACTTGCCTCGTTGAGCACAAGAGGGAGTGTTTCACCAACATTGAGCATGCAGAACATGTCTACATTTGTGTTTGCAACACCAAATCAATTAGATTGTACCTACACTGTCAGAATAAAAGGTACATTGCTGTCACTGGGGCTGTACCCTAAGGTACAAAACCGAAAAGGTACTAATATGTACACTCTTAAAGTACTGATATGTACCTTTTAAGATACTAATATGTACCATTTAGGGGTGAGTAAGGTACAAAGATGTACATTTTCACTTTTGTACTTTAGGGTACCGCTCCAGTGACAGCACTGTACCTTTTTGTCTGAGAGTGTACCACCTGGATTCAGCAGCATAGCTGATTCGGTTTTAAATTCTGGTCCCTACAGCCTACATATTAGCCTAGCAATTACATATCCATATTGTGTAGGTCCAAAATATGCCAGTTCACGTTTCTGAATTCGTCATTGTTTGATCTTGAGCTGACAGAAACCCTTTAGGGCCCTTGTCTTGCATAGAGTGAGTAGATGCTTGTGACCAGACCAGAGCTGACTGATCAACAGGCCACTTGGTGTTGAAGAGCACCAGCTATAACAATGTGATGATATTCAGATGACATTCTCCAGCTGAAGAGGGTTTCCATAGAAGCACAGAAACACTCTGCAAGTTATGGTGTACTCACAAATTCAAGACCATTTGTTCTTGCAAGATTGTGCTGAGTGGCCCAGTATATCTCTTTACAAACTTAAAATATATACATTTTGATAGTGTGGTGCTGTATTATAGCTGTAGACATGTCAAATATTTAAAAATCCTTTATAAATCTATTTATATAGTTACATTTTTATTATTTAAATCCAAACCTATAACCACTTTTCAACTGTAAAACTTACAATATATCAGGTAAGTGGAATTTTAAGTTTAAGTTTATTGATCCACTCCACATTCAACTCATACATATCTTATTCTTTTTTCGTAGAGGAACTGTTTATAGTATATGCTTTTGTAGAAGCCAACATTCAGCAGAATTCCCTTTCAAAATCCATGATTGTGCAAAAAGAGCCACAAATTAAAAAATCCTGGCAAGCAAATCACACCAAAATAAAAAAAGCTCTGCAGCAACTTCATGATTATGAAAAGTGTTGTTGTATATATATATATATATATATATATATATATATATATATATATATATATATATATATATATATATATATATATATATATATATATAGGACACTGTACAAATTGTGAATAAGGAACTGTACAAAGAATGCAATGATGTGGAAGTTTCAAATTTCAATATTTTATTCAGAATACAACATAGATGACATATCAAATGTTTAAACTGAGAAAATGTATCATTTAAAGGAAAAATAAGTTGATTTTAAATTTCATGGCATCAACACATCTCAAAAAAGTTGGGACAAGGCCATGTTTCCCACTGTGTGGCATCCCCTCTTCTTTTTATAACAGTCTGCAAACGTCTGGGGACTGAGGAGACAAGTTGCTCAAGTTTAGGAATAGGAATGTTGTCCCATTCTTGTCTAATACAGGCTTCTAGTTGCTCAACTGTCTTAGGTCTTCTTTGTCGCATCTTCCTCTTTATGATGTGCCAAATGTTTTCTATGGGTGAAAGATCTGGACTGCAGGCTGGCCATTTCAGTACCGGATCCTTCTTCTACGCAGCCATGATGTTGTAATTGATGCAGTATGTGGTCTGGCATTGTCATGTTGGAAAATGCAAGGTCTTCCCTGAAAGAGACAACGTCTGGATGGGAGAATATGTTGTTCTAGAACTTGGATATACCTTTCAGCATTGATGGTGCCTTTCCAAATGTGTAAGCTGCCCATGCCACACACACTCATGCAACCCTATACCATCAGAGATGCAGGCTTCTGAACTGAGCGCTGATAACAACTTGGGTTGTCCTTGTCCTCTTTAGTCTGGATGACATGGCGTCCCAGTTTTCCAAAAAGAATTTTGATTCATCTGACCACAGAACAGTTTTCCACTTTGCCACAGTCCATTTTAAATGAGCCTTGGCCCAGAGAAACCGCCTGCTCTTCTGGATCATGTTTAGATATGGCTTCTTTTTTGACCTATAGAGTTTTAGCCGGCAACGGCAAATGGCACGGTGGATTGTGTTCACTGACAATGTTTTCTGGAAGTATTCCTGAGCCCATGTTGTGATTTCCATTACAGTAGCATTCCTGTATGTGATGCAGTGCCGTCTAAGGGCCCGAAGATCACAGGCATCCAGTATGGTTTTCCGGCCTTGATCCTTACGCACAGAGATCGTTCCAGATTCTCTGAATCTTTGGATGATATTATGCACTGTAGATGATGATAACTTCAAACTCTTTGCAATTTTTCTCTGAGAAACTCCTTTCTGATATTACTTCAGTATTTTTGGCGCAGCATTGGGGAATTGGTGATCCTCTGCCCATCTTGACTTCTGAGAGACACTGCCACTCTGAGAGGCTCTTTTTATACCCAATCATGTTGCCAATTGACCTAATAAGTTGCAAATTGGTCCTCCAGCTGTTCCTTATATGTACATTTAACTTTTCCGGCCTCTTATTGCTGCCTGTCCCAACTTTTTTGGAATGTGTAGCTCTCATGAAATCCAAAATGAGCCAATATTTGACATGACATTTCAAAATGTCTCACTTTCAATATTTGATATAGATAAGTTTTATTATTATGATTATATATGATTATTGATCATTTTATGAGATTTGTAAATGATTGCATTCCTTTTTATTCACAATTTGTACAGTGTCCTAACTTTTTTGGAATCGGGTTTGTGTGTGTGTATATATATATATATATATATATATATATATATATATATATATATATATATATATATACACTGATCAGGCATAACATAATGACCACTGACAGGTGAAGTGAATAACACTGATTATCTCTTCATCACAGCACCTGTTAGTGGGTGGGATATATTAGGAAGCGAGTGAACATTTTGTCCTCAAAGTTGATGTGTTAGAAGTAGGAAAAAAGGGCAAGCGTGAGGATTTGAGAGAGTTTGATAAAGGCCAATTTTTGATGGCTAGGCAACTGGGCCAGAGCATCTCCATAACGGCAACTGCAGTGGTCAGTATCTATCAAAAGTGGTACAAGGAAGGAACAGTGGTGAACTGGCGACAGGGTCATGGGCGGCCAAGGCTCATTGATGCACGTGGGGAGTGATGGCTGGCCCATGTGGTCAGACCAAACAGACGATCTACTGTAGCTCAGATTGCTCAAGAAGTTAATGCTGGTTCTGATAGAAAGGTGTCAGAATACACAGTGCATCACAGTTTGTTGTGTATGGGGCTGTATAGCCGCAGACCAGTCAGGGTGCCCATGCTGACCCCTGTCCACCGCCGAAAGCGGCAACAGTCGGCATGTGAGCATCAGAACTGGACCACGGAGCAATGGAAGAAGGTGGCCTGGTCTGATGAATCACGTTTTCTTTTACATCACGTGGATGGCTGGGTGCATGTGCGTCGCTTGCCTGGGGAACACATGGCACCAGGATGCACTATGCACTAAGAAGGCAAACCAGCGGAGGCAGTGTGAAGCTTTGGGCAATGTTCTGCTGGGAAACCTTGGGTCCTGCCATCCATGTGGATGTTAATTTTGACACGTACCACCTACCTAAGTTTTGACCATGACCATGTACTATGTACCATGTACACCCTTTCATGGAAACAATATTCCCTGGTGTCTGTGGCCTCTTTCAGCAGGATAATACGCCCTGCCACAAAGCAAAAATGGATCAGGAATGGTTTAAGGAGCACAACAAGTTTAAAGGTGTTGACTTGGCCTCCAAATTCCCCAGATCTCAATCCAATTGAGCATCTGTGGGATGTGCTGAACAAACAAGTCCGATCCATGGAGGCCTGACCTCACAACTTACAGAACTTAAAGGATCTGCTGCTAACATCTTGGTGCCAGATACCACAGCACACCTTCAGGGGTCTAGTGGAGTCCATGCCTTGATAGGTCAGGGCTGTTTTGGCAGCAAAAGGGGGGCTAACACAATATTAGGACGGTGGTCATAATGATATGCCTGATTGGTGTATAAATTATTATGCAAGTCACATATCAGTAGGTTTTCAGTACAATAAACATTCAGATTTTTCAAAGAAAGTGTTGGTTTGTTTTATTTCTCATATATTTTTAGATAACTGGTATCAATCTCAGACAGGTTTGTTCATTGCCTGGTCTTCTTTGGTAAATGGAAAACCTATAAAGAGGTTAGCATGAAGTCACAATTCTTATGCAATATGGGGAGGAAGAAAAATCTTTCTGAAGATGAAAAGCATGAAATGGTGTAATGTCTTGCAAAAGACATGAAAACAAATAATATTTTGTGAAAACTGAGATTATCAAAATATTTGTGACAGCTCAGAGGAACTAAGATAAAGGCTTATTAAGGAAAGTTTCTGTCAAAGAAATGAATAGTATTTTAAAAGCAGCAAACAGCAAACTGTTAAGCAGCAAACAGATATATGAAGCGGCTGGAGTCTCAAGAACCTCTTCTTGCAGGCTGGCAGTTGTGCATAAAGTCTGCCACCTCTAACCAAAGCTATACAAAGGCAAATGTTTACAGTGCAAAGTCAGGGAAAAATGGTACAGCGCTGTCCCTGGGGCAGTACCCTGTAAGGTATAAAAGCGAAAAGGTACTAATTATGTACCTTTAATGTATAATAATTACAATTTAGGGGTAAGTAAGGTACAAAGATGTACCATTTCACTTTTGTAGCTTGGGGTACTGCCCCAGTGACAGCACTGTACCATTTTTTCTGAGAGTGTGGGTTTAGAAATCCACGGAAACTCATTTTTAAACAGTTTTATTAACTGTGGGTGGCCTTTATGGATGGATTTCTGGATGGTTGGTGAATGGCCACCACATTCCCTCAGCAAGGAGCTAGCGGGTGATGATTTGGGCTGGAATATTGGGAAGTGAGATGGAAGGTCCCTTTAGGGTCCCTGAGTGTGTCAAAATTACTTTTAGGGTCCCTGAGTGTGTTAAAATGACTTTTGCAAGATATGTGGAGTTTAGAGCTGAACATTTTCTGCTATGGTATAAAAAGAAGGATTGTACCTTCTGAAATAATAAGGATTTTCATGCACAATGCACTATCCCATGCTGCAAAAATACCACCACGACAATGAAACGGTTTGAAAATGTATTTATACACCCACTAAACATGTTTCTCGTTGTAAGCTTTGGTCAGAGGTGGCTGAAATGTAAATTTACGCACAACTGCCAGCCTGCATGGTGAGGTTCTTGAGACTCCAGGGAGACCAGCAGCTTCAAATACCTGTTTGTGGCTCAACAGTGGCTTTTTTAATAGCTACGATTAATTTGTTTGGCAGAGCCTAAGCCTTTATCTGAGTTCTTTTGTGCTCTAAATCACTCACAAATCTTTTGATAATTTGATCATTTCTTTTCAGTTTTCACAAAATATTAGTTTTCATGCCTTTTTCTAGACTTTGCATAATTTCATGCTTGTCATCAGAAAGATGTCTTTCTTCTTTCCCATATTGCATAAGAATTGTGACTTCATGCTTACCTCTTTAAGTAGGTTTTCCATTAAGAAAACCTGGCAAACTATTGAACAAACCTGTCTGAGATTGATGGTAGTAATATAAAAAGATATGAGAAACAAAAAAAACAAACACTTTCTTTGAAGAAAATAAAATCTGAATGTTTAGTGTATACTGAAATCCTACTGATATGTCTCTCTTGCATAATAGTTTGGAACACTGCGTATACACAGTATATATGCAGGATTTTACAGTTATGTTCAAATGTTACCTGCACCCAGATATCCCTGTTTATTTGTTAGAAAAAGTCCGCTGGATGATGCAAAATGGGCTGTCAAAAAGACTTCTGTTGACAAATCATGGGTGCAGGTATGGAGAATGAGTAGGCCTACACGTTGTTCATTTACACATACTATTGAAATTGTAACAATACAAAGCTGGTTGGAAATCATCGTGAAAAGTTGTCCGTTAAATTTGGGTCTTTTTTGGGTCTCTCACACAAAGCAAGTGTCAGGCCTGCTTTCCAAACTTGCAAGGTGAGATAACATGAAGGGTAAATTTTTTAACTAATTGTCATACAATGCAGAGTAGATACTGTGTAGCAGGACACACGATGAAGACTTGGTGACTTCATACATCCACTAAAAATCATCTTGAGAACGGATGGTTAAAAGTAACTTTGAAAGGCTCCAATGCAAAGATATTCATTCAGATATTCAGATTTTTAAATGCGGCTTTTAGATCCAAAATTGTTAGGTCACTGTATAGATATGGTTATGCATCAATATTCAAGATTCAAGATTCAAGAGTTTTATTTGTCACATACACAGTTATATACAGAATATACAACCGGCAGTGAAATGTAAACAGGTCCGCTCCATGGACAGTGCAAATTCACAGTTAAAAACACAAGGAGGAAATTATAATAGAAATAGGATAAAAAAGTACTATATATATGTATCTGTAGAATTATAAATAAATCAAGTCAAGTAGAAAAAATTAAAAAATAAAAATAAATAAAGAAGTGGAATAAAATAAGTGAAATAAACTGTGCAGTGAGTAAACTGTAGAAATGTACAAAGAAGTATAATGTGCAAACAGGTTTATAACAGGTTGTTACACAGTAACAATGAGAACAGAAAGTGCAGTGCAATGTCAATATATCGATGGTCACGTGATGTTAAGTGACTGAGTTCAGGAGTCTGATGGCCTGGGGGAAGAAGCTCCTCCTGAGTCTCTCGGTTTTGGCCGTCAGGCTTCGGAAGCGCTTACCAGATGGCA
The DNA here is from genome assembly GCA_018749465.1 of Paracanthobrama guichenoti. NCBI lineage: Eukaryota > Metazoa > Chordata > Actinopteri > Cypriniformes > Gobionidae > Paracanthobrama > Paracanthobrama guichenoti. The sequence continues at coordinate 14,200,592 of CM031958.1, read as the reverse complement.
GCAGCGTGAAATGAGGGTTTGCAGGGTGATTAGAGTCCTTGATGATTTTAGTAGCTCTACCTTTGCAGCCTTTGGTGTAGACGTCCAGCAGAGATGGGAGAGCTGACCCTGAGATACGCTCGGATAAGCGCACGACTCTTTGCAGGGCTTTGCAGTCATGACTGGTGCTGTTCCCATACCACGCTGTGATGCACTTAATACACTTTCTATCGCCCCTAAATAGAAAGTTTTCAGGATAGCTGGTGAAACCCTGAATTTCCTCAGCTGGCGCAGGTGGTACAGTCTTTGCCTGGCTTTTTTCACCTGTGTCTGAATGTGAGCAGTCCAGGTCAGGTCCTCGGAGATGTTTACACCCAGGTACTTGAAGCTGCTCACTCTCTCTACTGGTGACCCGCTGATCATGAGAGGGGAGTATGTCTGTTGCTGTCTCTTCCTGAAGTCCACAATCATTTCTTTGGTCTTGCCAACATTCAGAGAGAGACAGTTGTCCTGGCACCATGATGTTAGTTGCTTCACCTCGTCCAAGTATGCCGTCTCATTGTTGTTGGAAATGAGGCCCAGGACAACAGTATCATCAGCAAATTTGATGATAGAGGTGGAGCTGTGTGTGGACAAACAGTCATGCGTGTAGAGAGAGTAGAGCAGGGGACTCAGGACACAGCCCTGTGGAGCTCCCACACTCAGGGTGATGGAGGAGGAGGTGGACTGGCCTATTCTCACCACCTGAGGCCTGCCAGTGAGGAAGTCCTCAATCCAGTGGCAGAGAGAAGGATTCAGGCCGAGATCCAGGAGTTTGGCGGTTAGCTTAATGGGAACTATGGTGTTAAAGGCTGAGCTATAGTCAATAAATAGCAGCCTTACGTAGTTCCCACTTTTGCTGTCGATGTGAGTGATGGAGGAGTGGAGGACATGAGAGATGGCATCTTCAGTCGATCTATTGGGACGATAGGCAAACTGAAGAGGGTCCAAAATTTCAGGAATGAAGGCGCAAATGGTGTTTTTAATGAGTCTCTCAAAGACCTTCATGACTATAGACGTGAGAGCCACTGGACGATAGTCATTTAGGCAAGAGGGTTTACTGTTCTTAGGGACAGGGATGATGGTGGATTTTTTGAAGGAGGTGGGGACCACAGATGTAGCGAGAGACTCATTAAAGATAGATGTAAACAACCCGGCGAGCTGATCAGCACAGGGCCGCAGAACATGACCTGAAGTGCCCTCCGAGGCTTGAGTGCCCTCCGAACGTCATCCTCCGAGACAGAGATCACGTGGTTGTTGCTACTCTGAGTGATTCCCTCTGACGCGTCACTTGGCGGAGTCGCGCTGCCGCGATTACAATCAAAACGAGCGTAGAAAGAGTTTAACTCGTTCACAAGCAACGGATCAGCTCTCACCTCTGCAGAGGATTTAGATCCAAAAGAACAGATGGACCTCAGACCCTGCCACATGCGCCGGGAGTCGTTGAGTTGGAAATGAGACTCCACTCGGTCCTTATAACGGAGCTTTGTGGCTTTAATTGCGCGTCGGAGAGCATAGCAGGATGATTTGTAGTCAGTCATATTCCCCGTTAGGAGACCGGCGTTGTAGGCGGCAGTGCGTGTGTTCACTGCAGCGCGGATTGAATTGTCCACCCACGGTTTCTGATTTGAGAAGGACGTTATTGTTATTGTTTGTGTGGCTTGCTCTGTAAGCGTGTTGATGAAGCAAAGCGCCACATCCGTGAACTCGCTGACGTCAGATGAACTCGCCCGGAACATGTCCCAGTCGACGTCATCAAGAGCTGCCTGTAGCGCGGTCTTTAGAATACTGATTGATGAACTCTGCAATTTTAAACTTCAACATTTGGACGCCCACCAGTCTCAAATAACTGGTTACATCCTTGAATTCACCTGTTAAATGAATCAATCAAGGGAGTACAGTATCTGTCTTTTAATAAGTTTCCTTTTTTATTATTTCACCAATATGAAGGCTGAGTTTGCAAAACAGCTTCAGACCTGGTTTCCTGACTTCCAAGTTAAAGCTCTTCAGCAAAGGTCATGACACCCATAGACATGGATGGCTGGTACACACCTAGATACATTTCCCCCAGATATTCAAATTAATGGTCAATCAACAATCAACATCTACATTTCTTGATCTTGAATATTTGGTTACATTGACAACTTCGGCATGTTGAAGTAAATAGTTTAGGAAGTAAGTTATCTCTTGAAAGTTATCTCTTAAAAGAACTTCAGCCAGAGCTGCAACTACAATAGATATTATTTTCTTATTATCTTGAATATGTAGTTATCTTCACTTGTTAGGCAGTAAATGATTACTCCCAATTGTCCATTAATGAGTTTGTAATCATTTTTAATGTAACTGACTCTAAATCCTCTGAAGAAGAGAAGGTTGAGATTAAGAAAAAAATCCAGGACTGGTTTCCTGGGGGCGTATTACAGACGCCCCCAGACCTACTTTCCAATTTAGGTATTAACTTAAGAAATGATAATTTAATTTAGGATTTTTCACAATTTCGTATTACAAAAGCAAATCTTAACTTGATTTAGGATTCTTATCCTATCTTACAAAATCTCATCTTATCTGTAGTTAGGAAGTCTTAAACCACTCCATCGAGTTTGGCAACCAACAACGTGCAAAACTGCTTCTGAAGTAAACCTAAAATCAAAATGGAGAAACAATGGCAGGCTTTTAATTTCAGTGCGGCAGAGATTCAAATTGATAAGCTCCGTTGAAAAGTTAAAGCTTATAAATGACCTTTTGCAAAAACGTAAGACGTTATAAAGAATGACCGGTGATGCCCCCTGACGGCTCGTTGGCCTCTGTAAAATCATGCGTCATGGGAGTCTGTAATTATTTAAGAGTATTTTGTCATCAAAGGTCCTCCAAAAGTCTCTCCACCATCAAACGTTGCTGCTCTTTATCTTGTTTAATCAATAAATGTATGGCAATCTTGAAAAAGGCTTTTTGCACTGTGATTTTTACCACAGGATTTCAAAAAGGTTTGAAGTTAGGACACCAGTTGTGTTGTCCTAAAGTTAAGACTTAGGATGTATTCTGTAATACCCGTTTCCTATCCATAGTTATGATAAGATTATGCACTTAAAAATGTCATTCTGTATAGCGTTTGTCCTAAATGTGGTCCTAACTTAAATTGCCATGGTTACCAAACAGCTAAGATAGGATTCTAAAGTTAAGATGTTTCTGTAATACGCCCCCTGACTTCCAAGGTACGGATTGCAGCCAAGACTGCTAACTCAATAAAGTTTTATCTTAATCTTGATAAATATGTGGTTATATCCACAACATGTTAGGCAGTAAATTAATGCTACAAATGTTTACATATTTGTATGTTTGAATAGGCACTGAAACATACAGAATGGACACAATCTGTAGTATATATTATTTAATGGTTAACAGTATTTCCTAAAACAAATTATTCAATATTACTATTGCTCATACTTTGGATTAAGGATCTGAACAAACCCCAAAACCATAAGGACTAAATCTAAAACTCATACGTCATTTCTGCCGAATAATATATGTCAATTTGTAATTACATCAGGTCTTTCCTTTGTTATATTTAATGTGTTGTTGTATGATGTAAAATGTATTTTAAAGAATTTCAAAGACTTCATATTCATATTTCAACTCATCTGGATTATTGCAATGGCCTCTATATAGGCATTAGTCAGGCCTCTCTCTCCAGACTGAAGATGGTCCAGAATGCGGCAGCTCGCCTGCTGATGGGTACACGAAAACGGGAACCCTGTTTTCGCCTCTCTTCACTGGTTACCTGTCCATTTCTGGATGAATTTTAAGATTTTGGTGTTTGTTTTTTAAATCTCTTAATGGTTTAGCACCTAAATATCTTTCTGACTTGATCAAGCTATATGCTCCACCAAGAGCACTTCTGCTTTCATTTGTCCCACGGGTAAAGTTGAAGAGCAGGGGTGACCAAGCATTTGCAGTGGCGGCCCCGAAGATCTGGAATAGTTTGCATCTCTACATTAGACAGGCTCAAACACTTACTGTGTTTAAATCTAGCTTAAAAACTTATTTTTATAGTCTGGTTTTGTTGATTGTTTGTATCATTGATATTTTCTTTATTTTATGTGTGTACAGCACTTTGGTAAACACTTGCTGTTTTAAAAAAAAGTACTTTATAAATAAACTTTGACTTTGACTGTTATATGATACAGGAAATGTGATGGACAAGACATACACTGCCCGGCCCAAACTCATCTTTTGGTTATGAAAGTGCTGCAGTTCAAGGTTCCTTATGTGACTTTAGGGGGACGTTCCATTTTGGTTATTCTATGGTCACATAGCAACATTACAAAGAGGACATTAGGAATGTTAACAGAATGTTCCCACATGGTCCTCTGTTGTCATATAATAACGTTCCTGATATGACTTCCATATTGGTTATTATTGGTGTTATTGGTCACACAGCAACTTTACAAAGAGGACATCTGGGACATTAACAGAACATTCCCATAAGGTTCCCTGTTAGTCAGATGGGAATGTTTTAATCGGGACTGTGCTGCTATATGTTGTTCAGTGCAGTGGTTTCTACACTACATTCCCATAATGTTTGCAGGACCTTTAGGGGACTTTCCAAATAAAATATGGTCCCATAAACGTTCCGAGAATGTCCTGAATATTCCATGAAGGTCCGCCAAATAACGTCCCCCATCCCTTTAAAGAACTCCACATCATGACAATCTAGGAACGTTACGAGGCGTCGTCCTTGACACCGGCTGAGAATTTTCTGGGAACATCAAATTTCCAAATTAAATATGGTCCCTTAAACGTTCAGAGAACATCCTGAATGTTCCGTGAAGGTCCGCCAAATAATGTCCCTGAACCCTTTAAAGAACTCCACATCATGACCTTCTCTAAGGTCCTTGACACCAGCGGGGACGTTCTGAGAACGTTCTGGGAATGTAAAATTTCTAGCGGGGTAGTCACATGGACTATTTTAATGATGTCTTTACCTTTCTGGGCCTTGAAAGTTGTAATGACGTTGCTGCCTATGGCTGGTTCAGAGAGCTCTCCGATTTCATCCAAAATATCTTAATTTGAGTTCCGAAGATGAACGAAGATCTTACTGGTTTGGAATGACATGAAGGTGAGTAATTCATGACAGAATTTTCATTTTTGGGTGAACTAACCCTTTAACAATGTCATCTTGGAATATGGCCATGATGTGTCTTCCTACATGGTTAAGAAATGAAAAGCTAGGGTTAGAAAAACTGTTGCCAAACATATAGCTAGAAATATAATGATCACTGCAATAATGATCCAATCATTGACTCTTAAGCATTTGCCTATTTAAATCCAAACAGTGACATTTTTTAGGTTGGGCAGTGTAGTAGATATACAGCAAGTGCCATTTTAGTCTCAAACATATATTATTCTGTGGGCCTTGTTTTATTCACCAAGAGAATTTTAAGGTTACCTTACCTTTGTTCAATAAGGCAAAACTAAACTCTTTAGTATCAGGGTCAGCTAAAAAAAACACTTCAAAGATGCATGCGTCTATGTATGAGGGAGGGGGGATAACAAGAGAATTGGCTAGTTGGCTCAGACAATGCATCTACATTGCCAGAACACATTTAATTGCTCTGGTTGCAAACCTTTTCATGTTTGGCACTCTGTGTGTAAGAGAGCATTTATTGGTTCACTTTATATTGTCTAACAGAATGAAATCTCTTTCACTAAGGCACACCTGTGGCATAATTGCTCTTTTTGTTTGGTGTAGCCCTTCATTTGCTCGCAATCATCAGCCTACGATTCATCCATTATGTGCTAACTCAAGTGTTTTGCGCAATAAACCAGGGAACGTCGTCTCCCCGTCTAACTGTCTGCATGTGTTTCTCTCTCTGTTTCTCACCCTGTTCTCTTCTACAGCAAAATCGGGTATTATTGCTTGAACTCTAATCTGTCCCTTGAGCAATGGGAAGACAATTGGATTTGAAGGCTGCTCGTGGCACTAGTGCTGTAATGCTAGCCGTTCAGCTTTCAAATAAGAGAAGCTTTCATAATAAAATCATTAACTGTGATTCGTTAGCTTGGTCCCTCAACGGCACACAAATGGCTTCACTGAGCTGTGGTGGATTCAGCTAAGATGGTGAATCAAAACTACATGCTAATGAAAGCTAGTGATATGACTGTTTCTGTACTGGATCAAGAAACATTACAATGGATGAATGGACTCAGCTGCTGATTAGTTTTTCTTAACCTAATTTTATTGTTGGTTTTTTTTTCTGTATTTTTATTTGTTGCTGTCGTTTAATGTTCCAAAAAAAAATAAAAAATAATAATAATAATACTGATTTCAATATACTGATTTTCCCTGTGTTTCACCCCACACAATTTTACAAGAGCCGTGAGAGTTCGAATGAGTGAGTTAAGGCAATGATTTATTCATAGACATCTGTGAGGACAAAATCATATCTACATGAGTTATGACAATAAAAGCAGTAGAAACTACATTCTCACTCTGGGGGTTTTTTTCCTGCAAAATAAATGTATATAGATGGACAAATGTATTCATATATTGCATCATCTCCATTGTACAAACAAATTTACATCAGACCGAGCTCAGACTGTGGTTGATTGACATTAAAATGAGTGACTCTGTACAGATGATTGGCTAATCGGGTTGATTCATGTCAGTGGCTGAATGGGTCTTATGAGGAGTATTCATACTCCTCCGCGCTCCGTCGGCCAAAATCCATCCATCCCAGGTAATCTCTGTCCTTTATTCTGTGAGTGGAGCCCATGGACCTGCTATTCGGAGAGGGACTTCTGCGATATGTACCTGCATGGAAGGACAAGGACAAATATTATTGTTGTTTTAGAAATAGAAATGACTATGTGGCCAAAATTGTGCTGATCAAGTGGCATGAGGCAAGGCTATGCAGGAAGCATGATTGATAAAAATTCATAAATATAAAATAAAGTAATCTGAAAGAAGAATTCCACCTTTGGTGGAGATGATTCTGGCCAGTAGTTCAGTCAAGCTGCTGCGGGGTTCTTCATCATCCTCTTGTTTAGACAGCAGGCTCAGTTGTCCACTAGAGGGCGCTGCACGGGTGTGGCGTGTGTGTTTCGCTATGGTACCGAGATCAGATTGAACCCCATCTTCTGATTGTGAAGGAAGAGAAAGGCAACTGCTGGTGGAGAGGGCAGCCAGCAGCACGCACACACAGATTCCAGTGTTCATAGCTGAAACATACACGCACACGTTAGAGCTTTGATGTTGCTTTTTAATCCTATCACATACCGCTGCTTTTTAATTGATTTTACCTAAAAAATATCAAACATTAAAATCCACTACCAAACTCAATAATAATGATTGCAAAAATAAAATGGTCATTTTTGCCTCAACTCAAAGATTCTAAATCCTGCACAGTTATGAACAAAGAGTGTAAATACATTTGTATTAAACGCCTGATAGATGGACTAAATTCCATTTGTAATATGGGTATAGATCTAAACTGTTTGTGTTCTATTCAAGTACACAAGGTTCAATTAAAATCCATTTCCTCAAGAGTTGTCTTGTTTCTGAGTTCCAAAATTTGACTTAACCACTTTTTTTTTTTTTTTTTTTTACCCTTTTTTTGTCATCATTATCAAATGATGAAGTGGTTCAGAATGGAAAAACAGTGGTTCAGAAAAAATAACCCTTACTGAAATCAAGCCAAGAAGCATCAGCAACAGCAATAGGAATTTAAACGGATCCAATCTCTCAAGAATTACAGCAAAATAATCACATTCACTCACTTTATATCTTCTTTGTTTCTACAAAAATGTCAAAATTTTAGGACATGCAACATGAGCACACATTTGAAATATTTTACAATATATTTTACACAATGACGAGTTCAAAAAAGACAGCAAATACAATAGCCGTTGTAAGCATACAACACTCCACATTCAAAACTAAGAAAAAAAACTGAGATCGTACCTTCAGGTGAAACTCTGGCAGAGAGGAGGAGAGAGAGAGAGAGATGGAGAACACACGCTGACTGCAGAACAAGTGTGCTTGCACAACTTCGCTGCACTGTGCAAGAGAGGCCCTTAAATAGCGCTCTGAGTGGGCTGGCCCTGTTTGACCCACGTAGCGACAGGCGCAATTCCACTGTCTGTGTATATGAATGAGGTTGTGTATTTGCGCAAGCTTGACGCAGAACCGAGAGCAGCAAGGTATTCTCACAGGATACAGATTGTGACATTGTCACTCAAAGGAACCGGGGGATCTCCAGAGGTCAGACCATCCTAATTACACATATGCACACACCTCCACAACAACTGAGTTTCCTCCTCCCTATACAAGAGTCCATCCCTCTCTGGCCATGCACATTATGATGTTATAGATACTGATGTCTTTAATGTGCACTGCACAGTTTGACACTTATTCCAGTGGCTCTCAGCTATTTTTACTTCAGTACCCAGATTTTAAATAGGACATGCAAGTGATGACCCATCACAGTACAAACATTTTATTATACAAAAGTTAACATTTATATTTATAACATTAATATACAGTATAATTAATTATGTTATATACAGTATACCAAATATTTATGTAAGAAACTATTATTATTACATTTTAACTGAAGAATATTTGATTAAGTCATAAAGGAAAACATATCTTAATTTACTGTATTCTTTTCCTGTCCAAAATGATGTATTTTTATGTCCATGATAATATAGACACCATGCATTAATACATGTAATCTAATGTTTTGCTATGCAAAGAATATGGCTTTTTTTAAACAGTTAGCTTACAGAAATTGGTATGAACCTATACAATAATATACTAGAATAAACCATCCCTCCGTGAGTAGAACACATGACAGATTGTATCAGTGTCTGAGGGGTTTGAAGGACTGAAGAAAGGCTGCATGGCTACATCTTACTTATTGTGTGTGTATGTTCCTATTGCTGTGTTTCTACAAAAAAAAAAAAAAAAAATTGAAGTTTTGAGGTTTACAGTCTTTATAATATCTTTTAATCAAAACATCCTTCTGGTATGTCACGTATGGTTGAGGTGACACGAATATGGGGAATCAAATGAAAACAGTCTTTAATAAATCCAAAAACAGAACACTCAGGAGATCGCAGGAGAAGAACATATCTTAAAGGGATAGTTCACCCAAAAATGAAAAATTGCTGTTAATTTACTCACTCTCAGGCCATCCAAGATGTAGGTGACTTTTTTTTCTTCAGTAGAACAGTAAAGATGATTTTTAGCTGAAACCGTGGTCCTCTGTGATTCATACAATGGAAGTAAGGTGCTGGCACTTTGAGAAAAAAAAAAAAAAACATACAGGCAAAACAAAATGAATACCTGCGCTGCAGACTGTCATGAACGCGCTCAGGACTGTTTGCTGAGGCTGTGGATTACAGGTAAGAATGTGGTAAAATTGCACAGACCGATTGTTTCACTTCATAAGACCTCAGTGTATCGTCAGGAGCCACAGGTGTTAAACGGTTAGTTCACCCAAAAATGAATGTCCATGATTTACTCACCCTCAAGTCATCCTAGGTGTATATGACATTCTTTTTTCAGACTAATAAAATCGGAGTTATATTAAAAATATCCGGGCTCTGCCAAGCTTTATAATGGCAGTGACTGTTGGGTCATTTTTGAAGTCCATAAAAGTGCATCTATCCATCATGTAACTGCTCCACACGGCTCCGGGGAGTTAATAAAGGCCTTCTGAAGCGAAGTGCCGTGTTTGTGTAAGAAAAATATACATATTTAAAACTTTATAGAATAAAATAACTAGCTTCCGGCGGTCATCGGTACGCAAGTCAACTTTACGGCGAAAGAGTAACCCCTCATGCGATGAACAGAAGCATCGCAAACTTTGGAGTTCTAATTCATGACCGTGTTTTGTTTTGCTCTATCCTCTGTGCTTCTGTGTTCGTCAATACGCATGTAATACGCACGCAAGCCGTGTGGAGCAGTTACATGATGGATAGATGCACTTTTATGGACTTCAAAAATCACCCAACAATTCACTGCCATTATAAAGCTTGGAAGTAATATATTATTTTTAATATAACTCTGATTATATTCGTCTGAAAGAAGAATGTCATATACACTAGGATGACTTGAGGGTGAGTAAATCATGGGCTCATTTTCATTTTTGGGTGAACTATCCCTTTAATTTTGTTTTGCCTGTAATGTTTTTTTTGACAGTAGCCATTGACTTGCATTAAATGATTCACCAAGGACCATGGTTTCAGCTAAAAATCTTCTTTACTGTTCAACAGAAGAAAAAAAAGTCACCTGGATGGCCTGAGGGTGAGTAAATTTTCATTTTTGGTTGAACTATCCCTTCAACCACATTAACATTGATGATACCGGACAAAGGAACAGAAATAAACTCAGGGCTTATGCAGCCTTCACATGCTATCAGAAATTTTATAATTCTCACTTCTGCATTCATGTGCTTTGTTGTCGGAATGAACAGGAATCATGGACACCAGGTTTATTCTTGCCTTATTAAAACCAACATTATATGTAGTGCCACGTGCACTGACAACCATATAAACATTTACGATGCTATAAAGATATAAAGATTCTGTAATTTCGGTCAAATGCAGCCTATTTTCGCTGTATATAAAACATACAATGATTACTCGTATATGTAAAGGTGCACTACATTAATGACAAGACAAGGCGATCTAGCTGCTTTGGGGGAAAAAATAACAAATTATTCTCCCCGCCACCATGTTTAAATTTTATAGCATGGCCATCTCGGGAATTTGGGTATCAAAATTATTTACGAACTTTCAAGTGGTAAACACAACATCAGAGGGCGTTCATTTGCAATTTTTACCTAGGAAACTTTTTTGATATTATTTATGATTTATGGTATTTATGATAATTCCGATAGCACGTGAAGGCAGCATTAAATACATGGGGAACGTAATCAAGGTGAACAGAAACAGGTGTGTGGAAACTAATTTTGAGATTATAAGTATTCATGTTTTTCTATCCCGGTGGGGACTGGAAAAAAAAGTGTGTTGGATTTACATGATTTAATTGTGTACATCGGTCCCACATGAATCAATTAAGTTAAACAAACATAATTTGTTCATGTAACTTTGACATCATAGAATGAATACATCTTAAGTGCCCCAATTAGGTAGTTTCAAAGTGAAATTTTATATGGCTCCCTGACATGATTCAGCCATTCAATTTCATATAGTCATTCATCCACTTCAATTTCATATATTTTAATGTTACACAACTTAATTATAATACTGCACTAGCTAGTTGACAAACTTTTAGCTAGCAACAGCACACATTAGCATCTTAAATGCTAAGCATTAACAGCATTCTGAGCAAAGCCATTATGACATTAGCTGTATCAGTCCACAAGCAAATGCTCCACTCTTCTCCACAATGGTAACCCACTCTAATTTAAATTCTTCTAATAATTTCAACATAATTGAATATTAAACACTATTAAACACAACCAAGCCTCCCCCTTTCTCATCTTGCTCAAAAATACATAAAATAACACTTTTACATATAAAATAACATTTACTCTCTCTTGATTTAGCCATACGCAAAGCATGCTGGGAACTAACAAGCCCCGCCCAGTTTCAGTTAATGCAACACAAATCATTCATGTAATCTCAACACTAACAGATTAAGTAAACTTCAATTTGATTTATAATTAAGTGGATTGAACACAATCAAATTAAGTTAGGACAAAATGTATAGCAATGTTGCTTTAGCTCATTTTAATTAAGCAATTTGAACAAGCTGTACAAATAATTTTTATCAGTGTAGGGTTAGTGTAAGGGGAGAGAATATCAGTTTGTACAGTATAACCTTTACATCTATGGAGAATCCCCATAAAGATAGCGAACCAGACATGTGTGTGTGTGTGTGTGTGTGTGTGTGTGTGTGTGTGTGTGTGTGTGTGTGTGTGTGTGTGTGTGTGTGTGTGTGTGTGTGTGTGTGTGTGCGTGTGTGTGTATCTCCTTGAAGTTTCGTTAGCACTGTATTTTACAGTCCTGCTTCACATACTTCTTGTAGCAGTAACACTAACTAGATACTAACCCTGAACCTACCACTAAACCTAACCTTAATCCATGTAGTTACCTTATATTATTCAGTACTTTCGTGGGTAAATACACTGTGAGTTCATTTAAAGTTCATAAAGTGCAACCACAATTTTTGTGGTTGGTACAAATGATATTTATCCTTTTAATGAGTGAATTCATATTTAATGTAGTTTGGTCGTATTTTATTTTGCTTTGCATAGTTTTGATCATGGTTTTAGATGATAAATGCAATTTGTTGCAATCATCAAGCAATTTGTCCATGGCATGATTATAAAATGCTTATTTTTCCATTTTGGTAAACAGACCCTGTTCCCAATCCACTTTCATAGTATGGAAGACAATACTACATCTGTATGAAATGTAAGATCCTAACGGAACAGAAAGTGAATATAGCAATAAAGAGAAGAAAGAAAAAGAGAAAGGATAAATGGATAATTTTGCCCGACCCTGCCTATCCTTTACCTCTCGGCTATGAGAAAATAACGCACAGTTCTCCACTAGACTTCAGGGAACCATTCAGTCTGACTTCAAGAGGATTGACTCCATCATCGGGATTCAGGTAAATGCAGTACCTATAGCCTGGCTCACATGGTCGGCCTCAAGCTAATATCTTCTGTAAGCGTAGGAATTACTTCTGCCTGACAGATGTTTCACAGCACTATTTCAACTGGTTGAGTAATAAAAAACCAAAAACCTACTCTGCCACAGTCAAAATATCTTATAGTCACTTTATATTTCATACTGTTTATATTAAGCTATGTATTAGGTACTTTTTTTATTGCAGTTACTATATATTTCTTTTAAATCATTAATATGAGTTCAACATCACTTTCGGCTATAATAAGAAAATTAAATGACCTCTCAGCCTCATAATAATCTGAACACTGCTATAGCATACACCGATCAGGCATAACATTGTGACCTTCCTAATATTGTGTCGGTCCCCCTTTTGCTGCCAAAACAGCCCTGACCCGTCGAGGTATGGAGTCCACTAGACCCCTGAAGGTGTGCTGTGGTATCTGGCACCAAGATGTTGGCAGCAGATCTTTTAAGTCCTGCAAGTTGCGAGGTGGGGCCTCCATAGATCGGACTTGTTTGTTCAGCACATCCCACAGATGCTCGATTGGATTGAGATCCTGGGAATTTGGAGGCCAAGTCAACACCTTTAAACTCATTGTTGTCCTCCTCAAACCATTCCTGAACCATCTTTGCTTTGTTGCAGGGTGCATTATCCTGCTGAAAGAGGCCACAGCCACCAGGGAATACCGTTTCCATGAAAGGGTGTATATGGTCTGCAACAATGCTTAGATAGGTGGTACATGTCAAAGTAACATCCACATGGAGGGCAGGACCCAAGGTTTCCCAGCAGAACGTTGACCAAAGCGTCACACTGCCTCCGCCGGCTGGCCTTCTTCCCATAGTGCATCCTGGTGCAATGTGTTCCCCAGGTAAGCGACACACACGCACCCGGCCAACCACGTGATCAGACCAGGCCACCTTCTTCCATTGCTCCATGGTCCAATTTGAGCTACAGTAGCTTGTCTGTTGGATCGGAACACACAGGCCAGCCTTCGCTCCCCAGCCTGCATTAGGGTAGCCACGTGTCCACTGTCGGGCCAAAAGCGGGCGTGTTAGTGTGTGCCAGGGCCAGTCGCGTTTCCACTGTCACTTCCGGAGCTTGATCAGGCCTCGTCGGGGCTTCCTCGGGGGCAACGGCCTGGGTTTTTTGGCCAGCTGAATACCTTGGTCCAAAGCGGGCCAGCTCGGGCTTGAGGAGTGGTTACGAACAATATAATATCATATAATCATATAGAAATCATATCACAATCATCTATTTATTTTATTTGTCAGTACGTCTCGTCTCTTTTCTAAACTCCAGTTTTTCAGGAGCTTCCGCTGTTTCTCTGACTGAAAATATAGCCTAACTGTATTGGGCTGTCACTGGAAATATGCAGAAGTGATTGTTCTTTCTAAATGTGATAAACTGTCCTGTGACTACAAATAAACAGAAACAGACCTGACCTTTATTTCTGTGTGACTAATGTGTAATCTCGACAAATTTATGATCGATGTATCACTTATTATTGTAAAACTGTGGTAAAAATCGATGCTTGGGTTTTAAATCTTTAAGTAAACAACAAGAATGCCAACAAACGCCCGCTTTTATCAAGCTCATTTTGCGTTCTCGCTATAGTTTCCAGTGATTTCTTTCCAATTCGTTTTCTGATAAAACATGCATTTTTTGGTGAGAGGATGGGTTTGTGTGATGTTGTTCCAAAGAGCTGTGTTATGGGCGGGTTTTAGTGAAGTGATGCAGAGCTTCTAGCCCGACAATGGAAACGCAGCATGGTTTTTTTGGCCTTGGTGCTACAGGTCCGAGGATATTAGCCCAGCCCGGGCCCGATGAAAGCCCTGGCTCGCACTGGCCGGACAATGGAAACGTGGCTAATGAGCCATGGCCGCCCATGACCCTGTCGCCGGTTCACCACTGTTCCTTCCTTGGACAACTTTTGATAGATACTGACCACTGCAGTTGCAGTTTTGGAGATGTTCTGACCCAGTCGTCTAGCCATCACAAATTGGCCCTTGTCAAACTTGCTCAAATTCCACTTTTCCTGCTTCTAACACATCAACTTTGAGGACAAAATGTTCACTTGCTGCCTAATATATCCCACCCACTAACAGGTGCCGTGATGAAGAGATAATCAGTGGTATTCACTTCACCTCATAAATCATAATCACAATGCCGGTGTGAATCACGATTCATTGAAATTCTGGTTACATTGAGTTTGGTTTTCAGTATTAGTTTTATTTGCAACAAACTCCATGTCCCTATAATAATTTTCTCAGAAATATTTGGTTAAACTATTTATTGTCAGTGAATGACGCATGTAATAGTGAGTCATAAAATGGAAAGGATGCTACATTTCAAGTCTCAATGAGGCTGCGTGTCTCTTTTTCAAGTGCAGTTCTGTGTGTTTTCATCGTGGGTTTGTCTTTTTCTGAAATGATGGCACACTTGACCACCTACTCCTCAAAATGATGTGTGTAGATAAACATACACTTGTGTTTGAGAGTCTAGACTCTACAAAGCAACTGAACAATGATTTATAATAATCAATTATAATGGTTTTCTCTTGTGGGATTATTATAACAATTATATAACGACAAAGGCTTTTCTTTTTAAATGTAAAATTCATTCGAATTTATGGGTGGATTTTAGTACTGAAACCAAAGAAAACTGGATTTATGTCTAAAATATATCTTACAGTTCTCTAAGAGTAAATTCAAAGACATATGGTTGGTATGTTTTATATGTTCCAGGTGGGAACAACATTGAATAAATATTCTAAATATTCTAACATTCCAATAATATGCGCACTTAAGCCATCTTCTGTAAAGAACAACCATTCTACAGCCCAACATTCACAGTTAATGTTTTGATTTGTCAGTAAGAATGAAGAAGAAATTTGTATTTAAATCATTGATTGACCTTACACATTATTCTCTCGCAGCTGTACACATAGGCTTTGGGAAGAAATAGACTCTCGGATTATATTCTATTTAGTAATTTACAGTAAATTGTTGTGTACTTTTTATTGTACTTTTTCAACACTGCCTCTATTCCAAACAAACAGCTTTAAAGGCTATTGTATTGTCTACTATTTATACCATTCCTGAAATTATTCCCATTCAGTTTAGATTACTAGTTTAGAATTTACACAAACATAGACTATTATGTGTAGTTAGGATCATCTCCATAACCTGACACCAAATGCACAAGTTAACTGACATTATAATACTCATTTTCTACTATTATTATCCATATTAGTCATGTCACCTTTATTTATTTAGCACTTTGTACAATACAGATTTGTCTCAAAGCTTTACAGAGATAAACAGGGAATAAATGATTCAATGACGCAAAGAAGAATTCAATTCTACCTTGAATTAAAGCAGCTCTAAAAAGACAATAGTAAATAGTCATTATTCAGTTGAAATTGGTTTAGTGTTCATTTAGTTTGGTTCCATAACTATCTAAAGTTCATCAATTATGGAATGAGTTCAATTTGTCTATGAAGCAGCTCTGGAGAAAACAGTGATGTCATCATCCAGCTCAGTTCAGTTGTCATTCGATAGTGTCAGTGCAGGCAAATCAATAATATTGCAGAATATTAAGTGTCCCCAGCTAAGCAAGCCAAAAGACGACAGTGGCAAAGATCCCAAACTCCATCTGTGACAGAAATGGAGTAAAAAACCTAGGGAGAAACCAGGCTCAGTCGGGGGGACCAGTTCTGGTCACTGGCCATACGAATTAACATGGTGTGTCAGATTGTAGATTGATATCATTCAGAATTTTTTATTTAGTTCCTTCTGCTTGATGATCGGGATACATTAATAGCTCAATAGCTGTCTAGTCAATGAGGTCTTCACAGATGGTCTGAATCTAGGGCTTATCTAGTTGTCATGGTCTCCACTGACATTCAGGGCTGTTGTGGTCGTCTCTAGGTTTAGGTCCACCATCTGGTCTGGATACGGACCAGATCCGGCTGAATACAGTAACCTTGGGATAAAAATGAGACAGACAGAATAATATCAGCGTAGATGTCATTCCTCGTACAATGTATCAATAAAGTGTTATGGGAAGTGATCCTGGTTCTGGTTGACCTAATTTATACAGCCTAACCATCCTTTAATTTGAATTATTTCCATCATTTATGCGACAATGCTTCCCCGCCACTGATGGAAATTTACAGTTTTCCATGTTTTCACAATTATACAGTAGGGGGCGCTACTATACATCTTCTGAAAGAGTACTGAATCTCCTGATTAAAACACAGGTGAAGAAGCAGAAACAAGCGATAGCATACAGTATGTAACCAGCAGCCATATCACCCTATAGCCCAAGACTGGTTTCCCACTGAAACTAAGCAGGGCTGAGTCTGGTCAGTACCTGGATGGGAGACCAACTGGGAAAGCCAGGTTGTTGCTGGTAGAGGTGTTAGTAGGGCCAGCAGGGGGTGCTTACCGTGTGGTCTGTGTGGGTCCTAACACCCCAGTATAGTGATGGAGACACTATACTGTAACAAGCACCGTCCTTCGGATGAGACGTTAAACCGAGGTCCTGACTCTCTGTGTATCACCCTCTCTCCTCTCCACCTATCGCTGGTGTGTGGTGAGTGCACTGGCGCCGTTGTACTGTGGCTGCCGTCGCATCATCCAAGTGGATGCTGCACACTGATGGTGGTTGAGGAGAGACCCCTGACTTGAGTGTAAAGTGCTTTGGGTGTACAGTAGTACATATGAAAGCGCTATATAAATGCCTCATTCATTCATTCATTCATTCATTCATGTAAGCAGATGCATATTTAAAATAATGTGATCATCAATATTAAATGGCATATAAATCAAAACTGCATAATGTCACCGAATGAAATGACCCAGGAAGCGCTATAGGACTGTGCAAGCTTTGGGTTTTGGTAGATGTGATATAATCCATCTATGTTTTGATCATGGTTCTGAATCCAGTCTGGATGTAGTCTTTGACAAAAAACGCAATTTTCTCAGCTTTATTATTTTTTTATTTTTTATGAAACTTACCCACATTCAAGTGTTGATAAAAAAGAAAGAAAGCATGAAGCTAGAATAAAACATTTTTGTTTTGCTTGTTTTTTAAAAGCAGAGGCTCTGTTCTTTCTTTCATATATTGCATGCTCAGACATTCATACAATAAAATATTATGGGGGCCATGAAAAGTTTGTGAAAATGATCAAAAATGCTGGCAGTGGCTGGCAACTTAAAAAAAATAAATAAAAATAAACTGACGGGGAATGCTTTAATCTACATTTAAACTGACAGAGTGTATTATACTGTTATTATATGTATATTACACTGTTTATATAACTTTGTTCTAAACCTTTAGCCTAACTTAGTTTTCTTCATAAAATGATTCACACACTAAAAAACTCCTTACGCATAGTCCAAAAGAGCTATTGTCTTTCTGATAATTGCCTCTTGGCTTTGGTTAACCTGTGGTCAAGGTTGCAGGGCTCTAAAGCATCTCCTCTCAGCATTTCAACAGAACAACAACTGCATAATGAATAGCAATGAGCTTCAGTCCTACAGAGCAACCAGCGTTCGACACTCCAAAACAATCTCTGTGAAAATAGGGCAACATGATTCATTAAATAATCCAGTGGCAGAGTCCATCATTTGGAGTGGATATGAGGATGCTGGCGTACAAGTGTAGCAATTACTTTGAGTGTGTGAGTCAGACAAACTGCAGCCTTATTGTCACCACCCTTGCCACAGGGATCCCTCAGAGGCTTCTGGGCGGATGTCAATGGGAAAGACTAGATCTTCATGGCCATGGAAGGACAGCATGAGAGCAGTTCTGATGATGATAGCGAGGACATGACTGATTATTCAACAGTACAAACAAGAATACCAGATGATTGTTGGAATCAGCCAGAATGCTAAAAAAAAAAAAGAATAACATAATTTTAAAGGCCCATTCACACCAACTATAATGATAAAGTTTTAATAATTGTTCTAATTTTATAAGAATAATAAAGTACACTACAACTACAACAATAACTACACACGGGAATAATATCATTAGAATAAATTTCAGAACGATTTTTTGACTTTTGATCTTACAAAAACATTTTGATTTTTGAACAATAAAAATCTTGTTTTAAAGACCTCGAGCATTTTAAGTGGCAGAAGATCTTACTGCAGCACGTGCTTATAATAAACTGAATGTTATCGTTTGTTGTTAATATAGTTATATATTTGGCGCTAATACAGGGGCGCCGTTTACACATATGGCAGAGTATGGCAGTTGCCATACCCTGGCATTCAGACAAGCGAGGGAAATAAACAGCTCATGATGCTGCTAGTTAGTTCTGTTGCAGCTTTGAAAAGTTGAAAAGTAGAAATTTAAACAGCCTCCGTGTCCTAACCAGACTTGACCCGAGATCAGTCAATCAAAAATCACAGCCAGTCAGAAGAGCGTGTGGGTGGGCTTAACGAAATGGATAAGTACAATATCGAATTCCCAAATTTTACACCATTTTAGCATGATTAAAAATACATACTGAGTGACTGAAACATTTATTTTTTAAATTTTTTTTACACTTGTTTGTTCACCTTGAGTTGACGCTTCGAACATAGCCTCAAGATCTGAGGTGAATTATTGCTTTCAGTAAGGCTATGTCTGTAAGGTCACAAAAAATATCAAACTCACTTTAAATTCCCTTTACATTAAATAAAGCACATAATCTGCATCCGTCATACTTTGTATGTTGTTCCAGCCACAACACAGCACAGAAATAGAAACGTAAAATTTTATCGTTGTGAATCGATAATAAATATATATAATATAATTTTTCTCACGTGTCGCGTTTGGTTAGGTCACAATGAAGGCGTATAGGGCTGTTTCAGTATTTGCATTGATATTTTTTTTTAATTGTTGTTAAGTTTGTTGATGTTCTTTTAGTGGATTTTTGTCCACATTTTGTTCAGATATAGGCTAATGTGATTATTTGGGAATGTTGTTGCTGTATGGCCTGAAGGACTCATGCCATACCCTAGGTTTTTGTGAAACGCCGTCACTGCGCTAATATAGTGGTTATATTATTTATATTTGGTTATTGTTCTTGGTGTGAATGGGCCTTAAGAATATCAGAAATTAGTTCTTCGACAGCATTTAATTGATCCTAAATACTCTAAAAATGTATACGATAAGATGCAACTAGTTTGTGAGTGAAATCGTGAGTGATTCTTGCCTGTGTAAAACTCACCATCACATTGTTATTTTTCTAGTTATTTACCTATAGTTGCACATTCTCAGGAAACAGCTTATTTCCACATTGGCATGATTCAGAATGTCAAAAAATTAATTCTATCAACAATATATTCATTCTGTGAATTCAATATAATTTTTTTTACGGATCCAGATGATCACTTTAGTGGACAAAATTCATATCATATTCAGAGAATTTGACATTCTGAGTGCATTTTGTCTATGAATGGTGTCATCCACAAAATAATAAAGTACATTCATTTTATGTACACAAAATGGGAAGTTCTGGTGTGTATATGAAGTGCTGACATGAACATTTCACTTTTCAGTTGACAAAATGCAATCACTGTTTGGGCCCTATCATATACCTGACACAACGCAAGTGTTTTTTTGCTAGTTTCAGCCCGACGCCATTATCATTTTCACATCCAGCGCCACGTTGTTTAAATAGCAAATGCACTCACGCCCTGTTTGCCCATGGGCGTACTGGTCTGAAAACTAGGTGTGTTCAGACGCATTGTTGGCGCGTTGCTATTTTGAGGCAACTGAAAACAACTGTGCCACTGACCAACTGAAACCTGGTCTAAAGTCAATAGCATAGTATTTTTTTGTGTTATTTAAAGGGCATGTTGGTAATATGTGAAGTTATTAAATGTAATTTCGATAGGAGTATGCCCATCTAATCTTCCAATTAATACCAAGGTATAAAACCAGCATCTCCCCTCTTCCCATTGTTAGCTCTTTCGGCATCCCGCCTCCTCCCCTTCTCCTTTTTGTAAAATTTTGCCTGTTATGGGGGGAAAACGGAGCTTGAGTAGAATATCCTCTCAGAGTCCCTCTATAGCAGACAGCAAGCCAAATCTGTTTAAAACTTTTCGCTAAGATTATATGGGAACATCAACAACTCATGAAGCACCTATAGGCGGGTGCACAATGCGCATTACACACACACACAGGGATGTGCAGCAGCACACAAACATTTTTAAATATTAAAAATGAAAGGATCCCTCTCTGGAGAAGCATTCAGTCTTTCCGCTCGCAAATTCCGCCATGTAAATAGTGAATCCGCCATGGTGCAAGCGCAACTTTTGGCTTTTAAAGGGAATGGGAGATGAGACTCTGATTGGTTTAACGCACGTTACGCCCAAAACACACCCATGACTCATTAAAAGACCCTTTTGAATCATGTGCCTGGCGCGCCGATGTTTTTCGTCATTAAACAAGCAAAAGTGGATTCGGACACACCCTAAGTGCTCCTGCACCATGCGCTTCAGACCATGCACTCAGATCGTTAAAATACGGCCTTTTGTCTTTCTGTGTAAGAAATATATTAAAGTGTAACTTTTGCCATGAAATACTGTATTTTATTGTTACGTACTTAAATCATTACACAAAATCTGTCAAGCTACGCTTAGTACCCCATATATCTCATACACTAACAAAATCAGTTGCTTCTATGACATTGATTTACTGACACACAAACACCCATTAGACACATAACAACACATGAATAGAATAGAATTACTGTGAATAGTATGCATTACTGTTGTGGCTTCTGTAATGTTTCTGGGAGTGGAAAACAATGAGTCTAACAGTGTTAAGCAAATGAAGACAGTAGAAGCTGCTGAAGCAACAGGAAGCATGAGTTGCAGCTATTATCAACACAGAGACGATGCTAATGGTGCAGAAACACTGTATCGATCTCACCGCGAGAGCGCTGGGTCTCTTTTACAACCCCCTGAACTTGTATCTGTGACCTGTTGGTTGAAATTATAATACCAGCAATTTGTTTACAAATCCAATACGTTCATGTTGATTCAAGCTGAAATTCCTAAACATTCATAATGTTCCATGACAGTTCACTTAAAAGTGGGAATTCTGTCATGATTTATTCACCCTCATGTTCCAGTCTCACTTTGCTTCTGCTGAACAAAAAAGAAGATAATTTGAATAAGTATTTTAGATGTTCTTATCCATATTGAAATTAGTGAAGACCAAACCTTTCAAGAACAAAAAGAACATAAAGGTAGTGTGAAATTAATCAGTACAACATACTCGACTGCTATATTCTCCCGAAACAACACACTCATTTTGATACAAAATGAAACGCCTAATTAAGCTTAAAACAAATAATTTCAAATCAAATCAAAACACACATACATACATTAGATATGGCGACATGGGGTGCGTCTCAATCAGCTCCCTAGCTTCCTATAGGTTGTGAATTAGTATAGGAGGAATGTAATCAGAGGACCCTGGCTCACTACAAATTGGGAAACTGATGGTAATATGACAATGGCCTTGTTCAACATCCCTACTGGTATTTATGAACAACAGTAGAACTGATATTTTTCAGGACTTGCTATTTAAAGTACTACAATAAATACTTTGATTGGTACAGCACATATATCTGCAACATTTCAGCTATAAATAAAATTATAAATGTTACCTAGATTATGTCCAGTACCTGTCTAGATGTATGTTATGCTGAAATATAACTAAATAACGGTTTGTTTTTTTAAAACATCTATCGCATATCATTAGGCCTATGTTTAGTGAGTTGATACACATGATTTATGTTTTGTGCTTCAGAACTTAATAGAACTAACTGTTAATAGACCATAGTTGGCATCGATGCGCCCTGGTTTTCACGTTGCATTGTGGGACTTTTTAGGGAATGCACACTTCAGTGCACTGGAAGTATTTTGCAATTAAGTCAACCCTTAAAATGGCAGACTCCCTGATCAGTACCCTGACTACTGAACTAAAGAGCTGACTGAGACGCGCACCCATGAACGCAAAACATTAGTGGTTCTTGCAATGTCATGATTTCCCAATGAGGTTTTAGAGATTTTTGAGAATTGTTTGAAACAGACAGACAATAGATAGATAGACAGACAAACAGACAGACAGACAGACAGACAGATGATAGATAGATAGACAGACAAACAGACAGACAGACAGACAGACAGACAGACAGACAGACAGACAGACAGATGATAGATAGATAGACAGACAAACAGACAGACAGACAGATGATAGATACATAGACAGACAGACAATAGATATACAGACAGACAGACGATAGATAGACAGACAGACAGACAAATAGATAGATAGACAGACAAACACAGAGAGAGAGATAGACAGACAGACAGATGATAGATAGACAGACAGACAGACAGACGATAGATATACAGACAGACAGACAGACGATAGATAGACAGACAGAGAGATAGATAGACAGAGAGACAGACAGAGAGATAGACAGACAGACAGACAGATGATAGATAGACAGACAGACAGACAGACGATAGATAGACAGACAAACACAGAGAGAGAGATAGACAGACAGACAGATGATAGATAGACAGACAGACAGACAGACAGACGATAGATATACAGACAGACAGACAGACGATAGATAGACAGAGAGACAGACAGACAGACAGAGAGATAGACAGACAGACAGACAGATGATAGATAGACAGACAGACAGACAGACAGACAGACAGACAGACAGACAGACAGACAGACAGACAGACAGACAGATAGATAGATAGATAGATAGATAGATAGATAGATAGATAGATAGATAGATAGATAGATAGATAGATAGATAGATAGATAGATAGATAGATCTTAATATAACTAACTGTTAATAGAACATAGTTGGCATCGATGCTCCCTGGTTTTCACGTTGCATTGTGGGACTTTTTAGGGAATGCACACTTCAGTGCACTGGAAGTATTTTGCAATTAAGTCAACCCTTAAAATGGCAGACTCCCTGATCAGTACCCTGACTACTGAACTAAAGAGCTGACTGAGACGCGCACCCATGAACGCAAAACATTAGTGGTTCTTGCAATGTCATGATTTCCCAATGAGGTTTTACAGATTTTTGAGAATTGTTTGAAACAGACAGACAATAGATAGATAGACAGACAAACAGACAGACAGACAGACAGACAGACGATAGATAGATAGACAGACAGACAGATGATAGATAGATAGACAGACAGACAGACAATAGATATACAGACAGACAGACAGACAGACAGACAGACAGATGACAGACAGACAGACAGACAGACAGACAGACAGACGATAGATAGATAGACAGACAGACACACACACACAGAGAGAGAGAGATAGACAGACAGACAGACAGACAGACAGATGATAGATCGACAGACAGACAGACAGACAGACAGACAGACAGACAGACAGACAGACAGACAGACAGACAGATAGATAGATAGATAGATAGATAGATAGATAGATAGATAGATAGATAGATAGATAGATAGATAGATAGATAGATAGATAGATAGATAGATAGAGATAGACAGATAGATTGATAGATAGATTCTCAAAGTCAGCTCTTTTTTCAAATAATGTAAAACAAAGTCACAGTTATTGTTTTTCAGAGTAGCAGCAAAAGCAGGCGAAAGACAAACTGAGAGCAGCTGAAATATTAAAATCGGAAGGAAAGAATATAAGTAAAATAAGCCATGAGTGCAGGCAAAGCCTGAGACAGGGACTACTCTTTCCTTTTTGAATATAATGACGTCTAAATTTAACTTAAGAGAACATTTGCAAATACTTTGGCTTTCCCATGAGCAATACTGAGATTCCGGTTAAAAGTTGAACCCAGTGGCAAAAAAAAATGTAATCCAAATTTATTACTTCTGAAGGAAATTATACATTTCATACCTTTTGGCTTGGGGCTCTAATATTTGTTGTACTATAATCCCATTCTCAGCTACAATAAATGGGTTCTCTGTGAGTGTTTCTGAACAGTTTTTCATGGCAGAAGGGACACAATTTAGCAGGCTAGACTGACCACAATTCACACAGTAACACCTTCTTAGACCCAACTGATTGGCTCCAGGGCATTTTCTCCTCTATACCTATCTCTCTGTCTCTCACTCTCTGCTATGCACCAGAGAAGAAAATAAGACACATTAAACTGTAACATTTGCTATTAGAGCAATCATTAAAAAAATAAAAATTATCTAGTAGACAATCCACAAAATAGGAGCTGATGAATATTGATCACTAATTATGGGAAGAAACAAAACTTTATTGGACTGAAACGATGATCGATAGCCTTTGACATTAATGTTTGTTCTGTCAACATGTCATTTTCCACCTGAACAGCTCTGAAGTTCTCTTTTAAATGCCCAATGGCTAGTCTCGCAGTTATCGGACAAACAACGTATACCCTTTTTCCAGTTGGCATGGGAAGATCAATTGTCCGAATCAACACATTTAACAGCCGTTTGTACATTTCCTGTCCATGAAATGTGACCTTTTCTAGACACAAGTTTAATAGTGTAAAGAGACGAGAGCCATTGTATTTTCATAGTAAAAGCTGGAACAGCATGTAAATGTGCACTTAAAAAAGGTAACATTTTACAGTACTGTTCCGTCATTAATGAATAACTACACAGGAACAAATGAGTAACACAATATTAACTACTTTTAAACAGTTAGTTCACCCAAAAATGAAAAAAAATTCTGTCATTAATTACTCACCTGTTACATGTTGTGTTCCCCTGTCACATGTTCCTTTGTTCTGTTTTCCCGCCACTCCTGCGTTTCCATGGTCACCCTCATTATGAGTTCATTTGTCCCAGCTGTGTCCTGTTAATTAGTCTAGTCATCACCCTGTTTCCCCTGTGTATTTAAGCCCTCTGTGTGCCCTTAGTGTTTGTCGGTTCTCGTTTACGTTTGTTGGTGTTTTCCCTGTCTGTTTCCCGAGTTTATGATTAAAGTTCCAAGTTCCGAGTTCTCCTTCTCCTTCACCTTCGTGAGTTTGTTCCACACCCAATCCGTAACATCACCCTTATGCCGTTCCAAACCTGTAAGACTTTCACCTGTAAAATATTAAGATATTTTTGATGAAATTGGAGAGCTCTCTGAACCACCCATAGGCAACAACGTCATTGCAACTTTCAAGGTCCAGAAAGGTAAACACATCGTTAAAATAGTCCATGTGTTCAACATTAATGTTATGAAGCGACGATAATTTTTTGGTGTGCAAAAATAAAACAAAAATATTGACTTTATTCAATTTATTCTCACCTGTGTCAGCCTTCTACACTGTTGACATAGTAACACAGTGCAGCGCTTCTGGGTTCTACATCAGAACGCCGGCTCACCATTGGCCGATGCTGTTCACATGAGCACCACAATGCTTGTGTGATGCTGACACAGGAGCTGGCCAAGGTCCCACTTTATATTAGGTGGCCTTAACTATTATGTACTTACATCAAAAAATAAGTACAGTTAGGGATGGGTGTGGAGTTGTGGGTAAGTTTAAGGGTAAAGTTAGGGACAGGTGCGGTGGCGTGGGTAAGTTTAAGGGTAAAGTTAGGGACGGGTGCGGTGGCGTGGGTAAGTTTAAGGGTAAAGTTAGGGGACGGTGCGGTGGTGTGGGTAAGTTTAAGGGTAAAGTTAGGGACGGGTGCGGTGGTGTGGGTAAGTTTAAGGGTAAAGTTAGGGACGGGTGCGGTGGTGTGGGTAAGTTTAAGGGTAAAGTTAGGGACGGGTGCGGTGGTGTGGGTAAGTTTAAGGGTAAAGTTAGGGAAGGTACAATGTAAGAACATGTATGTACACAATAAGTGCATTGTATCAAATGATTAATTCAAATGTTAGTACATAGTAGTTAAGGCCACCTAATATAAAGTGGGTCCCTGGCCAATAATGCCGTTCTGCCATAGAAATTCGGAAGCGCTACACTGTTTACTATGTGAATAGTGTAAGAGAATGACGTTGGTTGAAAAGAAGAGATTGTTGAATAAAGAATTCTCGTCGCTTCTTAAAATTAATGTTGAACCACTGTAGTCACGTGGACTATTTTAATGATGTCTTTACCTTTCTGGACCTTGAAAGTTGCAATGACTTTGCTATCTATGGCTGGTTCAGAGAGCTCTCCAATTTCATCAAAAATATCTTCCATCCCGAAGATGAACGAAGGTCTTATGGGCTTGGAATGACATAAGGGCGAGTTACTAATGACAGAATTTTCTTTTTTTCGGTGAACTAACCCTTTAACTAACAAGAAACTCTGATTAACACATTATAAGTAATAGCGCCAGTAACAAATATGAAATATGAAAAAAAAATCATATCTCAAGATATAAACTCGCAATTCTGACTTTATTTCTCACAATTGTTATGAAGTCAGAATTGTGTGATATAAAGTTGCAATGGATGTGTTAGAAAGTCAGAATTGCGAGGTATAAACGAACAATTCTGAGGAAAAAAGTCAGAATTGTGAGATAAAAAGTCGCAATTACCTTTTTTAACTCTGTGGTGGAAACACTGCAAAAGAATGTTGTAAATAGAAACATCTGACACAGAGTGCAAACACAAATAAGCACTGGAGCGTTTGCCAAATCTGTTTTGCCAATATCCTATTATTACAGCTTCAGCTGAGTCTTGCTTTCATTTGAGGGTGCTTATCCCCTCCAGCACCCCCGGGGAACTAGGCCTGACCGATCCTCAAGAGACTCTGGCACATAACAATTAGACAATTAGACCTTATATAAACTAAAACCTTTGTGGCTCACCTAATGCAAAGGTTTGGGTTGTTTAGCATTTACTAAGCACTACATGTCGGCCTGAAGGGAAGAAAGTTGCAAACGGAGATCAGGCTTGATGTGAAGCATATTCTGGTAAAATAATATGTAAAGGTAAAAAATGATAAAGTAAAGCTAAAATAATCAAAATAATGTAAATCTTAATTTCAGCAATAACAGAGCGGTAGCTACTTGTTCTCTGCTCCCACACATGTGAAGACCAGCGCTATTCACTACTCTACTTTCTTTGTTTAGCTTTATTTTTAATCTTTTTGATTTCAGGCTTTGCTGAAGATTTATCCTAGACATCTAAACATCTGCATTTGTCCTTTTTTTGCCCTGTTGATAACCATTTATCCATGTTTAAATCTTTTGTAGCCTCTAACTGTATGCAGCAAAAGTAGATCAATTGGTAGTTTATTCTTAACACAAGCAATCAGAGAGCTTAAATAGTGAATGCACAGTAACAGTTTAATATTTATTTTTCATTATTCCATTATATATTGAATTATTATATTGAATTATAATTTTCTATATGTATTAATAAAATTGTTCTAAAGTGTTACCATCTTTTTTTCCCTGAATGCACAGTCCTGGAGTGGCTTAACCCTGAGGTCACACACCCTGTTTGCACAATGTTGCCAGCTTTTGTAGCTTTGCAATAAAGACACACTGAGTGGCTTATTCATTTTAGTGAGTCATGGCTATTGTGACTAGCACTCATATTGACTTTCGTCCATTCATTCTCACTATAAAGGCAAAGTCGGTCCAATTACGCAATACATAATGCACATTATGCTCTTCCCAAACAAACTGCACTCACAATGGAGGCAAGACCTCTGTGTTATTGAGTGCAAAGTATTTCAGTGTTTGTTTTTCATCTGCTTTGTATTTAACCTTAGTTTCTAGAGAAAGAACATTGTGAAGTCTAATGAAGCACAAAGCGCTCTTCAGTCGCCCATCTGTATAGATTGTCCCCCTGCAGTCTTGACAGAAGCTGCCATGCACTGAGTCGGGCTATAGGGTGATGGAGTGACTCCAGTGACACAAACGCCAAAGTGTCCCCAAGGGAAGGGAAAAACAGATAGGAGTGTGAGACAACCACCCACTCTCAAGTGGAGTATTGGAGAGAGAGAGGGGTTTGATAGATTACAGTAATGTTGCTTTAATTGTGCTCAAAACTAGTAGTGGGGCAGAAAGCACTACAGCAAATGATACATAAGACGAATTTGTTGGTGGCCCTTCATGAAGAACTTAGTGTGTGTCTATAGGATAAATATTTATAATAGATAAATAACTTATAATAAGTCCTTTATAAAGTTATTATGAAGTTGTTAAAATAAGGCTGTTTAATGTTAAAAATAAACACAATTAATGTACCTTTTCACTTTCATTATGAACACTGTTATTTATAGGGTACCTATTATGCAAAATTCACTTTTACATGGTGTTTGAACATACAATGGTATGTTCCTACAGTGGTAAAAAATCCAGCCACTTCTCTTTTTTTAATCCCCATAAATCATAAGCAGTGTCTCAGAACAAGCGTTTGCAGATTCCAGCAGTGTGATGTCACATATCCTTAGGCCCCGCCCATGACTGCTGATGGACTCTGCCCTTTTAGCATAAACCCCACCCACAGTGACAGTGTACACAGTCTGCCATGTTCATCTCCTCGCCAGAGCATTTAACAGCAGCATTCAAGTAAGAAATGTGTTCTTAATAAAGCTACTAAAGTTAGTCAATCAAGAGCAGTGAGTGATTTTCTGTTTTTTCTTTTGTTGTTTGATTGTATTAACAGCATACACCGATCAGGCCTAACATTATGACTACCGACAGGTGAAGTGAATAACAATTATTGTCTCTTCATCACGGCACCTGTTAGTGGGTGGGATATATTAGGCAGCAAACTGTCTTGGGGGGTGTTCCCGGTCTGCAGTGGTCAGTATCTATCAAAAGTGCTCCAAGGAAGGAACAGTGGTGAACCGGCGACAGGGTCATGGGCGGCCAAGGCTCATTGATGCACGTGGGGAGTGAAGGCTGGCCCGTGTGGTCCTGACGAGCTACTGGAGCTCAAACTGCTCAAGACGTTAATGCAGGTTCTGATAGAAAGGTATCAGAATACACAGTGCATCGCAGTTTCATAGAAAAAATCTAAAATTTGCTGATTTACATACACTCTCAGAAAAAAAGGTACAGTGCTGTCACTGGGGCGGTACCCTAAAGTACAAAAGTGAAAAGGTACATCTTTGTACCTTACTCACCCCTAAATGGTACATATTAGTACCTTAAAAGGTACATATCAGTACTTTAAGAGTGTACATATTAGTACCTTTTCGGTTTTGTATCTTAGGGTACCGCCCCAGTGACAGCAATGTACCTTTTTTCTGACAGTGTAGCCTTATTACATGGTGATTTTTTTATTCTGGCTGTTGACAGGATTTCTGATTTATGGAGTGATAAAAAGAGATTTACGTTAATCCTACAAAAAAAAAAAAAAAAAAAAATTAACAGCCAATTAAGTACAGGTTTCTCAAACACTCCCCGATCTGCCATTTGTCAGGCAAACACATATTCCTACCCCAAACTCATGCCACTAGTTGAGTCAGTGTTGCTGGCCAGGATGATCAAACACACAGAGCAGGGTTTGAATAGAACCACAGAGCCATTTGCATGTTTTTTTTTCCCCAAAAAAACTTTTGGTCTCTCAAAACAGTGCTTTGTTTATTTGAGCATCCCTGACATAGGAACACTGACTCAATCAATGATGTTTTTATCCTTCAGCTGCTATATCGTGACGTTCATATATTTCACCTTCTGTAGTATCAGTTTGTTCATAATGCATTTACAGTGTATTCAGGGCAGTTTCTCAATCTACTTAATTCTATTTCTGTGTTTTTCCACAGAAAGCGTACATCTCTCAGGTGGCTCTTGGGTAGGCACTGAAGTGTTTAATGGACAATGGCGCATGTGTGTTCTGCCCTGATGTTAATTGTGTCCTAAAGCCAATAGTCTGATGCAACATGAGCTCTGACACTATTATTAACAATAACATTTATCTGAGCGATAATTAGAGAAGGCACTCTCATATAAACAGCTTCAAGTGCAATAATTACGTGACAAACATTTTAGCGACAATAGCACATGGAGGTTGGCAATTAAGAGTTCTTTGACTTTATGAGAGCCTCCTAATATGATTTGAAACATAAGTAAATATTTGGAGCGTAACTGAGGTCACAGGCTTTTACAGCTAGCAGCTCTTTTTCTCCAGCTGCTGCTGATTGGAGCTACGTGTATTTTGGCAGAAAGACATGCCATCGGTGAAGTTAAATGTGTGAAGCCACATGTGTTTATTGATGGAGGCGGACGAATGAATATAAAACACTGAGAGTAGGAGGTGGTTGTGGTGACCCTGAAGTCAACTAGATTCACTATTTGTGCAGAAGTGTTATTAATGGTGTGTGTTGTAGCATCTCTATTATTATTATTGCGCATTCTTTGGGAAGTGAACTAGTGAAAATATTTGTTAAATGGTTAGTTCACTCAAAAATGAAAATTCTCCTATCATTTACTCAGCCTCATGTCATTCCACAAACCTGTGTGACTTTCTTTTTTGGAACACAAAAGAAAACTAATAAATATGTAAGTAATAACTGACAATGGGCTGTTGAATTATTAGAAAATAATGCACACCCGAGGTGGTAATGTGGCCATGACGGTTGTGTGCATTATTTTCTAATAATTCAAAGGAGTGAGTCAGTTATTTCGCTTATACTACGGTTACCACACCTCAATACATTGTTCAGATGTTGTATTTCAAGACATTTGTCAGGTTATTGTCCTTAAAACGCTCTCGTGTGAAGGATTAATTTCTTACATTTCTTATCACCACGCCTCCGTTGGTAATTCCAAAGCATCACTGTAGTGTTCAGCAGCGTCTTTACTAATAGCGAATCTATAAGTTTACCTGCTTCAAGAACAGTGCTGTTATTACTGCGCTGGTGAAAAATGTCATTAAGCTTTTAAGTTGCAGACGTGGCCAAATGGTTTGAGAGAATGGTTAGAGAGAATGGTTAGCGAGTCGGACTTGTAGGGTTTGTAGGTTGCGGGTTCGAGTCTCAGGTCCGGCAGGAATTGTCAGTGGGGGGAATGAATAACCAGCCCTCTCTTCCACCCTCAATACCAAGACTGAGGTGAGATCCTTGAGCAAGGCACCGAACCCCCAACTGCTCCGTAGGCACTGCAGCAATATGGCTGCCCACTGCTCTGGGTGTGTGTTCACGGGGTGTGTGTGTTCGCTACTGTGTATATATGCACTTGGATGCGTGTACTTGGAAATTCCAAGTATGGGTCATCATACTTGGCCACATGTCACGTCACTTCACTCACTTCACTTTCAAAACTATTTTACTGATTTTACTGAGAGCAGTGCTGACAATACGTTTCTGTACAATAAGTGTGTCTGCACTGTGTGTGTGCGGTTGAGTGGGAGAGAAAGCGGGAGAAAGAGAGAAAGCTTTTTGTACATAATACATTGTGGCAATAAACATAATTGGAAATAATTTGTTGTTTTTATCCTATTGTTAACTATATGTATTTGCTTGTTTAGTGCCATTGTGGGTTTTGGTTCTTTTGCTGTTGTAGGCTGTAAGGACCTTTGAAATAACTGAAATCATTTGGTGAAGTGATATGGAACTGTCATGTAGTCAAGGCCTGCCTGGAACTACTTTAGCTGTGTGTTTCCCTGAAAATAATTGCACACCTTAGAATGTTCGTCAAACAATCAGATTCAAGCATTTGACCACCCTGTAGTATAAGGATATGTTTACACGACAAACCATCTAAACTTTTGGGGGCCTTGAAAATGCATGGTTTTGAAAACAATGCCTTTGCCATCTCCATGTAAACAACAAAAACGTGAATTTGTGAAATCGGTATGCGATATGCACATGCATATTACATGCATGGGTATTACATGTTCGCAGGGTGTTACTTGACAAAGTGACATCGTCGACTACAGGCCTGGCATGCATAATAGCGTTTTTAGTCATTTTTGTAGATCGTAGATCGTTTTAACAACATTGTTGTCTGTTTATCCATGTAGGAAGGGACATTCTCGTGAACCTTTAAAAGTCCCCTAAAGGTGATGAAAATTCCAAACCTTTACACAACATTAGGGATGATCCTTAAACATCCTCTTTTGAAAGCGCTGCAAACTTTGTGTGGCCTTCAGATTAGCTCAAGAACAGTGTGTAGAGAGCTTCATTGAATGGGTTTCCATGGCCGAGCAGCTGCATCCCAACCTTACATCACCAAGTGCAATGCAAAGTGTCGGATGCAGTGGTGCAAAGCACGCCGTCACTGGAGTCTAGAGCAGTGGAGACGTGTTCTCTAGAGTGACCAGTCACGCTTCTCTGTCTGGCAGTCCGATGGACGAGTCTGGGTTTGGCTATTGCCAGGAGAATGGCACTTGCCTGACTGTACTGTACAATGTGTAAAGTTTGGGGATTATAGTGTGGGGTTGTTCTTCATGGGTTGGGGTTGGCCTCTTTGTTCCAGTAAAAGGAACTCTTAATGCTTCAGCATACATTTCAGACAATTTCATGCTCCCAACTTTGTGGGAACAGTTTGGGGATGGCTCCTTCCTGTTCCAACAGTGCACAAAGCGTCGGTCCATAAAGACATGGATGAGTGAGTTTGGTGTGGAGGAACTTGACTGACCTGCACAGAGTCCTGACCTCAACCCGATAGAACACTTTTGGGATGAATTAGAGCGGAGACTACGATCCAGGCCTTCTCGTTCCACATCAGTGCCTGTCCTCACAAACGTGCTTCTAGAAGAATGGTCAAAATGTCCCATAAACACACTCCTAAACCTTGTGGGAAGCCTTCCAAGAAGAGTTGAAGCTGTTAGAGCTGCAAAGAGTCAGCCAACTCCATATTAAACCCTACACTGTCAGAAAAAAAGGTACATTGCTGTCACTGTCACCTAAGGTACAAATATGTACCTTTAAGGTACTAATACACACTCTTAAAGTACTGATATGTACCTTTTAAGGTACTAATATGTACCATTTAAGGGTGAGTAAGGTACAAAGATGTGCCTTTTCACTTTTGTACCTTAGGGTACCGCTCCAGTGACAGCACTGTACCTTTTTTTCGGAGAGTGTACAGATTAAAAGTGAGATGTCATTTAAGTTTATGTGCATGTAAAGGCAGGCGTCCCAAAACTTTTGGCAATATAGTGTTTGTCCTTAGTTTTATTTTTAAGAAGCAATAAAAGTGCGCTTCTGAATTGTACAGGAGGTGAGCATTTTAGGGCTAAAAATAACAAGCTCTGGTCTCTGTGAATACAGTTAACTGTTAACTTTAGCCACATTAGCACATTCAGAACGGCAATTTGCAAACACACATTAAAGTGCAGTACTTGCGTGTACTGGATATGAAGTTGTATCACAAAGAGTTGGTATTGATCCATCTTTGAGAAGCAACGTTTGTGCAAATCCTGAGTTTTAATGACCCTCATTTGCAAAGCAGCCAGTAAAACATACACAGGACCTAAATACGACTAAAAAATAACATTCAAGGTTGGTCCCCTAAATGTCCTGCAAACGTTATGGGAATGTAGTGTAGAGACCTAGAGGGAACATCCTGTCGTAATGGTCCTCTAAACAGTCCCAGAATGTCCTGAATGTTCCCTGAAGGTCCAACAAATAATGTCCCCCAACCCTTTAAAGAACTCCACATCATGACCGTCTCAAAACATTTTGGGAACATTACTAGGTGATGCCCATGACACCAGCAGGGATGTTCTGAGAACGTTCTGGGAACATCAATTTTCAAAATAAAATATGGTCCCCTAAACGTTCCAAAAACATGCTGAATGTTCCGTGAAGGTCCGCCAAATAATGTCCCCCAACCCTTTAAAGAACTCCACATCATGACCATCTCAGAAGGTTCTGGAAACGTTACTAGGTGACGTCCTTGACACCAGCGGGGATGTTCTGAGAACGTTCAATGAACATAACATTTCCAGATAAAATATGGTCCCCTAAATGTTCCAGGAACGTCCTTAAAGTCCAGTGAAGGTCCGCCAAATAAGGTCCCCAAACCTTTAAAGAACTCCACATCATGACCATCTCAGAACGTTCTAGGAACATAAAATTTCTAACGGGGTAATACATTGTTGTCATGTAAATATATCCTACAAGACAAAATATTATCCATTTTAAAGTTTATTTTTTTTCAAATATTCTTGTTTTTGTAACATTGTATTACTGTATGGTAATACCCAAGTTGGTGTATTTGATCTTTGTCAAGTGGAAAGCTCCTTTACAACACATTCCTGTGATCTTTTGGACATTACAGAGGGGAATAAAGTATCATGTATTTTTTAATCCTGCCGGCTGACTGCTGGCAGTCTGAGAGAAACACTTGAGTAGATAAGAACAGATCAATGAGACAAGGACCCAACAGACCGAAGGCAAAATGGCAGTTTGTGAGAATGTCCCTGCAGGCCTTAAGTGCTCTCATATCTGCCAGGATGGAAAAGGAGAAGAACGTCATCAAAAGTCAGGTACATTTCAGTCAACGCAAATTTGCAGACCGAAATGTGTGTATGCTGGCATACAAATGTCAAAGTGTCCGGAGAGATATGAAAGCAGCAAATAAAATGACAATGATTTCCGGTAATACAGCGCTGACACATGTCACATGGATTTAATCAGGCGTCAGAGACATCAGAGGCATCCTTTTTGTTATTGGTCAGGAAGTGAACATGTTTGTGTTGCTGCTATGCTTAAAAAGCTATTTCTATACCTGATCTGACCCTTAAAATGACTTAAATTGTTACTTTACTGATATTTTAATATATTTTATATATAAATATATAATAAATTGTAATTGTAATATTTTTTCAGTGTAGTTTTGTAAATGCAGTTATATCAAAACATCTTTACCAGATCAAAGTGCAAACAAACCATATTTACTTTCTCCTTAATCACAGGAAGAACCATTCCATGTCAGCATTCTGATTTATTACTGTGAAGCTCAGGTGAAATCTGCTTCAGGAAGCAATTAGTTAAATAACCCAAGCGCTACACTGACACTGTCCATCGCAGATCAATTGAACAGGCAGCATTATTTGAGGTGATTAATGCTTTTATTAATTTAGAGTCACCATTGATAAGGACAGTAGCCGTCTAGGGAGAGGTAATGATGTCAGACGCTACGTGTTTGCCCATGGGGGATGGAATGTCAAGTGCTTGTTTTGCCCATACAAACACTGGATGGATTTTATATTATGTTCAGGGAACATTAGATTATAGGCAAATATATGTGCAAAACCATCTGCCGATAAATAATCCTGCATTCATCTGGCTAAATATCAGTTTTAAAGTTCAGATTCAATTTTTATTCCAGAGGGACAAAATAGTCAAAGTTAAAATTTCAGTTTTCAGAATAGTTTTCAGTTTTATTCTCTCCAGCATCACCTGCTCTGGTTGAGGACTTGAGGTGGAGATGGAGTTCCGTTTGGGTCACTGAATAGTGAATCCTTGTGACCGGGCCTGGTCTTGGTAGCCAAGAATAGGAATAGTCTTGCTTGTGATGCAGAAAACTTATTGCATCATAATGTGTTCTCTACTATGTCCATAGGAATTAAATCACTGCCGAAAAAAGCAGGAACGCAGTTTGTCCCTACACTACACCAGTGATGGAATCTTGCTTGACAGAGCACGAAGACACTAAGGTTTTTGTTACAGCCTCAGACATAGCCAAATATACAGTTAACAGTTAAAAATGAAAACATTTCAGCTATATTTCTGAATTGACGGAGCAAAATGAGAACTTATTTACAAATTTTTACAACATATTATGAAAATGTATCATTTATTCACCCTCATGTTATTTCAAACCTGTATGACTTTCTTCTGCGGAACACACACAAAAAAAGGAGATATGTTTCACACAAGAACGAAAGTCAAAGGGCTTGTTAAAGACTTGGATTCCCATGCTAAACATGGTCAAAGTTTAAAAAAATAAGTTAGACATTTGATGGAGTATTTCTGTGCCAAGTTTCAGAAAGTTTTTTTCGAGTATGGGCCTATGTGACATCAACAAGGGCAGAATTTCCTTGTACGGGCCGTACGGGCACTTCTCCCTGAAGGGCGCGCGCGCACACGTCGACCAGAGCGAGAGAGCAAAAGCATGCGCGGTGTTACAATATATTCGGTTCCTGAAATATTTGGTTCCAGTGGGTGGTGCAATCATGAATATTGATTAGTTTCCCTGTGCTGTGGGCGTATCCTTGAGAGTACGCGCAAACGAAGTGAGCAGAACATATTAGTGCACGCTCTTCAAATCGCAACTTGTTTAATGGATTATAATTATAACTCGCGGCAGCAACAGTTTGTGTATTATGATACTGACTGAACTGTAACGTTTTGCCTGATTGATTTATTAGATGAAAAGCCTAGGTTAATAAATACAATTGAATTTGACTCATTGATGTGTTTGGGCTTTAAATTTAACTTGAATAGCTTGTGTTGACAACAATAACTGAAATAAATCTCCACAAATGTATAAAATAAATGCATGTGCTACCCTGGTGTGATTATTCATTGCTTAATTCCTTGCTTATTTTTTTAGATAGCCAGTGTTTCCCAACCTCCACAGGCCCACAACCACAAATGTTTATTTCCCCATATTATACTGGATATTGTGTAGCATTAAAGTCACAAAGCTTTAACAAAGCAACATCAAAATCTTAGTCTATAGAGTATACTGTAGGTCTAAACCTGTATGACTTCTTCTGTGGACCACAAAAGACATTCTAAAAATGCCAAACAATATTGGTTCCTAATGGGGGGAAAAAACACTTTTCTCACATATAATTTCAAAATATATTCAAAATATAAAGAAAGTCATACAGGTTTGAAATACCATGAAGGTGACAATTTTAATTTTGGTGTAGACTATCCCTTTAAAATGGGTCCACAAAAACATAGGCTAACATTTTGTCTGTTCTTTGACAATATGTTGCACTGTGGTGAAAATTATTTTGAAACAACCTTCATGTCATGTCATGAAAGCATCCAAAATTATCCATATGATCCATCGTGGGTGTTTAATGGTGTAACATTCTCAAATCTTATTCAGAGGTGTGTGCTTTTAAGTTAATATTTCAGTTTAACAACACATTTGCATGTTTGCAATGTTACTATAACAATTAAGTAAGGAGGCAGTTGATTCATTAATGTAACACATTGAAAAGACAAGGAAAGTTTCGAAATCTGTGGAAAGAAGGAATGCAGAATAATGCGTCTCTGAGATTTTATTAAAACAAGGATTTGTCACTCTTTGACAAATGAGAACAGCCTCCATGTATGTCCAGATCACACACAGCCAGAACCAGCGTCTGTAGCTCTCACATCCAACCTGAAACAGACAATGTGGAAATATTACAAAAATAAAGCAGATACATTAGTGAGGACGTGTATAATTTCCTGTTATTTTAAAAATAATTCTTGAAGTAGCTGCTTACCTTTGTCCAAGAAGAATGTGTCATCAGAACAAATAATTCAAAAGTTTATGCACTTACTGCAATGTTTATTATAATGACTAAGAATTATCGGTAACGCTTTAGATTACGGCCTGGAAAGTACTGTGTAAGTAAAGCGAATTTACAGCATAACTTTCGGCAAAGTAAGGTAAGTAAGTATGTGTAGGTATAAGGGAACAATGTGTAATATTTGGGGAATAAAGGGGTAACTATCAGGAAAATTAACAAATTATTTATACTGTAAGTATTTTTTTTAATTAAGGGGTAATTATCCGTGTAGTTACAGGGTAAGTATGATCTACGGGCTGTAAATTAAAGTGGTGCTTGTTCCCCTCTTGTTTCATGTAGTTACAGGGTAAGTATGAATCTACGGGCTGTAAATTAAAGTGGTGCTTGTTCCCCTCTTGTTTCAAGTGTACAGGGTAACTACACGAAACGAGAGGGGAACAAACACCACTTCAATTTACAGCCCGTAGATTCACACTTACCCTGTAACTACACGAAACGAGAGGGGAACAAACACCACTTCAATTTACAGCCTGTAGATTCACACTTACCCTGTAACTACACGAAACAAGAGGGGAACAAACACCACTTTCATTTACAGCCCGTAGATTCATACTTACCCTATTGTTTCATGTAGTTCAGGGTAAAGTATGCTGCACTGCACAGGTCACAGGACTTCACGAAAAATCAACAATGTCATCAAAGAAGTGTGTTTTTGGTTGTCAGGGCAAGACAACCCTGTACAGCTTCCCAAAGAACCCAGCGATAAGGGGACAGTGGATGGAGTTTGTCTTTCTGGAGCAGCAACGGAGTTGTGCAAGTGTTTTTGTTGCACATCAAGTAAACAACGAACGTATAGTTAATTTATCAATGGAGCATGTGATATATGGTGTGTGTTTAAATACATCTGTTTAGCTGGCCACTATAGGTGTCTGTTTGTTTATTGTAAAACCACTAA
This sequence comes from Paracanthobrama guichenoti, assembly GCA_018749465.1. Lineage (NCBI taxonomy): Eukaryota > Metazoa > Chordata > Actinopteri > Cypriniformes > Gobionidae > Paracanthobrama > Paracanthobrama guichenoti. Next base: position 14,161,566 of record CM031958.1, on the reverse strand, counting down.
AAACAACAATGCACAAAGAGTTTAAAAATATGTTGAACTAAATTAATTATTCCATATTAAACCTAAGGGAAGTTCATACAAAGCACGCTTCTTCATTCAAATTTGCTACTATTCCATTGTTTTTCTATGTAAACACGCACTACTCTGACATGCAAAACGCTCCGCTTACTACTGCTAATGTTAAGTCACTTACAATAGTCCATAAACCAAATCATGTCCTCATAAACCATGAGCGGCCTAAACACACACAAATGTTGTAAAATTTGCGCATGACATGGTGTTCTAAAAACACTGCGCTCAAGTTAAAATCATTTCAACTTTTAAAAAACTTGTCTCGAGACATAGAGACGTCGGTTATAAATATATATGGTTACAGTAGGCTACATACCGCATAGAGACGTCCTGCTGTAGTCGTTGTTGCTGCTGCTCCACTTCAATTTCAGCCTCTGGTTCTGATTCTGGATCATATATGTATGGCCGAATCTGACTGATAGCCATCGTTTATTTGGGACAACTTTTTTTCCCACGTTTTCTAAGGATGTCATAACTTTCAGGCGCTCTCAACGCAATAGCTGCGCGCGCTCGTGGCTCTTTAGCTCCGCCCACACGATACGACTCCAGCCACTTGGGTTTTATTCGGAAAGACTCGGTACAGCGTATCTGTCTTTTATAAATATGATAAAACTAAAGACTTTTTGCAGATATGAATGATGCAATACTACTGGTACTCAAGATTGACATAAAGCATATTGGTACTCAAGATTGACATAAACTGTGTGTGATCTCCTCCTCCCCTTTAACGATCTGATCGCATGGTCTGAAGCGCACGGCGCAGGAGCACTTAGGGTGTGTCCAAATCCACTTTTGCATGGTTCAAAAGGGTTGTAGGTTGACCCATAGACTGTAGGTTGTACCAAGCGACAACCTCCCCCAGTTTCTCTAGAAGCCAATACGGAAGTGACTTAAACTGCAATTCATCGACTGGCCACTAGGGACAGGCTCCAAAAGGAAGCAGAATCTCATTGAGCCATATGTTAAAATGCCCAACTTTACAGCAGAAAAAAACATGTTTATAGCCTGGTACAAATTGTGGTTTTGGTCTATACAGCTAATTTTGCCCTTCATGACAACTGTGAGGGGAGTGAATTTTTTTATAACTCATTCGTTAACCTTAAAGTTCTGCATAATTAAGGGCGTGGCCATTTTGAGTGACAGGTGGATTGTCGTTTGTCTGCTGTCTGTTAGTCATCACGTCACCTCAGCTCTGCCAACGTCCTCTTTGCTCATTTTCAGTTATCCGGGAGTGATGCGCGATGACGCGCTGCCAAGCTCGTCTCTACTTTACGCTTCAAAACTGCTTTTCAGAATCCTATGGGTGATGTCACATCCATACTTTTTTTACAGTCTATGGTTGTACCTAGTCTCTTAATGAATCAATGGTGTGTTTTGGGCGTAACATGCAATGAATCAATCAGAGTCTCATCTCCCATTCCCTTTAACACTAGAACTACCAAGGCATTTTTAAATTTTGCATTTTAATACCTTTGTTGAAATTAAACCCATATAGCTATAGTACCCTGGCTTTTCCTAAATAAGTGTATATTTTGTTCTAATATTGTTATTTTATTAAAATTACAAAAACCACAAAAGAGTTGTGAGTATTTCTACCTAGAATTGCCATCATGGTCAAATTGACCGTACGCATTACAGACGGTATATGTCGCGTGTTATTTCAGTGTTTGGTAGTTTTCCCCGCTAGTGAAGATGCATGTCACTGTTGCCTAGCAACTTTGTAGTTGTTTTTATATGCTATTGCTAAGTTAAAACGTAGTTTTACCTTTGAAATGTCAGCAAGAAAGAGACTGATATGCGCAGAGGTTTTAGCCTTGCTTCAGAGAATATTCTTCTTCAATCCATATTTGTTGGCATTCAAAACAACATTCAAAACCAACTTTTTTACTGCGGTGAAAAACTTTGCTCTCCTGCTTGCCACACACAAAGTGAGGCATGTACCTTCAGAAGCAGTCTAGTAGCTCTTACACAATTATATATTACAAAAAATATCATAATTGTAGACCTATCTGCGTTTGTTTGGTGCCCGGTGCTCCATTTAATCCATGTTGTTCGATTTTATCCAGATCGAGGATTTTTACACTTTTTATGGTGATGCTGTCATAAAATATGATGACAGACATATAAAGCATTCTAAAACCTCAATAGAAGCTTCGAATGTAAATATGACATGACAAAAAATGACGTTCGGTGCAGTCTAGTACGAACGGTCAGAATGACCGCTATGGCTATTCTAGTAGTTATAGAATTCCAGTAGTTCTAGTGTTAAAAGCCAGTTGCACTTGCACCATGTCGGATTCGCTAATTACATGGCGGAAAGACTGAATGCTTCTCCAGAGAGGAATCCTTTTGTTTTTAATATTTAAAAATGTTTGTGTGCTGCTGTGCATCCCTGTGTGTGTAATAAGCAGAGTGTATGTGCATTGTGCACCCACCTATAGGTGCATATTACTAACGCACCCTTTAAATAACAAAAAATACTGCGCTTTAGACCAGGTTTTTGTTGGTCAATGGTGCTCATTTTCAGTTGCCTCAAATTAGCAAAGCGCAAACGCCAACAATGCGCCTGAACACACCTTGTTTTCAAACCAGCACGCCCATGGGCGCACTAACAAAAAACACTTGAGACGCGCTGGGCGTCGCATTGCGCCGAGTGTATGATAGGGCCCATGCAGGAACAACATCAGGATGAGTAAATAAATATTTCATCATATCTTATCAATTTATAATCTTCCAATCCTTATAATAGATGGAATCCTAAGGCACAGAACACGTTTTTGCAGTGAGAGGCGCCTTTTTTGAATAGATTTCGGTTGGCAGAGAACGTTTTGCACGCTGCTTTTTAGAAGGAGAGCGTACAAAGTTGAAAAAAATTCAAAAATTCAACAGATGTCAGCGCCTGATGTCATTTTTTTTTTATATTGTCCAATCAAATGAATGAAGAGGCGGGCCTTCCGTTGTGGTGACCGTTACCTTGATTAGACTGACAGGACAGCTGATTCGACGGTTTCCTAGCAACATAAATAAAAAAAAAATAAAAAAAATGCAGTGCCTCGCGTTTTCAAACCTGAAAAGCGTGTTCTATGTGATTATTTAATAAAGTTCTTTATTTAAGCTGTGACTGTGAACTTTATTGACATTTTGATCAATATGGTGTTTATATTTTTGCTTTTGGTTAAAACATTTAAAAAGCTGTGTGAAGGCATTAGATTTCCCCAGTGCACCATCTTGGGTCTTTGATAACCAACTCATGCATTAGAAAGTAATGTGACGTTAGTTAATGATACATCTCATGCTTTTTATGTCCTGAAGAATGGTTTTCAGATGATCTTTATTAATTTGTCAGACACAGAAAGGGAACAATCACTGGAAAGAAATTAAATGAAGTATTGGCATGTCTCAACATTATTGTATTCTAATAACATTTCCATATATTAATCTTCTTGTCATTTTTTGAATCTCCATTTTTTTAATGAAGGAAGGTATCTATCTTTTAAAGAGTGATGATTATGTCTGTTTTCCTACAGAATTGTAATGATCTTTATATCAAGTCAAATTAAAAATGGACATTTTGTGTAATGAAAGCAAATATGAGAGTTCCACTCTGTACTGTATTCATCCTACACATGAATTTCAGCAGAATCTCTTTTGCTGATATTTTGACCCATGGGCCCTGCTTGTTAAAGAGATTTTGGGAGATTCTGAAATGAAGCGGAGCGCTCAACTCCAGGCCCGTGCTAATGGTGACATGGTGAGATGACATGGATTTACAGGTTTACAGTTAATGAAAGTAAATATGTTAACGGTTAAATGATCAAACACAACATTCACAAGTGCTGTTTCAGAACAAATTTGGATGATAAAGCTACAAACCATTAAAGATTCCATGTCTGTCGACAGATATGCTGGAATGTCCGTTGGGTAATACTCAGTCTTGGATTTCAAAAATAAGGATTTGCATACATTGAGCTGTTGAGAGGGTAGTTTTTTAGTTTAATGAGACTGCAGAATCTTCAAATCATCTGTGCACCAAATAAACAGCCCATTTCTGACCACACAGTAAAAAATAAGTGTAATTTTTCATTAAAAACTTGAAAAGGACTTGAGTTGTAAGAGTTTTAAAGGATTAGTTCTCCCAAAAATGTAAATTCTGTCACTAATTACTCACCCTCATGACGTTCCAAACCCATAAGACCTTCGTTCATCTTCGGAACACAAATTAAAATATTTTGGACTATTTTAACTCCCTTCTTTACAATCCTTTCTGGGCCTTGAAAGTGGTAAATTACTGCCTATGGAGGAGTCAGAGAGCTCTCCGATTTCATCAAAAAGTATAATTTGTGTTCCTAAGTGTTCCTTACGGGTTTGTAACAACATGAGGGTGAGTAAATTAATTTTATTTTTGGGTGAACTTTAAACAATCAAGTAATCTTGACTAAAAATTACTCGTTTAGTCCAGAAACTCAAAAATATAAGTTAGTATAACTTATTAACCTACAAAATACATAAACTCAAAATCATAATTAATTAAAATAGCTCACTCTGGCCTTGCTTTGATGTGATTGGCCATGCAATGAGTTCTGCCTGGCAACAAGAGAACTAATTCACTGATTGGAGGATATTTGCAAAAGGCGGTCCTTTTCACCTCATCTGTTGCTTGCTGCTGATTCAAATCAAGATGGAGACCTTTTCATCGTGTGTAATCTTAAATTCAGTAAGTAAAAATATATAGATATAAAGTTATTTAATGGCCAGAAGGAGTCAAGATCGTTTGATTAAATCGTAATGGTACATTGCTATAATAAAACACAACGCAGCCATGATTACAAAGTTTCCTGGTGAATCTTTGCTAACGTAGCCATAATTAACAATATTTTTATTGATGAGTTTGTGATGGTATAAATGAGATAACAAATTATTCTTTATTTGATTTGTAATATTGAAACATATTAATAACGTACACTTTACTGTAGTTTAATTGTGTGTTTCTGTGAGAAAACAAAGAAAGTTTGCAAGCTAAATCTAGTTGATGTAACATACCTTCCAAGAATGTGTCCCTTTTTAGAGCCAGATACCTTTATTTGTTGGTTTAGATGTAGTTTGAATAGCATTGCAATATTGTAATTCCAATTATAAATAATGTAATTGTTTTCTTTTATCTTTTGCATCGACTTTGTTAACTTTAATATTTTCAATTGTTTTTCTGAAACAGGTGATATGAGACAAGAACATGTGGAAATGTAAGTATATTTTCATAAAAATACTGCAAACATACTGATAGTGAGTTGTTGTGGAATTAATAGAATTTCCCACTAAAATCAGCCAAGCCAACTGTGGTCCGAACCCTTGTCCTTCGAGGGCTACCTGTCCTGCTTGGATATGATGACTCTGAAATCATGTTTAGTAAGTGCATCTGTTCTTAACCTGTTCACATTTGAAGAGCCACCTGTGCTCACAGTAGTCGAAGCATGTGCCAGAGAATCATGTTGATTTTAGAGCAATAGCTTAAAATGTACTCACCCTCAGGTCATCCAAGATATAGATGCGTTTGTTTATTTATGGGAACATATTCGGAATGATTTTGAATTTAGCATTACATCAACAAATCAGTCAAGCCATTTTAACTTTGCTATAATGATAATAATGCTTCCTCCAGTGGGAAAAAAAGTCACCAAATTCACCAACATTCGTTCAGAACTGGTTTGGACGTTTTTTGCTTTTAAATGATGTTTGATCTGTACTTATTTCTCTTCTGAATCATAAGAGATGAAACAGTTTAAAGTTATTATGCTTTTTCACTAGACGTTAATTAAAGGACTGGAGTCGGATTGGAGTCATGAGGATTATTGTATGTTTTTATCAGCACTGTTTGGATTCTGAACACATTCCACAAATCTGTTCAGATAAAGAAACAAACTCATCGTAAAATTAACAGAATATATTTTTGCTTTGTACTAACTTTGGTAGTATGTATGTCATAATTTTGTAAATTTGTGTTTTTGATGAGTTTAGTGAGCGTTCTGAAAAACATGCATTGACAGTCAACCTTTGATGCATGATCAAAATACTCTATTTTATTTAGTATTTATACCCGTTTCTTCACTAGGTGTCTGATTATTGAAACTCTATCCTGGATGTGCCAGTGTGGATCTTATTCAAGGACACCGACCTCAAGCCCCCCAACTCCTTGCATTTGGCTTCCTCTATTGGGATAATACTTGAAGGCCAAGTACTGTAGATGGACAACATGTAGGATCTCCCACAAGCAATGTGTCTGCATGTGTCTCATTTACTCATTAGACCTGAATTACCAGAAATGCCTTGCAAACACTTTTGATTTCATACAACGTATCAAAGGGCAAAATGCCCTCAAGCTGAAGGTAGTCTTTGACAAACCAGCTTTTTGGTTTAGAAAAATGCATTTTTGGTATTGTCAGTTCAGTGCATAATAGTATAATTTTTTTAATTACGTTATCCATTAATGAAGGGTAAAAAGTATGTTTAAATTAAATGCGCAGAGATCTACAATTGATGTAGTTAGTAATTGTGGTTGTTACCCATTACAGTATAGTGTGTGCTGTATTTTTGTCAAAGACATAGACTATGTTGTTCAGTATGTTTTATTTCAGCTCAGTTTGATTGCCAAAGCTTAAACAGTCAAATGTAATAAGAACTTAGTTATTGTTACATTTACATGATCACTACATTTTAACATAATTGTCAGACTAAAAACAAGTGTAATGTTTAACTTAAGTTCACTGAGTTCTACAATTTTTGTAGCACAGTAGTTGATGTGGGATATTGTTACTACTGTTACCACCTTTACAGTGCTGTACAGTGTGGTTGTGTCCCGATTCCATTTCCATTACAGCAATGTGTACTGTAATTTCATTAATGTCATTCATTTTTGCTCAATAAACACATTAAATATGCTGTTCAGTATTTTTTTTCTTCTTCAGTTCGGTATGTTTGCACAAAGCTTACAGTCAAAAATTAGAACTTTATAATTGTAATTTATAAATAATTTCTAATTTGAGTTTAATTTCCATGTTATCTTAACTTAAATATGCAAGTATACTTAAAATTAACACCAAGTTAAGTGAAATTAATTCAAGTACATTATATAAACACCAAGTTTGGTGAACTTAACAATTTAAGTACAGTCAACGTGAGCACCAAATTAAGTGAACTTAAATATACAAGTTTTGACTCCATTACTCAATTGAATTGAGGGAACGAGTTTACTCAAATCAATTGAGTTCAATCAACTTATTAGGGTTTTCAGTGTACAGCACAAGTATGAAATCACAATCATGACCATTGTCTTGAGGTGATAGTAGAAGTATCTGAAAAATATAAAAACATTGTTAATGCATTTACATTTTAGCAGACACTTTTATCCAAAGCTACTTACAAATGAGGAATACAACTTAATGGATGTTAAAGAATTTAGAGCTGGTTCTCTTAAATTTAATTTGATTTATCACATTTTATACTCACAATTTTCACCTAAATGTAGGCTATAGTAAAATAATAAAATAAAAGTGTAACTCTACTTTCCCCAATTACTAGATAAAAATTGGACAAAACGTATAAGCCAACATTTAACAAATCGACAACTGTAAAAATGACAACTCACACACTGTTAATTTAATTGTCAGCACATTTCATGCATTTGTTCAATATTTTTTTAATTATTGCTACATTCAAATAAAATGTACTTTTTAAAATATTTTACTTTGTTGAATTAAAATGTTTAAAAGGAAATGGGGTGGAGCTGCAGTGACCTAAGGGGTGTCACGTTTTAAGCTCGTTTTTTGATTCTGTTCATGTCTGTGTTTCTAGGTCAGCTTTCTAAGTTGTTAATTAGTTCCGTCATCTGTTCCCTGCCTGTTTGTCACCATGGCCACTGATTGATTTATTACTTTGTTCAACTGTGTCTTGTCAATTAACTCGTTAGTCCCTGTGTATTTAAGCCCTGTGTTTAGTTTGGTTCAGTTGTCTGTTATTGTAAAGTTTAAGTGGTTGTTCTGTCCGCATCCTTGTATCCCGAGATCGGTGTCAATGCATATTGAAACAATAGAATACATTTATTTGCGTGAGTGCATTTTGCTGATTATTGCCTTTCATTCACTTAAGTTAATGGTGAATTAATTTATCCTTCACGTCGGATTTAACTGACCAGTGAGTAGCCTACATCTTGGATAAGTTTCCTAAAAGTTGCACACCCACAGCACACATTACAGGCACTGATCCACAAACGCGGATGACCTTATGTCTAAAGTATACTATAGAACAAGTAAACCAGTTTTCTCAACTCCTTGTTTATTGTCCTTAAAAACACCTTGATTTAAAATATAATCTGCACGTGCAAAGCCATAATCTTTTTCATGTTTTAATAAAATGAAGGCCTATTTAATAAAACTAGTGTTAAAGCATATTTCCAGTACGTTTTGTTTCCAAAAAGTTTTATTTACATGTGTTTACAGTATGCAAAATATGTGAAATAAAGATTCTCATTCATTCATTCATTGGCGTAATCTTCCAACAGTGCCAGCAGTGTCATCATGAAGCATTACATACCCGGGTCACCGGAGGATTTATATGTTTCTAGCAAATAGACTGATCGTTAACACCTTGACAAAATCACATAATTAATTTGTGGGCGAAAATTTAAGACGAAAATGTTATAGTGAACACTTGACGGTTTTGTAATGAACACCGTAATAGTTAGGACCGATGATGAGTAGTGATTGTGCTTCATGACTGTATTTGCAGACTTTGACATTTTATGATATATACATTAAGGAAAATATTTCCTTTTTACACTGTGTTCTGCAGTTCTCTAATAAAAGGGTATTTCATGCTATTCTGTATCACATGTAGTCGCGCCATCTCCTCCTGCGCTCCCGTTGTGGACAATGTGACTGTAAGGCAGCGCTGATTATTATTATTTTTTTTTATACATTTTGAATTATGTTTGGATTTTACTAGATGTATATAGCCTAAAACAATCAGCACAAATAACACTGTTGGATTTAATCTTCATGATAATGTGGTTATAACGTATAAAAATGGAGTGAAAATTAAATGTCATTAATTCTTATAATCGTTCTTCTCACATTTATTTTCTACAATCTAACTTCAGTTCACGACCTCACCATCTGTGTCACCAATTCCCTTTGTCACCAGAATGTGCGTACGCACGGCTCAAAGTTTGTTTAAAGGTGCGCACATTCTACCATCAAGTTTTTTATAGATCACAACCTTTGCGTGGGAACTGCCGTACATACGTTTCCAGCCCCGTTTTGTGCGTACGCACACTTTATAAATGAGACCCCTGGAGATTTTGGAGTGAAGAGTCCGTGTTTTTGGTCCTTAAAAAGTGCCAAAGGTGTGATTGTTAGAGTTCATTCTTTCAAACTTAGTTTTATTTCATTCTTTCTTTAACAAAGTCCCATGTTTTTTCAGGAGACAATTTTTCAGCAGCATCAAATTGCTTTTTTCTAAGTGCTGCACAAAATCAGATCGATAGTGGTTCCATCCACTTATAACAGAACTTCACATCCTCTTTTATCTTCACAGCACCAGTCATAAGTGAGGTCTAGCATGCCACTGTAGTGTTGAAATGAGACCGTGGGTGAGTAAGACAAGCATGACTCATTACAGCCAGCAGAATTACATGAATGACTGAATTGCCAGACCGATTTGTCTCCAAATTGTGGACTATTCTCTCAGTTATAAAAGAGAGAAGGATAATGAGAGAAAGTGATTGAAAAGGCAAGAGGTGTCTCAACTCAGAAAAGGGAGTTTGACCTTTAAATGAGTAGACTAGTGGGAAAAAAAACTATACCAAAATGTATTTAAAATACATTTATTACATACTAAGTATACTACAAATCCATGAACATGTTTACTGACATTGCTTGAGAGTTACTGATATAAATATTATAATTAAATGTTATTTAGAGTAGAGTACTTCATTGCACAATGCACATTTCTTAATTAGCCTATTAAAGGGTTAGTTCACCCAAAAAAAAAAAAAAATTATCCCATGATTTACTCACTCTCAAGTCATCCTAGATGTATATGACATTCTTCTTTCAGACGAACACAATCGGAGTTGTACAAACCCGATTCCAAAAAAGTTGGGACACTGTACAAATTGTGAATAAAAAAGGAATGCAATAATTTACAAATCTCATAAACTTATATTTTATTCCCAGCAGAATATAGATAACATATCAAATGTTGAAGGTTAGACATTTTGAAATGTCATGCCAAATATTGGCTCATTTTGGATTTCATGAGAGCTACACATTCCAAAAAAGTTGGGACAGGTAGCAATAAGACGCCGGAAAAGTTAAATGTACATATAAGGAACAGCTGGAGGACCAATTTGCAACTTATTAGGTCAATTGGCAACATGATTGGATATAAAAAGAGCCTCTCAGAGTGGCAGTGTCTCTCAGAAGTCAAGATGGGCAGAGGATCACCAATTCCCCCAATGCTGCGGCCAAAAATACTGGAGCAATATCAGAAAGGAGTTTCTCAGAGAAAAAATTGCAAAGAGTTTGAAGTTATCATCATCTACAGTGCATAATATCATCCAAAGATTCAGAGAATCTGGAACGATCTCTGTGCGTAAGGATCAAGGCCGGAAAACCATACTGGATGCCTGTGATCTTCGGGCCCTTAGACGGCACTGCATCACATACAGGAATGCTACTGTAATGGAAATCACAACATGGGCTCAGGAATACTTCCAGAAAACATTGTCAGTGAACACAATCCACCGTGCCATTCGCCGTTGCCGGCTAAAACTCTATAGGTCAAAAAAGAAGCCATATCTAAACATGATCCAGAAGAGCAGGCGGTTTCTCTGGGCCAAGGCTCATTTAAAATGGACTGTGGCAAAGTGGAAAACTGTTCTGTGGTCAGACGAATAAAAATTTGAAGTTCTTTTTGGAAAACTGGGACTCCATGTCATCCAGACTAAAGAGGACAAGGACAACCCAAGTTGTTATCAGCGCTCAGTTCAGAAGCCTGCATCTCTGATGGTATGGGGTTGCATGAGTGTGTGTGGCATGGGCAGCTTACACATCTGGAAAGGCACCATCAATGCTGAAAGGTATATCCAAGTTCTAGAACAACATATGCTCCCATCCAGACGTCGTCTCTTTCAGGGAAGACCTTGCATTTTCCAACATGACAATGCCAGACCACATACTGCATCAATTACAACATCATGGCTGCGTAGAAGAAGGATCCGGGTACTGAAATGACCAGCCTGCAGTCCAGATCTTTCACCCATGGAAAACATTTGGCGCATCATAAAGAGGAAGATGCGACAAAGAAGACCTAAGACAGTTGAGCAACTAGAAGCCTGTATTAGACAAGAATGGGACAACATTCCTATTCCTAAACTTGAGCAACTTGTCTCCTCAGTCCCCAGACGTTTGCAGACTGTTATAAAAAGAAGAGGGGATGCCACACAGTGGGAAACATGGCCTTGTCCCAACTTTTTTGAGATGTGTTGATGCCATGAAATTTAAAATCATCTTATTTTTCCCTTAAAATGATCCATTTTCTCAGTTTAAACATTTGATATGTCATCTATGTTGTATTCTTAATAAAATATAGAAATTTTAAACTTCCACATCATTGCATTCTGTTTTTATTCACAATTTGTACAGTGTGCCAACTTTTTTGAAATCGGGTTTGTATTAAAAAATGTCCTGGCTCTTCCAAGCTTTATAATGACAGTGAATGGTTGTTTCTGTTGTTTATTTATTAAAGTCTTTTAAATGTTCGCCGGTTCCCGCCTCCTTCTTCCCCTATGAACAAACTACGTTACAAGTTCCTAGCCATATCGGTCTAGAAAATCACAACTTTTCATGCGAGATGAAAGTTGCGAGATGCTAACAGTCTAATCATATTCAATGAATTATGCTAAGCTATCCGGAGATCGGCTGAATAGATTTGAAAACGGTAAAACTCAACTGTTTAACTCTATGGGAGTTGGAAAATGAGCCTATTTTTTTTTAAAAAGTGGAGTGTTCCTTTAACTCTTTCTTCACCATTGATGGAAATTTCTGGCAATCCATGCTTTCACTGTTATACGGTAGGGGGCGCTATTACGCATCTTCTGAAAGAGTACAGAATCTCTGGATCAAAACACAGGTGAAGAAGAAACATGCAATATTAGTATTGCGTATGTGCATGTAAATCTAACACGATCAACATTAAACAGCATATAAATCAAAACTGCCTAAATGTAATGAATAAAATGTTGACCCTGGAAGAGATGCAGGACTGTGAAGCTTTGGTGGTGTTGATGGACTTGATTCATCCATTTTGATCATCGTTCTACATTTACATTTACGCATTTGGCAGACGCTTTTATCCGAAGCAACTTGCATTGTATTCAAGGTACACATTTAAAAAAAAAAATTGTCAGTTCTTGCTTTCCTTGGGAATGCAAATCCATGACCTTGGCGTTGCTAGTGCCACGCTCTTATTGTTTGAGCTACAGGAAAGCGTTCTGAATCCGAAAAAACACAATTTTCTGTTTTTTCTTTTTCTTTTTTATGAAACTCACCTACATTCAAGTGTTGATAAAAATGCATGAAGCTGGAACTTTTTTTTTTTTTTTTTTTTTTTTTTTTTTTTAAGTAGAGGCTCTGTTCTTTCTTTTAACATTGTATGTTCAGATGTTCACACATCAAAATATTCTGGGGGCCCATTACATTTTTGTGAAAATTATCAAAAATACTGGCCCTGGCTGGCAACTTTATATAAAAAAATAGCTGGGGAAAGTACAGCATACAGTACAGTAGCCACCGTGACAATTGAATTGGATGCCAAACATATATATTTATAAGACAGTATGTAAAACTATATGAAATTAGTGTTTAATAGGCTACTCAATCAAAAGAGCAAACACAACTACAAACTAAGTATACTTAAAAGTATATCTCTATCATTGAATACATTGAAAGTTTACACTTATTTTTAGTTTACAAAAATAGCACACTTAAATGAACTTTTTGATTACTAAATGTTAACTCATCATTGTCTCTCTCAAGAATTAATTCATAATAATTTCTTTTTTTTTTTTTTCTCAGATATTGTGTTGAATAAAAATGAGGCAGCAGTGAGCAAGCCAATTAAAGCAGCCAGGCTGGCTCTCTAGAAGATAGAAGTGTGTGTGAGCTTTGATGAGCTGGATTAAGAGAGAAGGTCTTGGATTAGTACCAGGAACAAACGCAGTACGACATTTTAACATCATTAAGGTGACTCAAATAATAATGATGAATAGAAAACTAAAATAAAAACTATTTTCTGTTCTTATTTTCATCATCAGTCTGGGTTTGCTTTCATTTCTGCATAATGGTTTAGAAGAGGTTACAAAGTAGTGCAGGAATATGCACTGCCATGCACCATAAGACATCTCCTGCAAGTCAGAAATGTCATCAACCCAATTTAGCTGCCTTTTCTGAACATCTGGTGTTAGCCAGTTAGCCACTAGTAAGCCAAGAACATCAACAGCAAACACGTTTGCTTGAAATTGATTTCCATGTATTAACCTAAACTTATATTTTAAATAACATCTCCGTGAGTCATCTCAACTCTGCCATTCAAAGTCTCATATTTATTTTGTTATTTATGGATTATGTCTGGCCTTATTATGACAACTACTAAATGTTTCATTACTACCTGAATTAATCATGACTTACAGTAGGAATACTTGTTAATAAAGCATTTATTAACACACTGAGTAACTATTACTATGTCTAAATAATAAGATGTAAAAACTTACATTTAGATAGTTTACACTTTCTAAATGATCTTATGAACGACCGACAACTCTTAAATAACTGGTTCGTAAATAATGTAATACTTTATTAATGATTAATTTATCATTTCTAAATTAAGTATGAAAATACAATTATTAAACATTATAGATATGCTTATAAGTCAAGAATAAATCATTTATAGCTGTATTAATAAACTGCTTATTAATGTCTATTAATGCTTTATAAATGATGAATTGACCATTTATTCATGCTTAACTAATGCTTCATAGCACAAGTTATTCTAAAGTGTGCTTGGTTTAGGGTTAGTTGCATGTCATAATGCATAATTTATAGTTATTACTATAGTAGCTACATGTAACATATGTAATGTTGTAATGTTGCCTGAATCATAATCATACACTGTTTGTTCGTTGGCCAGAGCAGAACTGGCACCCCAACTGAGCCCGTTTTTTTTCTCCATTCTGTCACCTCATGGAGATTTGGTTCCTTGCCACAGTCACCTCTGTTGCCTTTGGCTTTTGGCTTGCTTAGTTGGGGACACTAAATATTAAACAATATTACTGATCTGCCCGCATTGACACTATATGATAATTGAACTGAGCTGGATGACTTCACTGTTTTCTGCAGAGTGGCTGTACAGCCGAATCAAATTCTGTTGCATTATCTTCCTGTTACCACTGTGAAGCTGCTTTGAAACAATCAGCATTGAAAAAAGTGCTATATAAATAAAGGTGACTTGACATATGTAACTGTCATGATCCCAGCCTGTGTTTCCGTCTTGTGAGGACTTATTGTTATTTCCTGTCTTGTGCCATGTTTTGTAGTTCTTTGTAGTTTTGCGTGATGATTAATTTTCCCCAGGTGTTGCCTATTAGCCACTCCCCTTGTTATCTTGTTAATCTTGTTTCCCTTTGTGTGTGTGTATATATATATATATATATATATATATATATATATATATAGTATATATCAGTATATATATCCCAGTGCTTGTTGGTTTCGTTGCTCCTGTATGTGTGTTCCTGTCATTGTGCCCCTGGATTTTCTTTGTTTACGTCTTTAATAAATGTTCAGGCTGCATTTGGATTCTCATTTCTCCTCCCTGCTCACACGTAATAGAACGACCAATCTGCCATGAATCAAGCAGCACAAATCATGCGTCTCTGTCAGGCCGATAGAGAACTGTCAAGAACTTTATTGAACTGGCGCATTTAACTACTATGGACTCACTTAGTCTTATGATCTTTTTTCGTGGGGGACTATCTAAGCCACTCAGCTCGTTTATGCCACTACATGACCCCAATTCAATATTATATCGATTTGGCATTACAAATAAGCGGCTCTGATTTTACTTTGGGTGTTGTGGAGGAATGTGACATCTACGCAGTACCCGCCAGTCCTGAGTTTCCAGCCACTGACCGGCGTCCAGAGACTGCTCCAGCCACTGACCGGCGTCCAGAGACTGCTCCAGCCCCTGACCGGCGTCCAGAGACGGCTCCAGCCCCTGACCGGCGTCCAGAGACGGCTCCAGCCACTGACCGGCGTCCAGAGACGGCTCCAGCCACTGACCGGCGTCCAGAGACGGCTCCAGCCACTGACCGGCGTCCAGAGACGGCTCCAGCCACTGACCGGCGTCCAGAGACGGCTCCAGCCACTGACCGGCGTCCAGAGACGGCTCCAGCCACTGACCGGCGTCCAGAGGCGGCTCCAGCCACTGACCGGCGTCCAGAGACGGCTCCAGCCACTGACCGGCGTCCAGAGACGGCTCCAGCCACTGACCGGCGTCCAGAGACGGCTCCAGCCAATGACCAGCATCCAGAGACTGCTCCAGCCAATGACCGGCGTCCAGAGACGGCTCCAGCCAATGACCAGCGTCCAGAGACTGGTCCAGCCAATGACCGGCGTCCAGAGATGGTTCCAGAGACGGCTCCGGCCACCGACCTGCATCCAGAGAGGGCTCCAGCCAATGACCAGCGTCCAGAGACTGGTCCAGCCAATGACCGGCGTCCAGAGATGGTTCCAGAGACGGCTCCGGCCACCGACCTGCATCCAGAGAGGGCTCCAGCCCGTGACCAGAGTCCAGAGAGGGCTCCAGCCCGTGACCAGAGTCCAGAGAGGGCTCCACCTCCGTGGTCCCCTGTGCTTCTGGCGCCTCCGTGGCTCCCCGAACTGCCCGAGCCTCCGTGGCTGCCTGAACTGCCCGAGCCTTTGTGGTCCCCTGAGCTTCCGGCTCCATCGCGGTCCCCTGAACTGCCTGTGCCTCCATGGCTTCCTGAACTGCCTAAGCCACCATGGCTTCCTGAACTGCTCTGCGGCCCAGGTCTGCCCATGCTCCAGTGTCTGGAATCCGCTCCTTAAGTGGGGGGCTCTGTCATGACCCCAGCCTGTGTTTCCCTGTCTTGTGAGGACTCCTGTCTTGTGCCATGTTTTGTTGTTCTTTGTAGTTTTTCGTGATGATTAGTTTCCCCAGGTGTTGCTAATTAGCCACTCCCCCTTGTTATCTTTGCCGGTCGTTGCTCCTGTGTGTTCCTGTCATTGTGCTCCTGCCTGTTTGCCTTCTTGGATTTTCTTTGTTTACGTCTTTAATAAATGTTCAAGCTGCATTTGGATTCTCATCTCTCCTCATCCCTGCTCACACGTAACAGTAACAATGACGCTGTAAAATAAGTGTTACCGAAAGTTCATATAAAATGAAACAAATGAGATGTTTATCTAAAATCATTTTTGCTTAGTATGGTTGAAATGGATCATCATCGAAGGTCAGCAGCAAAGACATTGGTTAATAAAATGAGATTAAATACATAAAGTATATTTGTGTAATTTAATATATTGAATTATTGCAGGTTTGCGCAATATTCTGCGATTGCATTTCACTGTAATGCAACACAAAATTTTCCTTTGCAAGCAAGATGAGTAAATGCCTACTTGCATTTATTTTAAAACTACAATAACCATCATGTTCACACAGAGCGCACAATGCCTCTGCACTTACGATTCTTTCAACATAGGGACAGGAGAGCTGTCAGTCAATAAATGGAAAGTAACTTGTATTACTTATTTGAAAAAGTAACTCAGATATTTTGTTATAAATTTAAAAGGTAATGCGTTATTTTACTAATTAAAAAAAGTAATCCGATTACATAACTCAAGTTACTTGTAATGCGTTACCTCCAACATTGATTCTACAGAGTCGTATTCCCTTGATTGAGCTCTGCAACTCATGTGTCTAGAGAAGACATGGCTAATTTTAAGTGTCATGATGATAGTGGTATTACTTTTGTTGTACAATGTTGCTTCATTAAAGATAAAGTACATTTAACCAGAAGTGAAATTGATCACAGATTATCTGAGTCACAAGAAACCAGATAAAAGTGTGATTCTCTGTAATATTGTTTGCTTGTATGCACAAATCCCAATTCCCTTTTAAGTTTTAAAGAATTGCTTCCCAAAAGCAATAATGTCCTTTCCCCAAACAAATAGGCCTTATTAACAATTTTCTAACCACAAGTGTCTTGCATATATTTGCAGGGCTTTCGCTTGGCTGTCTGGCTAAAACAAGCCAACTTTTATATAGCAATAGTTGTAAAGCATCAGTACAAAATTTATGATAGATAGAAAGCCCATATCTACACTGAAGTCGTCGTCTTTTTTTTTTTTTTTTTTTTTTTTTTCACATGAGACAGTATAGTAGGGTATTTTGAAGATCTTCTTTTGGACAAGCAGTATTTCAACTTCATTTTTATGCTGTACATTACCAGAAATCTCTGGGTTGAGCGAGAGCACTCTGTATGCCTTTCCTTATCACACTATACAGCTCTGGAAAAAATGAAGAGACCACTTTACATTGAGAAATCAATGTTAAGTAGTCTCTTAATTTTTTCCGGAGCTGTATATCGAGATATTTTGGAATCCCATTTACACAACTGTAGCCTATACTGTGGTGCTCCTCAGGAAATATGAGTCCACTGAGTTTGCAAGAAAGTTGTTTTAAGTAAGGCACAAACTTACCACTTTTTTTAAGGCACAAACTTACTAATTTTTTCCAGACCAAAGCAGACAGTGCGACTCAATCAATGGAAAGTCCAAATGCTAATGCATAAAACAGCCTATTGTATTTATGAATTTATGATTTAATAGAACATACTTTAAAATTGTCTAAGAAGCTTCACTTTCTGCTTGCTTTGCAAATAACATGATATTCATAATGTTACGGGTGTGGTGTTCAGGAACAGGCAGGAAACGCAGGAGATACAATTCAATGAATTTTACTTGGAATAAACTGAAGACAGGCAACAACACAACTTGACCGGACAACATAACGGTGACCGGACAAGGAGTGAGTGAACAAGGGAGAACTTAAGTACAAACACAGATGACTGAAATGAACGAAGGGCACAGGTGATACAGGTGATGATAAACTAAACACAGCTGAACAGAACTAGACTAACGAGGGTAACCAAGGAAACAGACAAGTGGTGGGAAACTAAGACAACCAAGAGGAACATTGAGGACTTTTTTTCCTCAGAATTGAGATATGAACTGTATTGAGATATGTCTCACTATTCTGACTTTATATCTACAAGCAATCAATTTATTAGAGCGAGAGCGAGAGAGAGAGAGAGAGAGAGAGAGAGAGAGAGAGAGAGAGAGAGAGAGAGAGAGAGAGAGAGAGAGAGAGAGAACTTGAAACCAACATTCAAAATGATGATGCCTCAGAGTCGTGATTGGATGCATCATATCCTATCGGTTGGAGGGCATGTCAGGTAGTTCCTGAGGAAGTTAAGGTGCACATAGTCGAGAAAATTACCGTCATAAGAATAATGACGTGTATTTTCCATCTCAGGCAAGTTTTTGGGTCAGGTTGTTGTCACGGATAACAGGGCTAAGAAACACACTGATAAACAGTGATGCCTTATATTACTGCTACAGAACATGTGAAAGAAAATCTTGTCACCATACATTTTTGTTATTCAGGCCACCATGGTACCATGGTTGAGAAGGATGTAACATACTTTCCTACCCATTACGAAATCATAATATGCCTCACCTTGAGGGAACAAAATATTCTCATTTCGAGAAGAACATAATTTCTTATTTCACCTATCGCACACTGTAAAAAAAAAAAAAAAAAAAAAAAAAAGGTCTCTCCGCCTAAAAACCCGTTTAGTGACTGGTTCCTTTCCTTTGCGTATGTTCAACATGTCTAATGTTGCTTAGCAAATTAAACATTAATATGCCACTGCAAGTAACACATTGAATTAAAAGTGAAATTTTGAATTACAGTGTATGTTTCTATTTACATTTTTATCCTTTTTACAGTGCACCTGAATATTCATGTAAGATCAGGCATTATCTGATCTGAATTATATATAATCTTACCTTATCCTACAATTCATGTCTATCAAAAAAGTGTTATAGGTGACAGTCTGTATCAGAATCATTTGCCTTTAAAATCTTTAACTGAAACTCATGAACTGATTTCCTGTTGGATAAGTCTTAATTGACTCTGGAGCAAATGAAGCCCCAAAGCTTATTTAAAATAGATGAACAGTGAAGCAAAGTCTTAAAGCTATTTTGGTTTCTCCAAGGTAGGAAATGTTACATTGATGAACTTCTCTCTCACACACACACATACATACACATCTGCACAGTCATACATACAGACACAAACTATTTTATATAAGAATAAGCATTGTGGCCCTTTAGAGCATCAGTATCTAATGTTTTTTTCCTTCTCTGTCATGATATTTTTGCAGATGAATTATAGGTCCACATTTAGAATAAGAAAAGGAATATGCTTACTTTAGCCTGTGATGAAGTGAGTAAATGGGCAGACTGGGCTGATATTAAAGGGGTACTTCAGCGCTGCGAAGATGAATGTGTATTTAAATTGGGTCATTTATGTAGTAGAAATGTGAAATTATTTTTGAATTTAGTGCCTTCTAGACAGAAGCCAGAAAATTTATTTTTGGCTCATGTGGATGAAAGACAACAACTCCCAGAATGCACTTGCTTCACTACCCTATGAGGCCACTCCCAAAGCCATGGCTACTGGTTCACTTGCCCACCGCGGCACCGCCCCTACCGTTGTTTTCATTTTCATAATAATAAAATCATTTAGTTAGACACTACAATTAAAAACTGAACATGTCTGTTCAATATAATGTGAGTGAGCCAAGCGAATGTCACAGCACAAACACAGGAGATTACATTCACCACGAGAGTTAAGAGCTGAGGTAAGCGCGGGCCCGGCAAACATTCACGGCGCGTGTTCAGTCTGTCGCGTTTTCAGATCATGCCTATGGAAGCTTAACTTTCATAGGAATTCATTTGAAAAGTTGAAACACTCACATTGCACCGCTCCGTTTACATGAATACCCGCAGCTGCCCGAGCCGAGCGCTGTGAGTGAGATCCCACCCCTATGGGCAGGTTGAAAACATGTGGAACTAGCTCCTACTACTGGCTGTAGTCTCTAGCCTCTGGCCCAAAAATCCTCAGATGACGCAAAATATTACAATATTTGCGGTATCTGAGGATTTTTTCC
Organism: Paracanthobrama guichenoti; assembly: GCA_018749465.1. Taxonomy (NCBI): domain Eukaryota; kingdom Metazoa; phylum Chordata; class Actinopteri; order Cypriniformes; family Gobionidae; genus Paracanthobrama; species Paracanthobrama guichenoti. The sequence goes on along the minus strand of CM031958.1, from coordinate 14,141,129 downwards.
AGAAATAAAATACATAAATCTCTCGTCTCAGGGGGACATGAAGCACGATCATTTGAATATACTACCAGATTTCTGATACAAAGCTTAATGCTAATAACTGAAGTACCCCTTTAAGGAGGCCTGAATTATGTTTAATGGCCTCTGGATCCATAAGACCCTTTTTTCCCTTCTTTAAACAAATGGCTATTGAAAGGGGTACTTAACCCTTACAGTATGTCCTTATAATAGAGAATAATAATTTCCTAAAGTATATTATATAACATCTTTATTCTCACAATACTTTGGGTAACAGGGATGAATTTGCGTACAAATTGACAAAATGGAATGAGATCATTTTCTTTGCATATAGAAAGTGTCCACATTGTGTCACTTCTTGGGTTTCACAGTTTTAAAGTCCCACTGTAGTCAATTATTTTATCCCTTAAAACTCATCTTTGAAAAATTACACATTTAAGAAAATTCTTCATGCCTTAAAATAGCTTGACTGTAACTCTACACCCGACTTTATTTAATACGTGCAGACCCATGAATATGCAAATTAGCCCCGCCTCCACTCACTTGCATGAGCTCAGAGATCCACTCGCTTAACTTGTACTCAAGTAAACGCTGCACAATGGTATCGTTCTTTACAACGTCGGAAACATATCGGTAATTAATATGATTAGCCTTTTGCTTGACTGTGTTATCAAACAGCTAATAATGTGTTGCTGATGTTATACAAACCATGTTTCTGTTCACCATCTCAGTCTGCCTTCTAAAAATCAGCATCCTTAGAAACCCTTTGAACATCAGTGGAGAAAGGCATATAGCTCATCATAACACCGTAATATATATCATATACATAATTCACACGCTATAAACCTAAAAGTACCCAATTTTTCATATCAACAGAAAAATATACCAGGATAACTGGGTTTCTCGAGACCCTGATTCGCAGTTAATGATACGCTAAAGCCTGCCCGCATGTTGATGTGATTGGTTACAAGGTAGTTTGTGACGTCAGAAACACAAGCGATTTCAAACCGTGTTTTTGAGACGATGGGCCCTACTTTAACAAACTGAGCGCATGATCTAAAGCGCACTACGCAGGAGCACTTAGGGCATATTCGAATCCACTTTTGATTGCTTAATGATGGAAAAAATGGTTGGCGCATGGTCCTAAAGGGTTGTACCTAGTCTCTTAATGAGTCATGGGTGTGTTTTAGGCGTAACGTGCATTAAACCAATCAGAGTCTCATCTCCCATTCCCTTTAAAAGCCAGTTGCGCTTGCACCATGGCGGATTTGCCATTTGCATGGTGGAATATGCAAGAGAAAACCTTTTATTTTTAATATTTAAAAATGTTTGTGTGCTGCTGCACATCTCTTCCCTGTGTGTGTAACGAGCAGAGTGTACGTGCATTGTGCACCCGCCTATAGGCACATATTACTAACACGCCCTTTAAATAACACAAAACATACTGAGCTATTGACTTTAGACCAAGTTTTTGTTGGTCAATGGTCATTTTTCAGTTGCCTCAAAATAGCAACACGTCAACAATGCGCCTGAACACACCTCAGTTTCAGACAGGCACGCCCATGGGCGAACAGATGGGCGCGAGTGCATTTGCTATTTAAACAACGTGGCGCTGGACGTGAAAATGATAACTGCGTCAGGCTGAAACTAGCAACTAACTGTCGCGCCTGGCGTCGCATTGCACCGGGTGTATGATAGGGCCCTGTCTTTGGTTCACTGGACTTTTAAGGAGAAAATACTCAGGGATGGTGCTGACTTCTGAATTTGCACATGGTTTGTCTGAAAGCATATTAAAAACACCACATAGACATACAAACAACATTAAAAACTTGATTTTCACCACAAGGGGTCTTTAATTAATAATACAATTATATTCATGGTGGAAAGTCATGCAGTAACAGTGTTGAATGTGAAATGTAGGGCGCAGCTAAACATTTTGTTCTTGATTCAAATTAACTGATAATTATAAGACTTTTAGTACAATGATCTGAATGTCATTTCAACAGAACAGATTTTATTAAAAAAAAAAAGAAAAAAAAAACATGCTATAAAATTTTAATTGCTGGATGCAGTCAAGAAGTGAGAGTCCTATGAGAGGTAAGACTGGAGATTGGGAATTTGTTGGGAGAGCATACATTTTTTTATGTTAGATAATAGTTCACAACAATGTGATTTGTGCCTCCAATCTTTTAAATCAGGACACTAATATGTACCCTAAATAATAAGATTCAGAGAGTATTTTCACTATTTATTTGTTCAAAAGAATTCATTAAAAAAAAAACAAGAATACATAAAGTTTTGGAATACGTTTGATTAAATTTGATGAGTAATTTGAGTAATTATAAATTCTTTTCAGAATCTGTCTGAACTGAGTGTGTGTGCATGTTTGTTAAAGAGTCTCTGCAAATGTAGGCCTATTTGCATATGTATTTTTATGTTTTTTAAACGGTTATTTCATTTGTAAACAAAAAGACAGACAAAGCAAAAAGAATAATAAGGGCCTTTGTATTTTAAATATGAGGTTGTGATAGACTGAATATGGCAAATACATTTTTTCTGCAAGTCTAATAGTCTACATTAGACTTACTTCTTGCAAGTGCCATATGTGCAGCATGTTTGTGTAGATCCATTTATAATAACACGCCTGTTTAGAATGTAATAATTATTAATTCTTCAGTGTTCCGAAGAAACCCCTTTGAAGTATGCAAACACACAACCTTCCTGTAAGCAACATTTGATAGTGTAACCACAGTAGCAGATTCACAGGTCCAACTGCAGGGCAGTTAGATGCTGTTTGTCTCCACACAAGCACAAATTTAATGGCACACTTTATCAAAGAGGCCAGCGCTCATATCCTTGCTCTCATCTGTCTCCGAATGCCCTCTGAGCCCAATAAAAGCATCTCCTTCACTCCATAATGACTTCCTACTCCATTGCAAATGACAGTCGCTCAAGCTAATTGTCCACATTGCAAATTATGAGTGGTGAAATTACATCTTGCTAGAACGTCCATTGCTGAATGATGGCTCAGAGAGCTTGGAGATGGATAGATGTATCATTTTCTTTGTATGGCTTTGTATAGCTTTCAAATGGTTATGGGTGGATAATTGATCAAACATACACTGAAACAGACTCTTTTCTTGGTTAATTAGAAATTTGCATTGATGTGCAATTTTGCTTTGGTCAAAATAAAAAGTGTATGTGCATCCTTTTTAATCCTAACCACTGTCAAAGGCTACAGCAACGCTTGTGTCCCCAGAGCAGTCCCTGGAGAAGCTGCCTTTCTGTCCTCTGGTGAAACTTTGACAGATCAATGCGTCATCCGTTTGCTATCAGAGTGGAACTGGTTATTAAACCACCTGAGGGTCTTACTGTTATGTCACATTATGAAAGGAAATGAACGGATTGCGAAGTAATTTTTGGATTGGCCAGTTAGCACTGGAGAGTCCTTCAGAGTTAATCTTTTATTGCTAAAAATGACTCAACAATACATTATTTTTTTCTGGAATGCTTCAATTTCCCCTGTATCCTGAGAGCAAGATCAGTTACTGGCTCTTTGAATAACCTGAAATTCGCAGGCCATCAGTCATGATTCTTTTTTTCCATTCGTCACTCTTTCTTTTCCTATACCAACCCCATGACTGACATGAAGACTTCACGTTCTCAGGCTAATAGGCTCGTTTAGACAAATTGTAGTTGTACTGGAAAAGCAGTGCATGATGTGTAAAAAGACTCATGTTTTCAGACTGAGGTAAGATTATACTTTGGCTAAAATGTTTTACATACAGCATAGAAATCATGAGACACTGCATACTGCAAAGCAAACACGTTAAGGATCAACTAAATGTCCAGGTGAACAGTGAAACAGAATTTCAGAAGAATGCTGTGGTGAGTTTTTGTGCCATCTAGTGGTTTAAGGCTTGTTCACACCAAGAACAATTACTATAAGCTATAAATAGGTTCTTTTTTTCTAGAATGCTGCCATTTCCCCTTTGCCCTGTGAGCAGGATCAGTCAGTTACTTGGTCTTTGAATAACCTGAAATTCACAGCCCATCAATCATAACTTTTCTTTTCCATTTTTCTACCTGTCCTGTCTTCATGTCAATTAGAGAGGGGTTTTCAGGCTCTCTGGCTAATAGGCTCATTTAGACCAATTGTAGTGACACTGGCAAAGCAGTTCAATATCTCTCTTCACTGCACGAGGTGTAAAAAGATACGATTTTCACATACAACGAGAGGATGTATTGTAACTGAAAGGCTTTCCATACAAATGTTGAGATCTTTAGATTCTGCATTTTTATTTTATTTATTGTAATAAAATGTTCATAATTTTTTTTTTTATTACATTATGAGAAATGTATTACATTATAAACTCACCAAAAATATGTCATGTTGTCATACAAATATTAGTATTCCCTTACAGTACATTGTAAAAAATCTGAATCCAGTATTAAACTACCTGCAAAATGCAACACATTTTAAAATATTCATGCAACTATTATTATTATATTTTTATCAAACAAAGCATTGGTCCTTTACAGAACATTATTTAACACTGTTTGTCATTTAGCAGTATGTATACAAGTAGTAGTAGTAGTGATAGTAGTAATAGTAATAATAATTATTATTATTATCATTATTTATTATTATTATTTATTCATTAAGATTTTTAAATGTACTGTAAAGGAATTCTTTATGTTTAATAATAATAATAATAATAATAATAATTACATTTTGCAGTAGTTTAAGACTGGATTGTACTGTAAAATGTACTGTAAGTAGGGATGGCAATTTCAAAACTGCTTCATTAAACTTCAAAGCTTTACAGATCTTCTGTTTCGAATCAATTGGTTCAGAGCGTGTATGTATCAACCTGCCCAAGTCATGTGATTTCAGTAAACGAAGCTTTGTTACGTCATCACTGTTTCGAAACACTTCAAATTGTTAATGGTTGCGGGGCCAAGATGGCGGAGAGGTAGGTGGTAGTGTGTGTGTTTGCTCTTCAGGGAACTAAAGGTGAAGTGGTGAAATAACCTGCTACTTGGACTGGTGATAACATTAAAAACTGAGCAAAAAGTTATACGACTTCGATTTGACATTTTGTTTAGATGGGGAAAAGAGGAAAGAAGAAAGTTGACAAGTTTGGCTTGACACCATGTCTTCCAACGCATCTGACCCAGTCGATCAGTTTGAGGATTCAGCATCAACCGCGAGTAGTGCTGGATTGAAACTTCAGAAAGATGCCGAATCACAATGGTTTGACATGTCCGACTTTTGACATTGAGGTTGTTGTTGCGTCGCTCTCGGATACTCCTCAGAAGCCAGCTGCAAAAAAAAACAAGTGTGAATGGGAATGAAGATGTCTTGGCGGCTATTCGTGAGCTTGCTTCAAAACACGATAATAGTTTCAAACTAACATACCAGAAGATTTCAGTGATTGAAACTACCACCGAGGCAACTTCCAAACAAATCAAAAGTCTGACAGCGACGGTACAACAGCTTATTTTAGATGTTGATGTACACAAGGAGGCTCTCAATCATCTGGAAGCTGAGGTCCGCGTTCTGAAAGACGAAAATAAATTGCTGAAAGCAAGTGTACAGGAGTCCAAGCGTTACAGTTGGTGACGGTTTCTAAAGACTGCGGAAAAAGACAGCGAGGATGTCCGAAGTGTGGTCCTTAACATCTTAGGGAAGATTTCTCCTGGATTCAGAGATGTGCTCCAGGACAGTGTCGATGTCGTTCATCGTCTGGGTCCGAAGCGGGCAGAAGGGAAGGCCAGATTGATCATAATTCTCTTCTCACAGCGCCGTATTCGTGACATCATTTGGGGTGCTGCTAAAGGGTGCAAGTTTCTAACTGACAATAAACTGCGACTGCGAAGATAGAGCAGCGCGGGACAAGCTGTGGCCTCTTGTTAAGAAAGCAAGGGAGGATGGCAAGAAAGCAACCTTCCGTAATTCATTTGCTTTGATTGACGGGAAGCAAATCTTCTATTCGGATGTCATGTAAGCTAAACAGCTGTTTGCACTTATAGTTTCTCTCATGCAGAAGTCAAAAGATGAAGACTGACTGACAATATAATCCGTACAAAAAACTCTTAAACTGTGCACAAATATGAAGGTTACTATATTTGTTCTTTAATTGTTGTCACCTCACTATTAATCTCCTTTATGTGTTTATCACCTTGATCATTAAATTCTTTATGAGTTATTTCCCACCTCTCCCTTCACATTTAGGGTAAATCAAGGAAACTTTTTTGTGGGTTCTTGTTATGGAGTATATGTTTAAATCCTTGTCGGTTGAAACTTTAAATGTTAGAGGTTTGAGGGACAATCTAAAAAGAAAAGCTATCGTTTTATTTTGTAAAAGAAGTGCTGCTGATCTGATTTTTCTTCAAGAAATTCATTCAGGGGACCGGATGTTAAGTTTTGGAGGACACAATGGGGAAACTCAATTTTCGTTAGCCATGGCAGCAGTCACTCGGCTGGGACCGCTATTATGTTACATCGGTTTAAAGGGACTGTATTGGAAACTTGCTCTGAGGAAGGCAGATGGGTTTGTGCCGTAATGAAACAAGAGAATGCCACCTTTATAGCTTGTTTTGTATATGGACACAACTCTCGTGCTTCCAATAGGGTAATGTTCTCATCTTGTGGATAAACTTCAAAAGTGAAACAAAAAATATAATAACGCTTATTTTATTTTGGGAGGAGATTTTAATGAATGTATGGATACCTGAATAGATATCCCCCTAGACTTGATAGCAGGATGAATAATGATTTAATTTTTTCCCTTTGTGTTGATCTCTCCCTCACTGATGCATGGCGGTTCTTTAATCCTTCTACCAGAGATTTTATCTGGTCCAATAGAAGCTTGTCTCTTAGGTCTAGGATTGACTTTTTTTAACTATGTAAAATATACTTCTCATGTAACTGTCCCCTTATCAGATCATAAATTAGTTGAAATTAAATTGAGTGATATCAATGATAACCTGAGACTGAGGGGCTATTGGAATCTTAATAATGCCTTATTAAAATACAAAACATTTAATGAGAGTATCATTAATCTTACCGAGAATTATTTACGGATTAAGAAAAAATTGGGAGTTCTTTAAATACAAAGCTAGATATATTGAAGTTAGAAGAAGTAAGGAACTTAAAGATATTAAACATCAAACTGACTCAGACTTGATTAATAGATTTAATGCATTACTAGCTAAAGATAAGATTACAGAGGAAGAGAATTTGGAAATAAAAATATTAAATCTGGCCTTTGATAGAGCTTATTTGGAGTTGGCTAAAGGAGCATATATAAGGTCTCGGGCCAAATGGCTCGAGGAGGGTGAGAAGAATTCTAAAGTTTCAAAAAGAAATGGCCGGAGGAAAGCGCTTTCAGCACTTAACATTGATGGAGTTCTCTAAAGACCCCCAACAAAAATATCAGAATTTGTTACCAAATTTTATTTTATAGCAATCTTTATACCTCTAAATTTGATACTAAGATCTGTGAAAATTGTATTGATATAATTAAATACCATATTACAGTTATTGATCGGGATTATAGTCAAATTTGTGATGCTGATTTGTCAATAGATGAAATTAAGAAAGCTCTGCAATCAATGAAAAAAGGTAAATCCCCCGGTATTGACGGGCTTTCAGTAGAATCTTATCTCCACTTTTGGGAGATTATTAAACTGCCTTTATTTCATGTATAAGGAATGCATCAGTCAGGGAGATATGACCGCTACTATGAAACGGAGTTATCTCCCTTATATCTAAGCCAAGCAAGGACACTTTATTAATTGACAATTGGCGGCCTATTACTCTATTAACATTAGATTATAAAATATTAGCCTCGGCTTACGTTAAAAGATTAAGTACTGGGCTAGATTACATTATCTCAGAATCTCAGTTGGGATTCATGAAAGGCCGTCACATATCTAATAATATTAGATTAGTTTTAGATGTGCTAGATTATTCTGATCGGATTCATTCAAATGTCAATAATTATCATACTTTTTCTCGACTTTCACAAAGCTTTCGACTCCATAGAATGCAAATTTCTTTTTCGCATTTGGTAAATCATTTATAGATACTGTAACCATGTTTTATAGAGGTATTAACAGCTCAGTGATTGTTAACTTTGACACGTCCAAAAGGTTCGATATCTATCGTGGAGTCAGACATGGCTGTCCGATTTCGCCTTTTTTATTTCTTTTAGCCACAGAATTGCTTTGTCTAAGGATTAACCAAAATGCAAATTTGATAGGAATTTCTATATTTGATAGGGAATTTAAAATTGCACAGCTAGCTGACGACACCACATTATTATTGGAAGATAAAAAACAGTTACTCAATGCTCTGAATTTGGTCTAAAACTTAATATTCCAAAATGTGAAATTATTGCAATCCATGATATAGAGGAGACATCATTGGAAGGTATCCCAGTCAAAAATACTGTAAAATATCTAGGCATTCATATAACTAAGACAGATCTTTCTTTATACGGTAGAGTCCTTTTATCTAAGGCGGAAGGGCTCTCTCGCTTTGTATATCCCCCGCTCTCTCTCTCTCGGTTTATCAATGATAAAGCTATAAAAGAAATTAACAAAATATTTTTGGATTTAATTTGGAAAAATAAGCCTCACAAATTAAAAAGAGAAGTACTCTCTAACTCCAGGGGTGAAGGTGGCCTTGACTTTTTGGACTTTGCAGATACTATAAACACCTTTAAAGTAAACTGGCTGAAAAGATGCCTTATAAACGCAGTGTCATTATGGTTTTTCATTCCAAATAATATCTTCAACAAACTTGGTGGTCTGTCTTTCCTTTTAAAATGTAACTTTTTGCCTGGCAAGTTACCCATTTCCTTATCTAATTTTCATCAACAATGCCTTCTCTCGTGGAAACTATGTTTTGTCCATAGCTTCTCCCCGCACAAAGTTATCCTTTGGAACAACGCCGATATAACTGTTAGAAATAAGTCCCTTTTTTTCCCTAGATGGTTTAATAATAACTTGTATCTATTTTTTGATGATTTTGGTAATATTCTAAATTATAAGCATAACTTCCCAGTTCCACCAAAGGAATACAACACCTTGATAAAAGCAATCCCAGCAGGCTTAATCCAATTCATTAAAAATCACCTTAAGTTCAGCAAAGGTAACAGCGTTTATCCGGCTTTATGCTTGGATGGTATTGACATTTTAGATCGGAAGTGCAACAACAAACATATACGCAAAGTCTTTCAAATGAAGAGAAAGATTACGCTAAGGGGTAAATTCTATTGGGGTTCTCTTGTAACAGATATAAATTGGAGAAAAGCTTGGCTTTTGCCAAGTAAATTTTGTGTATCTAACGAAGTCAAGGAAATTCATTATCAAATCCTTCATAAGATCTATCCTATTCATTCTTTTATTTCTAAATACTCTGATGTTGATGAAACATGTTCTTTTTGTGGTTTTGTTGAAGAAACAATAGCCCATTTATTTTGTGATTGTAATATAACCAATCATTTTTGGACTGAATTAAGTTCTTTTATTTTTAGCCCCACAAATACGACTCAACTTTATTCACAAAGAGATTATCTTTTATTATGAAAACCCTTGAATCCCTTGAATACATTGTTAATTTTTTGTTTTATCTTGTATGCTAAAGTCTTCATCCACAAGCAAAAATGGCTCAAGTCTCCTTTAAGCTTTCCGCTCTTTCTTGCTGAACTTAACTTTTATTTCTTTCCTTGAACTTATAAATAACAAAAAAAGTGAAAAATTTGAGGCATTATGAAGATTTATTCAAAGTTATGTCTAAACCTTATTATGCTTTTCTTTCTGTCTATTGTGATGTATGCAAATCCAGAACATTCTTGTTTTTTGTTCCTTATTATTGTTCATTGTAAGATTTACAACCTCCTTTCATTTCCCTGATTTTGTATGTATAAGCAATAAAAATAAAATTATTCTGCAATTTAAAAAAAAAAAAAAGCTAATGGTTCACCGCTAGGGGGCAGCAAAATGTGGGTGCAGATGCGAGATGACCTACATTAATATTTCTGAAATAATCCGCTAATATTTCTCTAGCACGCACGGTTGGCGAATCCATGCCTATAGAGAAGAAAACCCTTTCTAGTCCCTGCCCAGCGCGACGTGTGTCACAGCATTAGTCCGGTTGTTTGATGAGAGAGTTTATTTGAACTGAACTGAACTCGAAAACATCTGAAGTTATGGCAAACATTACAGACTCACTCGCACCATCCCACTACAACCGTCTGCCTGTCTTTATCTATCTCCTCCCCCAGTCCATACAAAAAATCCCATCACGTGACCACGTGTACTGTGTCATGTTTATGTTATGTTTATGTTATGTTTATGTTTTGTTGATGTTTTGTTGTGTTTTGCTATGCAATGCTTGCTAAACTGCATTCTTGTATTTCTGGAGAGCGTGTGGCGGCGCCTGACTAATCGGCTGCGGCCCGGAGGCTTGCTCCAAACTTCATTTCGTTATACTGTACTTGTACATGTGTAATGACAAATAAATAACTTGTAACTTGTAATTTGTCATACACACTTTAAGAATCCGTCCAGCAGCGGAAGACTGTTATTCTGCACGGAACTGTGGAAAAACTGAAAGGGGCACCGCAGGCACGGGTTGCTCTTTGGTTGACCAATCAGCGGAAAGGGGCGTTTCACGCAAGCCTACGCGTGCAACTCGATGATGCAAGCCTTTAATCCATTTTCTATCTCTGAACCTAAAAATATAAAAGCAAGCCGAATTCTCGTTTTTTTATTTTTTTGAAAAAACGAAAAATGAATAAATGAGCCGTTCTCATTTTTCAACTTTCAATATTAGATCGAAAAACGAATGGACGCAACGTACACGGACCTCGCAGATGCAGAACAATTCATTATGTCGGTGTGAAATAAATGTAAATGTGGTTATGGAAATGTAGAAATTAAAGCTAAAGCTCCAATCGCCTCCCAAAAATCCTGAAAAAAGTCCATTAGTGCCTCAGAGACAACTTCACTCGGAGAAGCCGTCGATCTCAGCTGTCAATCATGACGTCACACCCCCCGTTTTTATAGCATCAAATAACTAACTAAAACTAAACTTATTTAAAAAACTAACACTTGAAATGACATCATCATGATAAAAACTGCCTACAATGACAAACCAACTTTGGGAAAAAATTATTTGAAGTGTAATTTGATTGTTAGTTTGTCTCGAGTATGAAGGTATTTTTGGTGCAAAACAACTGAACACGTGTGAGAGTGGAATTTGTAGCTGTAGAGCATATCCACACGTGTGTATCAATACATTTGAAGTCACAGAAAAAAATCTTTTAGTTGTAAACTTGTAAATTTTTTTCTCTCACCTACAAACTTACAAACAACACAGCAGTTACAGCTTCACACATTCTTCACTGCAGGTGCACAAATCCTGTTCTACGAATCACACATCAAGAGACTCATACGCTCCCTTTGGACTTGTCTTTCAGCCGCCTGCTCATGGAGATGTTTATTTGTGGACGCGTATTAATTTGCGGATGTGCAAAATGTGTCCGTTACTTCACATTTTTGATACGGGTGTGTGAATGCGTTTTGCACCATATTCACTGCAGCAACTGTAGCAAAAATGTGAGCGTATGAGTTTCTTCATGAGTTCGGTAAAATTGCCAATATATTCACAGATTCAAACTTCCCGAATCAATAACTCATGAGCTAAACATTGTTAAAACAAATGACACCTCTTGAACGTACGAGCTACAACCACATTTTGCTCAAAACGAACCTTATAATAGGCTGTCTCCATGAGCAGGTGGCTGAAAGACAAGTCCAAAGGGAGCGTATGAGTCTCTTGATGTGTGATTCGTAGAACAGGATTTGTGCACCTGCAGTGAAGAATGTGTGAAGCTGTAACTGCTGTGTTGTGTTTGTAGGTGAGAGAAAAAAAATCTACAAGTTTACAACTCCTAAAAGATTTTTTTCTGTGACTTCAAATGTATTGATACACACGTGTGGATATGCTCTACAGCTACAAATTCCACTCTCACACGTGTTCAGTTGTTTTGCACCAAAAATACCTTCATAGGCGGGTGTTATGACCTATACTGGGACCAACCACCGGGGGGCGATCGAGGCGCGGAGGCTTCAGTTTCTGAGAGGAGTGCTACAGGCATGGTTTGGCCTGGGTTTTTGTTGCATTTACACTGTTCTGACCAGCAGGGGTCGCCGTGGAGACGGGTATCAGATTGATTCGAAGCAACTGTCTCAGTGTTTCGTGAAGCCTCGGTCTGCCCATCACTAACTGTAAGGGAATACTAGTATTTGTATGTTTTAAAAGATATTACAATTTTTAACAAAGGATACACTGGAGGCAAGTTGAAGTGAGAACCCAAGTGCAGTTTTATTTAACAAAACATGAGCAGATAGAAAAACAAAGACTTGGCAAAACAAGAACTTAAACTCACCAACAATGGGTTACACGATAAGGTGACCAGATTTCTGAAACGGAAACTGGGGAGATTTCCTATTTGAGTGGTCAAAACATCAGTAAAATCTCATTTGTTATCATCTATTATTCAAAAAACAGGGACAATATATTTTTTGAAAGTTTTTTGTTGTTGTGGGCTCCCAATATTATTATTAACATTAATAATTATTATGATTTAGTTTGATTATTACGATTTTTGGTCTGGTTTTAAAACTTAAAGCAGTTTGCAACTTTACAGCACCCGCAAAAAAAAAAAAAAAAAAAAAAAAAAAAAGTTAATAGTAACCACTGTAAATCACAAGCCGTTCAAAACAATATTATAACATGACTTAACTCAAAAATAAAACAAGATAAATATGATATGATGACTAAAACTATTTAACAAATATATTTGTATTTAATACTTTAATTTTCACAAGTTTATACTGTATATATCAGGCTACTTTAATTTGTGCTTGAAAATAACTCATCTTTAATTGGTCTTGTTATTTTGCATTTTAGGCTTATTTTAAGCATTTGTTAAGTGTTAATACACATTAAGTATTCTGCACATGTAAGTTAGTTTTATAGTTCAGATGTGTGGTAATCACTGCGTTGTGACTACGGAATTTTTGGGGACAAAACAATCCTGCACCCTGTCAGGCTCTGTTATAAAGTACATGCAAACAGTATCACTTTAATTTAACATGAATAGTTCGTATGTCAATAGTTAGTATTGATATTTGACGATAATGGCGCTCTGCTCTCGGTTACGTTCTTTGTGAAGTAGTAGCGGCGCGCGCGACCAAGTACAGTCAACGTAGAACAATCAAGACAATGAACCAATGACAGAACGGAACTGAGAACCCACATGACTAAATCAACCAATAACAGCACGACTGTGATAGAGTAGATAACCCCGCCGGGCACAGCGCACACTCATACACATACACTTACCACACTATTCTCCCCTCCCTCTGTTTGGTTGTCGGCAGAGCGGGTGCACACGCAGCTGATAGCCCATGGACAGTTTCACACACTACATGCTCCATTTCTCTGCTATAGTTGTTTCCCAATCACACATAGTACATCTCAAACATTTTTCCCGTTTATCTGTGATTGTCGTGCGTCGCGAGTGTTTGTCAGGACTGGTTGGTGGCGTGGGCGAAACCGAGCACTTGAGCGGCGCACGCTTATGACGTCACTGTTAGCGCCATGGCGGCACACTAAGTGCAAAGTCCGGCGAAACCATTTGTGTAGAGGGGGACTGTCCAAAAAAAGAAAGTGTCACAAGTCATGTGTTTATGTTTTGATTTTGTTTTGTTATGTGTTTCATTATGGTTTATTTGAGGATTTATGTTCAAACTTGTGTCTATTGTATATGGGTGAAGTTTGATGGACTATAGATTATTTTAATGACCAAAGAAATGGTACGTTCATAGAAGGGGCGGAGAAAGGGGAAGCAAAAGATATATATACTTGGACTTTTGTATATATCTTCGGTGCTGCAAATAAATTACACCTTGCATGACAGTGCTGTTGTGGGTAGAGCCATCATTCTTTTACCTTCAAAAACAAACCCTCACGGTATCCAACGCAGATCCCTAGGGGTCGCTTTGTGAGCAAGAGTGATCACTTGAGGGGACAATGGAATCACATGACAAACCGGAAAACAAGATAAGAACATCATGAAACAAAACCAAAACACTAGACATTACACAGTTAGTTTATAATGTGAGTATATGTGACCAATCACGGAAAGTAGCGACACAAGTCGGTTCTGAGGCATTTTGAGATCTCACAGATTTTGAAAGTGTAGTCTTCAAGCTTTCCAACGATGTGTAACACATGGAAATCTGAAAATATTTGGAGAAGTTGTGGCCTTTTGAAGGTAGGCACTCAAAAAAGCTCAAAAGGGAGAAAACGGCCTCTAAAGATTGTGCAGTTCTCACCTGTTCTCACCTGCTGGGAGTGACAACAGGGCTCATTTACATCTCATTTAGATAAGCCATACCCCCTGTAAAGCTGCATGGTTGCATAGCAACGACAGACACAACGGGAAAAATCGGACCGCATACTATTAATAATAAAGGATAATGTGCATTGTAAATGTCAGTAATTTATCTTTTTTGAATTGATGTCATTGTGTAGCATTAGGACTTTTTGAACAGGATTCTGTGATAACCGTGATCATTTTGGTCACTATAATCATGAAATGAAATTTTCATTCCATTTCATCTCTAGTTATGATCAACTATGATAAACTAAAATCAACTATAATTATGTGTTTTTATAGTATAATATGCAAAGTACCATTTTCTATAAGAAAAAAAATCTCAGATTCTGTTCTTTTCTCTGACATTTAAGGGTAACATAGGCCTGCAAATATATAATTCTGAACATTTCGAAATTCAGAATTATAAGCTCCCTCCAAACCCTTCCTCTCATACATCTATCCATCCGTCAATCTGTCCAATCTTTAACCAGTTGAAATCAAAACGATGAAAAAATCGTGACAGAGAAAGAGCCACGTCTCCTTTTGTTTCAGATCACTGTCGGTCCATCTGTATGTTAGTGTTTTGTGTGTACATGTGTGTGTATCTGCCAGTGTCGGGTGTTTAATAAAACAGTTTGGATAGTTGTTAATACAGCGTTCCCACAGCTTGGTTAACTTCAAATTCAAGAACCTTTCAAGGACTTTCCAGGTCCAATACCCTCAAATTCAAGGACTTAATGTGGGGACACATTTCAAGTGAGAGCAAGGTTACATCGTGTTACCTTGTAAAATACATTGCTACAGTTTTCATGTGTCAAACACAACTATGCAAACAGCTTTTTTTTGCATTTATTTTTGGCCATATGACAGAGGTCTGATATTCTGTTTGTCATATTTCTGTTTTGCATAAAACTGAAGAATATTCGGTATATCCTATACTGTATTCTAAAATGATCTGATATTAACTTTTGCATGGATTTTATTGAAAAGAGCTTAGGCTCATGTAACCAGTCTATTTTTGCAATATTTCACGGTGTGTCTGTGAAACGCTGAGGTACCGTAGTAGTTTTGTGCATGTGTGAACATCATGACAACGTACAACACAAAGTACCTCACGCGGGAAACACTTAACGTAACGCGTAAATGCAAGTAACTAACGTAAATCAAGCATAGTCCACGAAGTGTTGGCGAATTAACATATTATCGGACTGGAGAGAATAATATGGAATTTCTTCCAGAAAACTTCTTGCATAAAATAAATTCAAGCACTTTCAAGATCCTGTATCTATGTATGTTTATTTTCAAAACCTTTCCAGGGCCTTGAAATGTTTTTTTTCAGATTCACAAACTTTATTCACAAGCATAAGACAATGGTCTTTGTGACAAAGTCCAATGATATCACATCCGCATCCTCTCCTGTGGTACATTGGTCCTGGCTGGAGAGGGTTTGAGGGAAAGTGCAACTGTAGGAGACAGAGGGAGAGAGGGAACTTGGATTAGATTAAATTCAATTTGTGTATATTCATAACTGTCTAATAAAGATAAAAATGACTATATTGATGCTATTCTGCATTTGCGCTATTATCAGGTTGCTTATTCTCATGCACCAAATCGCCCTTTAAAGGACATTAATAAAGTAAAGTAAATGTGAAAAAAGTAAAGGTCTAAAGTAAAGGTTAGAGCCAGAGCAAATCTTTCTGCAGGCAGCAGTCATGTCGTTGTACACAGCCCTCTCTTTCTGCACAAGGGAAAGATGATCTTGATGCTTCTTTACTGCTTCAGACTTTCTATCATCTGGGAGGTTTGCACTTCGTATCAGCTGCTCGTTATTGCTTTGGCACTGCCAGCAGAGATCTGTGCGCGGTCGGCAACTTTTGATGTGTGGGAGAAGTCGGTTCCCCAGTGCTTTGAAGCTGATTTTACAAACTGCACACTCACCTGAAAAACAGATATTGCTTATGGTTAATTGTATTGTAATTGCTAATAGTGCTTTGCATTATTTCACATTATAAGCACTCAATTCTAAATCAATGTTTACACATATGAAGCTCCTTAGCAGATTTCACGTAGAGAAGCCACACTGAGGCCTTGGACACATGAGTTGGCAGCAACTTCACATGCCAATCCTTATACCCATGCTATGATGGCATTGTCTTCTGCATAGTTTTTTATGAAGCCCACAACTCTGTTGATATCCTCAGGGCTGATGAACCTGGTTGGTGGACGTGGAAGTGAGTGCTTCTTCCTCAAACGTGGTCTTGCCTCATAGTGTTTGACTATATCAGCCAGGATGTCTCTGCCAATGCTGAAAAAAAAAAAAAAATTGTGTTTAACATCATGCTAACAGGCATCTTGTCACCTATATCAGAATGTATTGTACAAATTATAGGTACTTTTACTTTACTGAAGTAAATTTTATGATGAATACTTTTTACTTTTACTTCACTACATTTTAGAGTCTATCTGTACTTCCTGGTTTAGACCTCAGTTAGTGGTTAGACCTGGTTTGAGTCAAAGGATTAAAAAAATCCTGTACATTAAACTCTTCATAAATATTTTTACTTTTGACTTATAACGCACATTTTACGGCCACGGATACTTTATACTTTTACTTAAGTAGGAATGTAATCTGATACATTTACTATTGCGTTAGTAAATCCTTGTTAAGAATATTAAATTCTAAAATTATTAGCATTGCATTCAATTCTAGGATGCTAACAGGCAGGTTTACGTGAGCTAAGTCATTCACACCAGTCAATTCAAGCAATTGAAGCATTATTCAAATTAATAGCAGATGCTAACATTACCATCTAAAAGCTCATTATAGTAATGGGGTTTTTTGGCAAGTGATACGATGCTAACGATTACAATTAAAACGACAGTCCTGAGCTAGCTAATAACAATAGGTAGGTATGGGAAGGTCTAAACATGGACTAAACATGAGATAACGTGTACGTGTTCTTAGAATGAACACAAAACGACAAACTTTGTTTATGGAAACTCACCCCATAAGAAACAGAAAAGTATTCTTGCAGATCTTGTTGCCTCCAATGAAATAAGTTGTTCGGGCACACTTTCTCTTTGTCGGGGTCTTCGGGCAGAGAGTTCTCTTTTCTCCTCGTGTAGCATTTACAGTCAAAGTTATGCATTTTCCCCATTTCTCTGTCTTTATCCCCATCAAATGTTACTGCTGATATAGCCATGCGATACTCTTTGCGGTGTCCATCTTCACTGAATTTTGATATCAGCTAGAGCCGGCCAGAGCGCTGCATAATAAGTAGCCACGCTTCCCTTGGAGGGCGGGGGCAATGGAAATACACACAGACAATGACACGCCCCTACTGTGTGCTAGAATCTCAGAAAAACAAGCCGATTTCAACCCCAAAATGTACACTTTTAAATATACCAATACTGCTATCTCAAACACGGAGAGGCTTCTTCGTGATCTCAACTAACAGATTCTGCAAAAAAGCGAACACCACCAATTTTGAAAAAAAAAAACCCACTTCTTTCTCATTTTGCTCGAAAGTTGTGCTGCCGACTTGTGTCACTGGTTTCCGTGACGGGTCACATATGTGTATGTGAGTTTATAATGTAATAAAATCTTGAGCTCATAATGTAATACAAATGTTTACATTTTGATAACTTATTACATTATGTGACTTTTGTCAATGTTTCTTTTTGTAAATCATTATAAATGAATCATGTTAGTATCCCTTCTGATCAGCTTAGATCTATAAATGTCCAGTCTGGTCCAGACTAGAAGTGCTAGTTTGGTGCCGTTTTAGCTGTTAGGCATTTTTGAACATGACAATGTTTTAAACTTCATAGACTTCACTGAATGAGCGCCGATGTACACATGCGCACATCACAATATATATGATCAAAGAAACGTCTCAAGAGAAAACATTTTATAGTATCTAAAGCTGTAAAAAGATATAACTTTAATGCCGTTCTTACATCAAACAGCTGAAGAACATTTTTAATGACAAATCATTTAATAATTGAGCCATAACTTTTTAATATAAGCCTATTCTGACCTTTGCGAGAGTGTTTTGCAGGTGTTTTAAATGAAGTGGACGGCCGTCCATCATCTGCTCCCTCCTGGCTGCTGCTCTCCCACTTCCTCTTCCTGTCAGCCTGACCTGTGGACACAGAAAGAGCCAACTCAGAAGGCAGCGGGGCAAAATATCCTGGTAGTTCCTGGCTCAGTGTCTGGGTCGGGTCTAGCAGCGGATCCTGATCGTGGTCATCAGAACCAGAGCCCCGATGGGCCAGAGATTGATTTGTAGCCATTTAAAAAAGAGCAAAGGGCGAAACAATTTGGACAGAGTGTAAACTATTTTGTGTAAACTATCGATTTTTTTAATTTTTTTAATTTTTTTTTTTTTAGGACAAGAAGAAAAATTATCGATGTGGTAATTGTGCTCAGTGCAATAATACATTTAAAAATATATTTTATCCAAGAACTGGTAAAAAAAAATATAGAATTAATTCTATGATCACGTGCGTCTCTACGCATGTTGTTTATTTGATCCGATGTCCTTGTGGTTTGGGTTATGTTGGAAAAACGTCACATCAATTAAAATTATAATTAGTGAGCATAAGAGTTCAATTAGAAGAAAAGATGTTAATTATCTGGTTGCGGCCCACTTTTGTACATTGAATCACGATGTGTCCTCTTTACGTCTTTGTGGTATTGAAAAGTGAGTGTGCCACATAGAGGGGGCGATATTGAATTGCTCTTACGTGAGTTGTTTTGGATTTTTACCCTTCAGACTTTATGACCTATGGGTATGAATGATGAAGCTTTATTTAATGTGATGTTATCTTTGTTTTTGTTTTTTTCCATGTGTTATTTATTTACAATTGTTTATGTAGCTATATATATATATATATATATATATATATATATATATATATATATATATATATATATATATATATATATATATATATATATATATATATATGATATTGTGGTGCTAATGATTTTGCTAATGATATATTCAGTCATTGAGCGTGATTGGTTCTCTGCAATGACTGGCCATGTTATCTTTTAAATGTGATAGAGTTTGAGTAAAATGTGTATATGCCTGATGAAGGTCATGAGACAGAAACATTGCTAATAAAACGTTTTGATATTTTCTGCAAGTATCAATAGTGTGTGGGCTTTCCTTTTATTTTTGAGATTTTTGGATTTGTTTATCCTCTTTCCTACGCACCTATCCATTACCAACAGGTGTGCCATGGTAATTGTCAATTAATTAACTAGGAAAAGTAAAATTAAAATTAAAACAGTCCAGTAGGTGGAGACAGACACAGAGAATGCATCTTTAAACTAAAGACAATAACAGAACAATAACTAACATATTGTGCGATGAGGTAGAGGTCGGTGTGAAGTCATTGTACTGCAGAGTGTAAACTAGCATAATGAGGTTTATTTATTACAACAGGAAAAGGAACAAGTAACAGAAATAAAATTAAGAAATAGAAAATACAAGAAATTAAACCCAGAGCTTAAGTTAAATTAAACCCATCTTACAAACCAAGAGACCCAGGAGTAGTGAGTCGTAACTAGGGCTATTTTGATAATCAATTAATCTGTCGATTATGTCTTATTAATCGGATTGTAAAATACAATATTTTTTCATTATCTATAAAGTTTTTTCATCTATGCAATGCTGTCCTCAAAACAATGTGTAAATAAAAGCAAAAACAAATATAGTGAATGTGTCTATAGCTAATGCTAAACATTAAATGCAAAAGGGTTCAAATATAAACATTACATTATCAGAGTTATATATCAGAGTTATGAAAAATGATGGATGTAACCCAACTCCCAGAAGAAGAGCCTGCTGATGAAAATAGATGTGACTGGCAGTTTATGAGCAATAAAATTACATTTTAAAATAAAAGGTAGACCTCCAATTTTATTAAAGATTAGTAATGTAACGACTCGTCACTCGGCGTGGGATCCATATGCAAGCTTTATTAATATTGTGTCGAATGAAACCCTTGGCTAATTCTTCCTCTATGTATTTCTTCATGGTCTCTGATTCAGGCTGTGAGAGGGGAAATATGTGAGAGGGGTAGAGCCAGGGAGGAGATCGATGGCGCAATCGCAGGTCCGGTGCGGAGGCAGTTTGGATGCTTTGGCATTACTGAAGGCGACTGACAGGTCAGCTTATTTGATTGGGAAGTTGAGGTCAGGGGTTTTCTCTTCTGATACAGTAATGGACCAGACAGGCGGAGTGAGATATGAGAGAGACATTCGGGCTAACAGGATCGGCTCCACTGGACGATCTGACCAGTGGAGAGTGGTCGAGACTCTGGAGTGCCCTTACTAGCTCCTCTGTGAGCGATGTCAGGCGGTCCAGCTGATGTTGGTGTGCTGTGAGTTGACTAGGCTGGACAGACAGCACCGACGGAAGATGGGTAACTGTCGCTGGATTGTGGGGTGGCAAAGTTTTCTGTAACGACTCGTCACTTGGCGTGGGATCCATATGCGAGCTTTATTAATATTGTGGTCATACAGGCAATGGTCAAGCACCAGTAAACACAGCAAAAGGGGCACACACAATCGTGGTCGATGGACAAGCAATAGGTCAGGGCAGGCAAAGAACAAACACAAGTCCAAAACAGAGCAGAGAGTCAAAAGGCAGGCAGCAGAAAGAAAGGGTGAAAGAAAGTCAATTGAAAGTCTGGCGAGGGAGCCCTCTAGTGGTCAGAAGAGGGAATCACGGAGTTCATCTCTGTCACAATTAAAGTATAAAGCCCATACCAATTTTGTATTTATCAAACATCTTTTAAGCCTGTTTCTTTTAAAAGTGTTTTTGGACTTTAAGTCCAGCATCTCTTCTGCTATTGGAAATCACTGATTTTTTTAAAATCCGGCTGGAAATATTATTTGTCAAATAAATACCCACATTACCCAAATATTTTACAGTTTCTGCGACTGAAATACCTTAAATTAAATGATGTACAATGATACGTATAGCTACACTGATTACAAGACCCACAGCGATAGTTACCTTCTGGAATGGGTGTTAATGTAGTTTGTGTTGTTATAGGTGGAGGAGATAAATCTGATCTCACTACATTATCTCTTAAATCACAACCACGTTTAAAGACTGTGAGAGTGTTACGTTCCACGCCTGTCCCGGACTCCATTCCCCAGAATCATCCCTGCCTCACACCTGTTTGCACTTCCTCGTCATCTTTCCTGCTCTCCCCGGATTCCCTGCACCTGGTCCTCGTCATCTACACTCCCTTTATATGGAACTCACTCCCAACACTCCTTGTCCGTTGTAATCGTTACGTTGTGTTTATACCTATGTTGTTGTTGTTGTTGTTGTTGTTGTTGTTGTTGTTGTTGTTGTTGTTGTTGTTGTTGAGTTTGGCTCTATTAAATCCATCTTTATTTTGAAGTCCGCCTCCTGTTTCATCTCTGCAACAACCTAGAACTGTAATAGAGAGGGGGATTATGGAGAAATTCAAGTCTTGCGTCAAATTGCAAAATATGCCAGTGCTGGTTAATTATCTTTTTGATTTGCTCTGTATGTTTAGTGTATTTGGTAGTAAATATTACAGAGAATTTTCTTTTTTCTTTAATAGAGTCAAACGGGACCGATCTTCAATTTTTTGTTCTGCTAAATTAATTTTATTAACATTTTTTGTATCAGTAAGATTGTTATTAAAGTCCTCCTGTCTACTACATATTCTTTTTAGTCAGTACATTTGGCTGTAAGGAAGGCTATTTGTAACATAGTTTCAACAGATATAGGGAAGAAGGAGGCGGGAACCGGCGAACATTTAACAACTTTAATCAAAAATAAACAAACAAAATACAATGCCGGCGGCAGCCCCTTACGGACGACTGGCGCCTAAAAACAAAACAAAAACACAACATAATAACGGCGGCAGCCCCTCACGGCCGACTGCCGCCTACATACAAAACAAAACGCAACATAAAGTCCAGGCCTGGTCCTCTCTCGTCTTACACTGTCGTCGCTCCTCCTTTTATGCTCCCGTCACTCCTCCATGAGACGAGACCGGTGTGGCGAACAGCTGACGCTCATCATCATTCGCCACCGGCCCGCTCTCACGGTCCCTCGCCTCGCCACACTATTCTTTAGAGGTAACGGATGGTAAGAGTCTGCTCTCAAAAGCGTGTTACAGGCTGTTGGTTTCTTAAGAGATCCATATATAAACAGTTATTGTCATGAATTATCCTTAAATCCAAAAAGATAATTTAATTTGGATCATAGTCCATAGTAAATGTAAAAAAATCAGAAGAGTCATTTAAGAGATCAGCCGGGCGGATGCTCGCTATAGCGCCCTATTCAGGACCACACACAACTCGGTCTCTCGGACCGCACACAACTCAGCTTCCGGACCACACACAACTCTGTCTAATTGTTCGCACACGTGATTTCAGTATCTATCCCATAAACGAATCAATCACGTTGCATTTGCCACAGAGTCAATCTTCCCTTATGGTTTACCCCTAACAATTAAATTTTCAATTTAACCAAATTCTGTTTAAAAAATTCCCCACCTTTAAAGGTTGTCTCTTACCAGAAGCGTCCTGTTGCCACCTCAGGTTCATTTTCTCTAATTCCAGTGGTCGGATTGGATTTGGATTTTAACACTCAGGCATAGCAAACAGAAAACACATGCATGATCCTTTGATATATGGATGAATCTCTCATTCAGACTCTCATTCATAATGATTAAAATTAATTTTCTTCTATGATTCAATTTTCCCATAACACACACCTTTTATTTTGTTGATAATTTTTCAAATAAACTGTCAAATCATGTCTAAATATTGATACTTTTCACTACTATGCGGGATCATATACAAATTATGCCATACTTTAAAGCTCAATAGCATTACAGTTGGTTTGGATACTGTAAGTCATTCTGTTCAAATGCTATTGAGCTTTAAAGTATGGCATATTTTGTATATGATCCCGTACAGTAGTGAAAATCATCAATATTTAGACATGATTTGACAGTTTATTTGAAAAATTATCAACAAGATAAAAGGTGTGCATCATATAGCTGACACTTAGATGAACACTTTACAGTTGTCAGTGTGCATCAAACAAAGTGCTGGTTAAATAACTGAGCAGAGACTACAGGTGCCTGTTAGTATAACAACTGATCATCTGGTCCACAGACCAGATGATCTCAAAGACTCAGGAAAAAAAACACATAGTAACCACTTCCTACCAAATGCCAAATCATACTTATCTGACCATTATCAGTTTGTAGCAGTAAATGAAGAGATGTCACACCGATCACAAGTTCATTATGGAGTACCGCAAGGCTCAGTGCTAGGACTGTTGCTCTTCACCCTGTACATGCTACCACTGGGAGATATTATTAGAAATCATGGCGTTAGTTTTCATTGTTATGCTGACGATACTCAACTCTATATTTCTTCACGCCCTGACGAAACTTACCAATTCACAAGATTAATGCATAGCTGATATAAAACATTGGCTGACCAGTCATTTCCTGCAACTTAATTCAGAAAAAAAAAAAATGGTCCAATAAAAAGTTATAGTTATTACTATATAGTTATAGTTATTAAAAAGTTATTACCTCTGCACGTAATAACCTAGAATACTATCTAACACTTGATGGCTGCTCTGTCAAGTCCTCGTTGTCAGTGAGGAACCTGGGTGTGCTCTTTGATACCAATCTCTCATTTGAAAGCCACGTTTCTAGCATCTGTAAAACTGCATTCTACCATCTTAAAAATATATCAAAATTACGACGCATGCTCTCAATGCAAAATGCTGAAAAGTTAGTTAATGAGCTCAAGGCTGGATTATTGTAATGCTCTACTGGGTGGTTGCCCTGCTTGCTTAATAAACAAACTCCAGCTGGTCCAAAACGCAGCAGCTCGAGCTCTTACTAGAACCAGGAAGTATGATCATATTAGCCCGGTTCTGTCAACACTGCACTGGCTCCCTATTAAACATCGCAGTCAAATCTTGCTAATTACTTACAAAGCGCTAAATGGTTTAGCTCCCCAGTACATGAGCGAGCTCTTAACGCATTATACTCCATCACGTATATTGCGGTCTCAAAACTCTGGCCAGTTGATAATCCCTAGAATATCAAAATCAGCTGCAGGCGGTCGATCCTTTTCCTATTTAGCACCTAAACTCTGGAACAGTCTTCCTAGCATTGTTACCGTTTTCTTATAGAGCCGCTTTACAGCTGAAATTAACTCATTGAATAATTTTCCTTTATATATATGAATAATTTTATATATATATATTCTGTTATAGAAATAAAGCTGACGTGACTTGACTCATATTACAATAAATGTACGTTTCGATGAATTTGAGGTATATTATTGCCTCATAATTTAAAAAAAAACATTCTGCACCCTGCTATGTAAAATGTTGTGTTATACTGAAGGATCTTTATCTTAAAGTGTGTGCAGGATATTAAAAGACTTTAATATATAAATTGCAGTCTTTTAATTATAATGCAAAATGTAAGAATACAGCAGCTATGGCTAAGACAGGCTTCCATATCATTGTAACATTATCTTTATCATTATTCAGTCTGAATGTACAGGCCTGTTTCCATGAGAACTCTTCCATGAGAGCTAAGGAAGGAAGGATAAAACAAAGGCTGAATTCCGAATGGCAAAAATAGTACTAGTATACTATTCTGAATTGTATGTTCAATAAGGGTGGAAAAATAAGGAAAACTGAATCTGAAGAACCAATGAGAATCTTCTGGTAGCGTAAGCTCCCATTGGGGCAAGTCTGGAGAATCATGACTGTTAATGAAGAGGGAGGGATTAGCGTTAATTAGTCAAAATCTGTAGAATACAAAAAGGCCAAAGGGCAGCATCTCAACAGTGTGACTAGCTGTTGAACAAAGGCAGGAAGTTGGTGTGCAGTGCAATCTCTGGCACTTTGTGTGTGGGTTTGTGCTTTCTGTCATGCTGTTCCACAGTGGAGTAATCTGCCCCAGAATTCTCAAGCTCTGATGTTACGGAAAACTGACCCGTGGGTTCAACAGCAAGCCAGTCAGCAGTTTCCTCAGCAGGTTCAGAAACAAGCTAGTCAGCAGTTTCCTCAGCAGGTTCAGAAACAGCTAGTCAGCGGTTTCCTCAGCAGGTTCAACCTAAGCAGCCAGTGGTGCAGGAAGAGCCCCTTGACAAATGTGTTGTAGCTGATTCTGAGCATATCCAATGTGGCCCACCTGGTATCAGTGGTGCTGAGTGTGGAACACTCAACTGTTACTATAACGGACAGCAGTGTTACTATGGGAAGGCAGGTAAGAGTGTTGAGTCAATGCAAAGGGGTTCATGTTAAACTGCTACTCGGCAATAACCTGCTCTTGTACCTTGCTCCAGTGACTGTCCAGTGTATAAGAGATGGTCAGTTTGTGGTAGTGGTGGCTAAAGATGTCACTCTGCCTCGATTGAGCCTGGATTCAGTCCGTCTCCTGGGTGGAAATGACCCACCTTGCAGTCCTGTGGGATCCACACCTTCCTTTGCCATATACCAGTTCCCTGTTACTGCATGTGGCACGAGCATGATGGTGAGTAGCTGCTTGCGGTTCTATTCTGCATGGCTTAGAGTGGACTGGATGCCAACAGTTACTATTTGCAGGAGGACAGTGGATATGTGGTGTATGAGAACCGAATGATCTCCTCGTATGAAGTGGGTGTCGGACCACTTGGTTCCATCACAAGGGACAGCCATTTTGAGTAGGTGTTTTTTTTATTTTTTATGCTTTAGCATATTTGTTAGTCCTTGACAAATGCTACAAGCTCACTGTTTGTTGTCCAGGCTTCTCTTCCAGTGTAGGTACTCTGCTACTTCTGTGGAAGCTCTGGTTGTGGAGGTCAAGTCTGTTCCTGCACCTCCACCAGTAGCTGCTCCTGGACCCCTCAGGGTGGAGCTTAGACTGGCAAATGGTCAATGTGTCACCAAAGGCTGTGCAGAAGGTAAGTGTCTCATCCAAGTATGGATGATTTTTCTAAAACTCCAGGTTGCAGCAGTTTCTGGTTAAATGCCGTGTTCTTCCTCAGGGGACGAGGTGTACGCGTCCTACTACAGTGACTCTTATCCGGTCACAAAAGTCCTGCGGGAGCCTGTGTATGTTGAGGTGTGCATTTTAGAGAGGACTGACCCCAACGTTGTCCTGATGCTGGGACGTTGCTGGGCGACATCAACCCCCAGTCCACTCAGTCTACCCCAGTGGGACCTTCTGGTCGATGGGTGAGTAAGGCTGGTCTTTATCCATCTAGTGTGCTTTAAGGCACTTCTGACTGCCTCTTTGCCGTTCAGATGCCCTTACAGGCTGACCGTTACCTGACCACATTGGTTCCGGTGGCTGGATCTTCTGGTCTTCAGTTCCCAACCCACTACAAGCGCTTTGTTGTGAAGATGTTCACATTTGTGGATCCAGCATCACTGGCTCCTCTGCAGGAAACCGTATGCTCCGCAGCCTTACCTGAACCCTTGACATTAGTCGTTTTATAGCGATTTCTGTGGCTTGACCCTTTTCCCCCTCTGTTAGATCTTCATCCACTGTAGTACAGCGGTGTGCCATCCCTCTTCTGGCTCCTGTGAACAAAGCTGTGCTAGGAAAAGTGAGTGCTTGCTGACTTCAGGAACCGTGAGACTTTTGGTTTTTAAATGCCCCTCACGATTCTACCACTTCTCTTACAGGAAGAGATGCTGACGTCAAGACTCTCTCTAGTGGACAAACTGTGGTGTCTAGTGGAGAAGTTACCCTGGTCATGTGACTTTAATTTTAATAAACTTAACAACTCAGTGTCTCTTTGGTATTGCTCTCATGACTGTTCTTAGTTTGACTTGTGCCACACTACTAAACCAGCTGTCCATTTGATTCAGTAAGGTTGTACTTGACCTGAACAAGCCATTGACTTAAACCAGTGGTTCCCAGCCATGTTCCTGGAGGCCCACCAAAACAGCTGTTACTGAGATGTCGCTCTAGGACTGAAGCTTTGAGGTACTGATGGACTTGCTTTAAGTTACTCCATCTGTGTTTTGATCATCGTTCTGAATCTGATCTGGATGTAACGTTAATCTTTTACAAAAATGTTTTTTTTTTCTCAGCTTTTTTTTCATGAAACGTACCCACAATCAAGTGTTAATTAAAAATGAATGCATGATGCTAGATTAAAGCAGAGGGTCTGTTCTTTCTTTTGCTATATTTGCATGTTTTGATATTCTGTGGGTCATGAAACTTGTGAAAATGACAAACGGTGGTGGCTGGCATATTTTACGTTCATTTAAAAGACATGACCGACTACGTTTACGATGCTACTCGACAAGACAGGCATTTTGACGATTTTGTGTGAATATTCACACACTGAGACGTGTGGGTGTGCTTAAGCTAGTGTTGCTGCGCGAGAACCAAACTAGGAGATGCAGGCACTTTCTCGTATGTGCGCTTGAATATTTAAATAGGCAAAGCTTACAAATGCGCAAATTATCAACTTCAGTGAATATGCAGCACTGGCTCGAGCGGGCAAGTGACAGTTCCGTCAACTGGCCCGAGTGTCTTTCACGCTGGCCCCGGTCCATCGGGCAGTCCTTATTGTCGAGCCCTGTCACCAACAGTGCACATTTTGCATGTCTCCTCAAACACACCTGAGTCAAGTCATCAGCTCATTAGTAGTGACTCCAAAATCTGATGTGGGTGTCAGACAAAGGAGACATGCAAAATGTGCGCTGTTGGTGGGCCTCCAGGAACGTGGTTGGGAACCACTGACCTAAACTATTTGCCAAGCTAGTTTTGAAAGCATAAGATCCCACTCTCCCTTCAGCATGTCTCCAAAGCCAAACCTCATTCAAAACACACGAGTGCAGGGAGCAAAGAAAAGCATCACGAGACGGTGTTAAACTACCTTCATGTCTTAAAGCACGTAATATTACTATAATGAGCAAAAAAGAGCACTGACTTGTACCACCTGACTGCTGCAGATTAATTTTGTGTTGGCATTGAAATGCATAAATTAGGGTCACAACTCAATGCAGTGATAGGACTAACATATGATCCTGTGCCTTCCAAAGACTATATACACTTCATTGCATTTGGTGATTTGTAAGACTTTGGCAATATAAAGCATGGGATGCAGTGGTGTAAAGCACGCCGCCACTGGACTCTAGAGCAGTGGAGACGTGTTCTCTGGAGTGACCAATCACGCTTCTGTCTGACAATCCCATGGACGAGTCTGGGTTTGGCGGTTGCCAGGAGAACGGGACTTGCCTGACTGCATTGTGCCAAGTGTAAAGTTTGGTGGAGGGGGGATTATGGGGTGTGCATGTAAAGGCAGGCGTCCCAAATTTTAGCAATATAATGTAAATACATTTAGGCCACTTAGTGACTGATATCAAGATGATAAGAAACTTTCAACAAGCATAACAAATATTTCTGGAATAAATCACCTACCCTGCCTTTAATTGTATCCCACCTGGGTTGCTGTCTGAGGCCCTGTTTACACCTGGTAATAAGAAGCATTTTTGTAATCTGATCACAGTGAACTATGCTAAATACAGATTTAAAATGTTTTGAGCTTGCCCACTTTTGACCACTTCCAGAGGTAGTCAAATTAAGACAGGCTTGCAATATCATTGTAACATTATCCTGTGTGTTAAACTCTTGAGCCTGAGGGCCCGTTTACATGACACCGTTTTCAACTAAAAATGGAAAACCTTATGCCTTTTGGCCATTCATTTACATGACAACAGCGTTTTTGGGGCCTTTGAAAACAGGATTCAAAGTGCAGGTTTTTGATGACGATAAAAGCCTGGATTCAGTCCGTCTCCCTGGGTGGAAATGACCCACCTTGCAGTCCTGTGGGATCCACACCTTCCTTTGCCATATACCAGTTCCCTGTCACTGCATGTGGCACGAGCATGATGGTGAGTAGCTGCTTGCGGTTCTGTTCTGCATGGCTTAGAATGGACTGGATGCCAACAGTTACTATTTGCAGGAGGACAGTGGATATGTGGTGTATGAGAACCGAATGATCTCCTCGTATGAAGTGGGTGTCGGACCACTTGGTTCCATCACAAGGGACAGCCATTTTGAGTAGGTGATTTTTATGCTTTAGCATATTTGTTAGTCCTTGACAAATGCTACAAGCTCACTGTTTGTTGTCCAGGCTTCTCTTCCAGTGTAGGTACTCTGCTACTTCTGTGGAAGCTCTGGTTGTGGAGGTCAACTCTATTCCTGCACCTCCACCAGTAGCTGCTCCTGGACCCCTCAGGGTGGAGCTTAGACTGGCAAATGGTCAATGTGTCACCAAAGGCTGTGCAGAAGGTAAGTGTCTCATCCAAGTATGGATGATTTTCTAAAACTGCAGGTTGCAGCAGTTTCTGGTTAAACGCTGTGTTCTTCCTCAGGGGACGAGGCGTACGCGTCCTACTACAGTGACGCTGATTATCCGGTCACAAAAGTCCTGCGGGAGCCTGTGTATGTTGAGGTGCGCATTTTGGAGAGGACTGACCCCAACGTTGTCCTGATGCTGGGACGTTGCTGGGTGACATCAACCACCAGTCCACTCAGTCTACCCCAGTGGGACCTTCTGGTCGATGGGTGAGTAAGGCTGGTCTTTATCCATCTAGTGTGCTTTAAGGCACTTCTGACTGCCTCTTTGCCGTTCAGATGCCCTTACCAGGATGACCGTTACCTGACCACATTGGTTCCGGTGGCTGGATCTTCTGGTCTTCAGTTCCCAACCCACTACAAGCGCTTTGTTGTGAAGATGTTCACATTTGTGGATCCAGCATCACTGGCTCCTCTGCAGGAAACTGTATGCTCCGCAGCCTTACCTGAACCCTTGACATTAGTCGTTTTATAGTGATTTCTGTGGCTTGACCCTTTTCCACCTCTGTTAGATCTTCATCCACTGTAGTGCCATCCCTCTTCTGGCTCCTGTGAGCAAAGCTGCGATAGGAAAAGTGAGTGCTTGCTGTAAACTGACTTCAGGAACAGTGAGACTTTTGGTTTTTAAATGCCCCTCACGATTCTACCACTTCTCTTACAGGAAGAGATGCTGACATCAAGACGCTCTCTAGTGGACAAACTGTGGTGTCTAGTGGAGAAGTTACCCTGGTCATGTGACTTTGATTTTAATAAACTTAACAACTCAGTGTCTCTTTGGTATTGCTTTCTGACTGGAGGTGGCTTTTGTATTGGTTTGTTTTTAAATGTAGGGTCACAAGTGGTGCTTGGCTTGTCTACTTCAAGCCATTTAATGCTAACCTAATCCTTTGTGTGACCCACTTGAGTTGAGGTTTCACCAGAACAACAACTTCTCCTTGGGCTTATGGAGTTTTTAATCCTCCTCTGCTGAGATCTTCAGAGATTTAATGTCGTCTTTTATCTTCGGGTTGATTTCATCTAAAGCTATGGCTGAAGTCAGTTGTTCAGTTCTTGTGTTTCTCTTTCCTTCAGTGATTCTGCTCTTTATCAGGTGTTCATCGCTAATGCTCAGTCATCACTTAATTATCTTATTAACGTCAACACTGCTTCAATGTTACTTTAACTCAGTAGTGTGCACACACATGAACACTAGGAAGTGTTAATTTATGGGCATTTTTCTGTGTACTAATACATAAATCTTAACTGTTTCATTTACGTATAACTGGCATATATGAATCACATTAAGTTGATTAATTTGTTTATGTTTAAAATTATGTAATCCAAATGCATGAGAACTGTATATGCAATTCAAATACATAAATCTCATGCTAGGTTTCTTTTAGTCTTTGAATTTTAATGTAATACTCATCACAGGCTAAACAACCTAACAGTGCCTCCTCTAACCACAGACTTGTACTTGTCCTCTCTCAGTCCACCTAATTTTGAATTTCATAGTGCACCCTGCAGACAGTTCTGGTTGTTTCCAGCATATGTCAGCAAACACTGGAAAAATACTTTTTTGACACTGATATTGCTTCTATACCACTTTATATGGGAAGACTTTAGATTTGGGTATAGGCTGAAATTACATAAATGTCTTATTCCTCAATCCAAATCCATTTGGATAAATCTTGCATACAACATGATACAGACAAAATATTTTCTCCAGTTTTTGCTGCCATCTAGTGGAAACAGTCAACACTGTCTGCAGGGTGCTAGAGCCAAAACATCAAAAGCACCTCTTTTTTGGATTTATTACAGCTCAGACAACATATACTTGCATGTTTATCACTTTTAGCAGTGTTTTATGTAACTTTAAAGGGTTTCCTGTAAAATGACACCAAAATTGTGCATTGTACGTGGGAAGCTTTTCAGTTTGGGTCAGCCAAATCCAGGCGGAAATCCCCAAAAATGGTCCCAGAGCTAAGGAGGTTTAAACAATCATAATAATAATCTTTAAAATTAAAGTAAAATCTTTTAAATATATATTTAAATCTAATTAAAATGCAATTATTACAGTAATCCTCTGTTTGCTTGACTGCATTAGTAATGTGTAGATCTAAATCCTGTGTTTGAGGTCACCGTAGCTTCTCTATGTGCTTCCAAAGGGAGGGGTGAGCTTTGGGCGGATGCAATTCACAATCTCACGGCTAGATGCTGCTAAAATTCACACACTGCACCTTTAAATATGAAATATGGCTCAGTCACATCCATTGAGGGGAAAAAACTCCTGTATGGTATTTAAAAAAAAAACATCCAGATAGATTGTGATGTCACAATGGAGACTATGTCATAGAGCGCGCTCTAAGCCCCTAATGCTCGCTTTAGTTCAGTCAGTCAGAATCCACGACACTCACCTGAGCAGAAGCTATTGAGTTTGACAGCGATACAGTATTATATTTCACACGTGAACAAACACACTGAAAACAAACATACTGAAGTTTGACAGCGATATTATCGACACGCCACCAAACACACAGAAAGTTTGACAGTTTGTCCTGCGATGGAGTCAGTGGAGGTCAGAAGCAGCTGTCCATTGTCCACGGATGTCCGGCTGATGATGAGCCACTCCGCATGGACAGCTGGAGGAAGCACTGCCGACCCAACCGGAGCTTCCGAACCAGAGGCTTTTCCTGTAGCCACCGCCGCTGAGAACCGCCCGATGGGTAAGAGCTGACATTAGCATCAGATCGACACAAACACATCAAAAACACAACTATAGCAGAAATAACATGGTATTAATAACTATAATAACAGTCATAAAAAAAATGAACATTTTACTTTTTTCCATGTAACGTTTTGTTTAAAAAATAATGCTGGTTCTTTTTCTTTGCCGCTAATTCTGTGATTGTTAGTCGCTTTGGTCAATATACATACAGTAGTGGCCAAAACTGATGTCCAGAGGGGTTATTACCTCAAAAAAAAAAAAAAAAATTAACCCTCTATGGGACGCGTTATGTTCTAACCATGAAATATTATTTCCATAATTATTAATAATTATTTTCCATATTATTCACTTTTTAAGTTTTTATTACATGAAATAGCTTCATACAAACCAATAAATAATACTTTTTCGGAGGGTAACATTACTTGCTGTACGTTACCTCAATGGAAAATGGTCAAAAAAGTATTTTTTCTATAAAATTATGATTTTCTTTTCTATTTAAATGCACATTTCTTTTAGAAATTGATAGATGTATATACTTGGGACAGAAAAACAAAAAGCTGACAGGAAAACGCAAACACTGACATCAGTTATACAAAATCTAGCATGATATTTAAATAATGGACGTCAATTTGTCCTGGGCCGGACATCACTTTTGGCCACTACTGTATAGCTGTAAATTAATTTTAAAGCTGTAGTATTCATGAGGATCTATTGACAGAAATGCAATATAATATCCATAACTGTGTTTTCAGTGGAGTAGGGGTGTGTTCCCGACTAAGAATTTACACATTCGAATCAGAATTGTCGAATCTTTCTATAGTCGACTGATAGTCGAATCATGTATGTATGTGTGAATGGGTTGGGAGGGGGACGACACTAGGTAGTCAGCAGGAGGGTAAAACTATTTTTATTTTATTTTAAACAGTAATAAAATGGGCTGTAACTGTAAGATATACCTCCATTTGCAGCGAGGTCCAAATATCTGTGGTGAGGCTGACTGCTTTGCAATTATTTATTAACATGTAAACCTGGGCGCGTATTTCACATCCACCGCATGCATAACCGCCTCTCTTTTGGGAACTGTGTATCCTGGCTTAAGTGTGCGCATTAATTCTTTAATTCGTGATTCCTCTTTTCCTTTTCTCGGACAATGGCGGTCTCAAATCTAGCTTTCTTTGAGTTAGTTTTGGCGCAGCTCCGGTAACGTTACTACTACTAGATGAACTGCTGTCGTCAGTCTGATACTGTGGGTGGATCTAGAAAAAAGACGAACATATTTTAAGTCCCAACGTATGATTTTGCTATTTGTAAATTAAAAATGCCATTATATATGAAAGAGTGAACCGTCTTTATTGGTAAGAAACTTACCCGTTTTAAGTGGAAAGCCATGTTTGTTGTTGATGAGTGGTAGGACATGAGCTGTTGGCACAACTTGCATTTTACTTTTTTTGGATAATTTTTTACCATCTCAAAGTGCATCCACACTTTAGATTTTCTTATTCCAGACGTTGTTAAGTAATCCCTGCCGCCAAGATGCTCCTCGTCTGTCACGGATCAGGGAAAGTGAAACTTAAATCTGTCACAGGGGTGGTTGGATTTATTCACACACACACGTTAAAAATATTTATTAACACTACTTTCTTTTAACGTTTTTATTTTTAATTTTTTACAGCATTATCATAATTAAAGGCTACATCGAATCTTCGACTATTCTGGGTCACCCCTAGAATGGAGTATAAAGACCGTTACGTGTTCATTACCTTAGAATGAGCCGTTTCTATCTACACATACCACGGGTCCCTTGCACTTTCACTATGCCTAGTTGAATTGTTTTTAATGTTTAAGCATTTATGCTTTTTCAGACGATTAAGCTTAATTGTCCCACTTTACCTGTTGTCTCGCCTAACAATCTTGTCTTACCTTTCTTGTGGTAATGTTTTTACCTTTCTTTAGAGAAACAGAAGAAAAGGAAGAAGGAGAAAGGCATCCGTGCATTATGCCGGAGAATGGGGAAGGCTATAAAGCGTCACATCCTGTGTTGCGATGAGGTTGATATAGCATGCAGCGATCCCACGGATGTCCAGCCAGATTTATCCGGCCTTCAGTGGGCGTTATCAATCAATCCATGTCCATCTGGTATCAAGCTGCCAGTTACCGATACGGCCGTTCAGGAGCTGTCATCAGTCTCGGATATCTCCAGTTTGGAGCCGCCACCTGTCCCGGGTCCATCCATCATGGAGTTGATGTCTGTCTCGGATATATCCAGTCTGGAGCTGTCACCTGTACCAAGCTTTTGTAGCGTTGAGCTAACACCTGACATGGATCCAGCCGATCCGGAGCCGCCACCTGTCCCGGGTCCATCCATCATGGAGTTGATGTCTGTCTCGGATATATCCAGTCTGGAGCTGTCACCTGTACCAAGCTTTTGTAGCATCGAACTAACACCTGACATGGATCCAGCCGATCCGGAACAGCCACCTGTCCCGGGTCCATCCATCATGGAGTTGATGTCTGTCTCGGATATATCCAGTCTGGAGCTGTCACCTGTACCAAGCTTTTGTAGCATCGAGCTGACACCTGACGTGGATCCGGCCGATCCGGAGCCGTCACCTGTCCCAGGTCCATCCGCATTAGATTCTGAGATCACAGGTCTATCTTGTTTGGGGCCAGCTTTTGGTGAGTCTGTGGTCATTATTATACTACTGTCAGTACTTTCATTATACCTAGTTGTATTGTTTTTAATTATTAAGCATTTATGCTTCAAACGATTAAGCTTAAAGGCTTGTTCACACCGGGATGCGTTTATCACCAACGATTGGGTGATTCTCACTAAAACTTGGTTTTAAAAATGTCAAGCATTGACACAGAAAATGTAAAAAATGCTACTTTTTTATCCCAGACATTAGAAACAAAGTCTGGAGTATTTGTGAAAATGTATTTAAAAACCAAGTCCTAAAAAATGTCATTACCGCAACAGTCCAAAAACATCAACACTGTTAGAAATGCTAATATATTTTCACATTTTTCAAAATGGATTATTAATAGTCATGCACAGTTAATAATATAATATAATAACATAATATTTATTTTTAATTTAAGTTTTTTAGTATTAATTTTTCTCATTACTGCAACACCTTCCACAATTTACAACCATTTTTTTTATATTTTGATGAAACCTGACACCTGACCTTTTCAAAATGACGTGACAACCCTGAAAGAACATAATTTGTAGATTCTGCACATGCACTTAAAATCAAAGTACTATGTTTCTATTAATGAAATTAACATTTAATGAACATCTGTGGGTCAAAATCAAACTTTATTTAAATTCTGTATGTTTGCTTAAACAGTCCTCAGAAAGTGTTGCGGAGGATGAGAGCATCAGGCATGGACACATAATTTTCCTAATTCTTCCTCATTATTATTATACATGAATATTCAGTCAATAATTTTTCTGTCATCTGAAATAATCTAGTTAACGTAGAAACAATTTAAAGACAGCATATGTTAAATATGTGTCGTAATGGCATCTTTATAACTGATACTGATGTCTCTATGAAACATTAATGACATTACATTACAGTATTACTGAAAGCTACCAATTCCAACATTTATTAGGCTTTAAAACTTTAAATTTAAGTGAACTTAAAACAATCTTTACATAAACCCATTATAATCAATGTTATATTTACCTGTGGCCTTCCTGTTAGACATATACAGAAATGTAATAGTTATCAAACACCTTTCTTAACTGCATAAATAATAAATTCAATATAGATTAATCTTCATTAAAGCTACACTTTTCTCTGTTCCCTTTGTTCTGTGATGAACATTAACCCCTTAAGCCCTGAGGGTATTTTCAGAGTTTGTTTTTGTCTGAGTGACATACACAACTTTTAAAGACTCATAATTTCAAAACTATAACAAGGAGGGTAGGTCTCATTTGTTAGCAAACTTTTTATATTTTTAGAAAATATAAATTGTATTATATTTGGATAATCTAATGCTGAGAAACTGCTGATAAAAGACAATTTTTAAATATATTTTTATAATTTTACAAATATTTCTTATTTAACATACTCAGGAAGGAAATATGGCAGCAGAACAATTCTCAAATTTTGTGGTGATATAAAGTAATAAAAGTTACAGCATTTAGAGCAAAGGTAGCCTTTTTGTTCAGTCCTTGACATTCATAAAACTGTTGTTTTCTGAGTGACATACACAAATTTAAAGACTCATAACACAAACTATAGCAAGGAGAGTCAAAAAGTATGTATCATTTGTTAGAACACTTTTTATATTTTTAGAAAATATCATTTATTATTACATTTGGACAATCTAATGCTGAGAAACTGCTGATAAAAGACATATTATGTTATTTCAATATTATTTATATTATATAATAACAAAATAGGTATCGTTTTTAAGCTTAGATTCTCAGCTTTCCAATGAATAACTCGGCGCTCATTAAGAGTTGATAATGAGATAGATGCATTGGAAAGCTGAGATTCGAAGCTTTAAAATGATAATCTAAATGATAATTATAATCTAAAAATCTTGATAATCTAATGATAATCTTGTGGTAATGTTTTTACCTTTCTTTAGAGAAACAGAAGAAGAAGAAAAGCATCTGTGCGTTGCTCCGCCGAAGATGGAGGGCTGTAAAGCGGTCCGTCCGCCGCTTTCAAACGAGCAACAAAGTGGCTGCAGATTTGTTTGCCGATGAGCCGGTGGCTCGCCAGGATCCAGCAGATCTGACTGATCCGGAGCCGTCACCTGTCCCGGGTCCATCCACACTGGATTCTGGGATAACGCCAGCCTTTGGTAAGTCTACTGTCATTTTTGTTATAGTGGTATTTTTACTTTTGCCCATGTCTGCTGATTGACAGTTGTGTCTAGTTATTAAAGTATGTATGTTCCCTTTTATTAGTGTTCAGCATTTAGCATGTAGGGATCTAGTTCTATTTTACTGTAATTCTTAATTTATTTTTAAGAGACACTTGAAAAGGCATTTGTTTGTGTGGGTTGTAGTGATGTTTATAAAGGGAACTCAATCTGCGGCCATTAATTCACATTTGTGCCTAGTTATTACGTTTCTATGGCATTCGTCTAATTCTGATGGGTCTAGTTCTTTTGAGCCTTGTAGGAATCATAAGCCAATCTTTTTCATGTTGTTTTTTTTCAGGATCAATTTCCTCCTATTATGAAGTGAAAAGGAAGCTAGGAAGGGGAAGCTTTGGCATTGTGCGTGAAGGGACGCGTAGATTTGATGGCCAGAAGGTAATCTACTCTTGTTTTAAGCACAAAGTGTGTGGAAATGTAACAAAGATCACTGCAGATTTTGATCAAAACCGTTTGTCTTCTTGCAGGTTGCTATCAAATTTCTACCTAAGAACTCCTGGAACAAGTTTATTGAATTGGTAAGTTGGCAAGACTTGCAAGCATCAATACGCAGTTTGTTTAACATGCATTTTGGGTCCAAAAGTCATTGAAAATATAGAAATAAACCAATTTTGAAAAATGGCCTTGCTGATAATATAATACAGGGCTCGCAAAATTGCAGGCACTCGAAAAGAATTTAACTAGCCAGAATAAAAATTTTTTTTTACATAGAAAACTGGACTGGAGTCGAAATATCAATCAAAAACAAACAAAAATGCTTGTATTTGGTTCTAACTGAACTGAAATTTCTATGAATTTCTATCCTGACCTGTCTCTTTTTGGATAAGGAGAACTGAAATACGGTGCAAATCCATGCGACTCTGAACATTTTCACACACACACACACACAAATCGATTTTCAAAATTTTCTCCACTGCGCATGCAATCTCTTTCATTCAGCAACATAATTTATTTAACGTAAAGTAACATTGCTTTGGCATGTCCTTAATAGTCTAAACACCATCTTAAATTGTCACTGTTTGCGTCAGTGCAGCTTCCCGACCACACAAACACACGACACTAAATATGTTCAACCCAAGCTAAGATTTGGATACACTTGGATACAAGCTAAGACAGTAAGCTGTTTATTAGCTTACTGTCATATACACACCATGTTTCACAGAGTTGCATAAGTTATTAAGCAATATTTCATGTAGGCTCCTTTGTGTTTTATAAAATGTCCACTAGGAGGTGTTCTAGGCATATGTTCTCCTTGATTGGTTTTCCCTGAAGAGTTAAAAATGACAGTAAAAAGTAATGCATGTATCAAACAAACACAATGATTTATCTCTCATCCACCTGCAATTAATTTGAATGTTATTTATTGTGTAGTACTTGGCCCCTGCCCGATTGGGGGATATAGAACTGCGTAGGGTGACCAAATGTCCTGTTTTCCCAGGACATGTCCTGTTTTCAAGTCCTGTCCTGGCCGTCCTTGCTGTTTTTTATAAAGTGATGAAAATGTCCTGGTTTTCATTATTTTTGGGACATTAAATTGACCGGCGCTAGTGCAATCTACAAGTATCTCATTGCCAGGCCGAGTGTCCTGGTTTTTGGTAATCAAAATATGGTCACCCTAGAACCGCGCATCACACACACACACACACACACACACACACACAAAGTCTCACTGCAGAGTCAGACAAATCAGCATGTTCAAAACTTCTGCGATTGTATTTTTCCTTCAAATATCAAGTCAAGAGAGTGAACAACACACACCAAGAAAGGAATGTTATTTCACTATTTAAGATCGCCCGTCGGCAGGCCGGTGATGCGTTTTGGTAAACACATTAGCCCCGGGTTAGCGATTTTGCGAGCTCTGTAATAAGTTAAATTGCCAAATAGAAGTGCTCTCAGACTTGTAGACTCTGCTGTTTCAATATAAAAGTGAACGGTCATAGCTAATCTTTTGTCAAACACGTTTCTCTAGCCAGGGTCCACCAAACCTCTGCTTGCGGAAGTGGCTGTTAATCTGCTGATGCGCAAACCTCTGAAAAGCCCCCACGTCGTACAGATGTTTGATTGGTTTGATCTGCCGGAACAGTACGCCCTTATAATGGAGTATCCACATCCATGCGAGACCTTGCTCAGATTCGTCATGCGTAAAGGAGGTTTCCTGGATGAAACTGTGGCACGTGGATTAATGCGCCAAGCAGTACTTGCAGCCAAAGTCTGCGTTGACCGGGGCGTCTACCACAAAGACATCAAGACGGACAACATCCTGGTCAACACAGAGACCCTGCAACTCAAATTCATCGACTTTGGCTGCAGTGAACTTTTTAAGAGCAGTAAAGGTGGGTTGACTTAATATGTCAGATATTGTACATGATTCAAGCTTATTTTTTCCACAATAGAATGTGTTGGATTGGATGCCATTATAGTTTTTATAGACTCTCTCAAATGTAAACTAAAAGTAGACTAATGACTTTAGAAAATGAAATTATCTCTTGCTTCCAACTCAGGTCATGAATGGGTGGTGGAATCGACAATCTGGTCTCTGGGTAAAGTGCTTTCAGAGATAGTGAGCGGAGACCAGTCTTTAAGAGTTCTGCGATCCGGGAAACTTGAGCCACTGCGTCCAAGTTTATCCAAAGGTGAGACCACAGCACACAGCGACAATAACACTGTGAAACACATACATAAGCCTTGGTACAATTTCAGGGAGTTAGTCAACTAAGCATAAAATATTTAGATAGATGAAACGCCTAAAAATGATCAATGCATATCTACTGTATTGACAAATTGGGTACTGATGATGAATACAGCACTAAATACTATTCATTTTAGAAGCTATTTTCATACATGATAACATTCATGGTCATAAAGAGCATACATGACTAACCAGCTCTTTCCTCTTTGAAAACTCGCACAGAATGTCAAGATCTGATAATGCAGTGTCTGGACACATATCACTGCAAAAGTCTAACGTTAGAGAAGATGTTAGAACATGCATGGTTTGAGCAGGACTGAAGGGAGGAAGAGGCTCAGGAGTCAGGCAGTGTAGCAGTTTGAGGGACGGCAGATCAGTGGAAACTACATTAGACAGTAGAAATCATTCTCACGAAAGACCAAGGGCCATCTTCTCTTTCTGAATTACCATGACCTACAGCGAAGCCGGTGAAGCAGGCCTCCTGAACCTCCATTAGGCCACGTGTCCACCAAAGCATTTTTTTCCGAGGGTAACCTATTTTTCCAATTGTTTACGTGTCAAAGTAACATCCGCATGGATGGTAGGACCCAAGGTTTCCCAGCCGAACAATTGCCCAAAGCATCACACTGCCTTCTTCCCATAGTGCATCCTGGTGCCATGTGTTCCCCAGGTAGCCCATGCACACGCATCCGGCCATCCACGTGATGTAAAAGAAAACGTGATTCATCAGACCAGGCCACCTTCTTCCATTGCTCCATGGTCCAGTTCTGATGTTCACGTGCCACTGTTGGTGTTTTCGTGGTGGACAGGGGTCAGCATGGGTACTCTGACTGGTCAGCAGCTATGCCGCCCCATACGCAACACTGAGATGCACTGTGTATTCTGACACCTTTCTATCAGAACCAGCATTAACTTCTTGAGAAATTTGAGCTCCAGTAGCTCGTCTGTTTGATTGGACCACACGGGCCAGCCTTCGCTCCCCACGTGCATCAGTGAGCCCTGTGGCCGGTTCACCACTGTTCCTTCCTTGGAGCACTTTTGATAGACCACTGCAGACCGGGAACACCCCACAAGAGCTGCAGTTTTGGAGATGCTAGCCATCACAATTTAGCCCTTGTCAAACTCGCTCAAATCCTTACGCTTGCCCATTTTTCCTGCTTCTAACACATCAACTTTGAGGACAAAATGTTCACTTGCTGCCTAATATATCCCACCCACTAACAGGTGATGAAGAGATCATCAGTGTTATAATGTTATGCCTGATCGGTATATATATTCTGATTGGCTTCATCACTCCATCTCCTTTCCACTGATAAGCTGGTGTGTGGTGGATGTTCTGGCACAGTATGGCTGCCGTTGCATCATCCAGGTGGTGCTGCACATTGGTGGTGGTTAAGGAAATTCCCCTCTTCCATATCTAAAGAGCTTTGAATGCAGAGAAAAGCACTATATAAATTAAACAGATTATTATTGCTATCAATGCAGTACAAACTAAAGAGGCAGGGCTATTCAAGAAACTAAACATGAAACAGGTGGCGAACATAATCTGTAACCATGGAAACAAAGAAGACCTAATGAAAAACTGTAGCTGTGTTTGAAATCGCCCCCTATACCCTCATTCACTATTCCCTACATCACTCCACTAATATAGTGCAACGAGTGAGCAGATTCTTTTGCATAGTTTGTGCTTGCCGTTTAATAATTACAAACCCGATTCCAATCCCGATTTCATTTTGGATTTCATGAGAGCTACACATTCCAAAAAAGTTAGGATAGGTAGCAATAAGAGGCTGGAAAAGTTAAATGTACATATAAGGAACAGCTGGAGGACCAATTTGCAACTTATTAGGTCAATTGGCAACATGATTGGCTATAAAAAGAGCCTCTCAGAGTGGAAGTGTCTCTCAGAAGTCAAGATGGGCAGAGGATCACCAATTCCCCCAATGCTGCGGCAAAAAATAGTGGAGCAATATCAGAAAGGAGTTTCTCAGAGAAAAACTGCAAAGAGTTTGAAGTTATCATCATCTACAGTGCATAATATCATCCAAAGATTTGTGCGTAAGGGTCAAGGCCGGAAAACCATACTGGATGCCCGTGATCTTCGGGCCCTTAGACGGCACTGCATCACATACAGGAATGCTACTGTAATGGAAATCACAACATGGGCTCAGGAATACTTCCAGGAAACATTGTCGGTGAACACAATCCACCGTGCCATTTGCAGTTGCTGGCTAAAACTCTATAGGTCAAAAAAGAAGCCATATCTAAACATGATCCAGAAGCGCAGGCGTTTTCTCTGGGCCAAGGCTAATTTAAAATGGACTGTGGCAAAGTGGAAACCTGTTCTGTGGTCAAATTTGAAGTTCTTTTTGGAAAACTGGGACGCCATGTCATCCAGACTAAAGAGGACAAGGACAACCCAAGTTGTTATCAGTGCTCAGTTCAGAAGCCTGCATCTCTGATGGTATGGGGTTGCATGAGTGCGTGTGGCATGGGCAGCTTACACATCTGGAAAGCCACCATCAATGCTGAAAGGTATATCCAAGTTCTAAAACAACATATGCTCCCATCCAGACGTCGTCTCTTTCAGGGAAGACCTTGCATTTTCCAACATGACAATGCCAGACCACATACTGCATCAATTACAACATCATGGCTGCGTAGAAGAAGGATCCGGGTACTGAAATGGCCAGCCTGCAGTCCAGATCTTTCAACCATAGAAAACATTTGGCACATCATAAAGAGGAAGATGCGACAAAGAAGACCTAAGACAGTTGAGCAACTAGAAGCCTGTATCAGACAAGAATGGGACAACATTCCTATTCCTAAACTTGAGCAACTTGTCTCCTCAGTCCCCAGACGTTTGCAGACTGTTATAAAAAGAAGAGGGGATGCCACACAGTGGGAAACATGGCCTTGTCCCAACTTTTTTGAGATGTGTTGATGCCATGAAATTTAAAATCAACTTATTTTTCCCTTAAAATGATACATTTTCTCAGTTTAAACATTTGATATGTCATCTACGTTGTATTCTGAATAAAATATTGAAATTTGAAACTTCCACATCATTGCATTCTGTTTTTATTCACAACAGTGTCCCAACTTTTTTGGAATCGGGCTTGTATTTAAAACTTAGCAGACTGGCAGCTCCAGTAGTGAGGAGAAGTCATGGAAACTAGCATGTATAAACCTTTATGAAACCATTTAATAATCAATTAAAAAGGGAACCCAAGGGAACTAATGAAACAGGAAGTAAGATTTCTGCAAAATAAAAGTCCATAAAAAGAAATGGGCTCTAATTTAGAGGAACTGAGAGAAAATTCCCAGGAAAGATTTTAATTTTATGGGACATTTTTATCCACCAGATCTGCCATTTAAATATGATCTTAATTATCTTGGATTCACAAACCTGAGACAAGCACAATGTCTCTAGACCAGCAAAACGTTATTTTAAAATGTTACAAATTTTAATGTTATAAATGAAACATTAATAAAATATATTAATAATAATAAAATATAATTCTTATTGTATTATTGTTGCAATGGCTGATTGTTTTGTTTTCTACAGTGATTACTAGTGATTACTATTTGAGTAGGACAATAAAATAATTTCAACTCAAATAATTTTTTCATATCCACCTTTTTATTTAATCAGTAATGATTATAAATGACCTTGAGATTCAGGGTTCATTTACACATGACCTTTTTTTAATATCTATAGCAGTGTTTTGGGGAACTGAAAACGAATTTCAAAGTTTTTTTGAGAAAAAGAATGTTATTGTCTCTGTGTAAACTACAAAAAAAACGTGAATTTGTGAGAACGTTGATGTCATGCGTATTACATATGTTGTCTATAGGAGAGCAGCGTTTCTTTACAAAGTGACAGCGCCATCTACTGGCCTGGCAGCTGAGCTTTTAGTCACTTTTGTGGATCCGTGTGAACGGGGTTTGTT
The DNA here is from genome assembly GCA_018749465.1 of Paracanthobrama guichenoti. Classification (NCBI taxonomy): domain Eukaryota; kingdom Metazoa; phylum Chordata; class Actinopteri; order Cypriniformes; family Gobionidae; genus Paracanthobrama; species Paracanthobrama guichenoti. The sequence goes on along the minus strand of CM031958.1, from coordinate 14,096,990 downwards.
TGGACAATGTTGTCGTCTGTACGCAAAAAACGCAAAGGGAAAAAATTCTCTGTTTTAGTACAGCATTGTCATGTAAACATACCCTTACGCCCAAAGTATATTTCGGCCACCCGCGCACTGTCTGCATGATGTAATTTTCATCATCAGGAGGGTTCGCGGAGGTTCGCATGCAGCCCAATTTTTGAGACGGTGTGTGTACAACAGCGCATGGGCAAGAAAAGAAGAGTCCACTGGGACAGAAGAAAAAAAAGTAATAGCAGTAATAGGCTATTATTAACAGCAAATACTTAAAAACAGAAAATAATAGCAGCTTTCAGCCCGTCACCATCATGCAAACATGAAATATCAAACATACAGTAGTGGTTCTTTGCAGGTTTTGCATTCATTGAGCTGTTTTCCTTTTGGCTGTTGTCTCATCTCACTCGTGAAATGGCATTATAAAAACACGGCGCTCAAGTTAGAAGAAAAGTTAAACTCACGTCTAATATCTTTGCTTTTTTCCATATTCCAATGCCTTAACAATAACACATTCTGTGAACAGCCGCTTCAGACGTCACTCACTCACTCTCATACACCCACACACACTCACTTACTCACTCACTCACTTACACACACACACCCACTCACACACACACTTTTTCATGTTTTATGGAGACATTCCATAGACGTGATGGTTTTTATACTGTACAAACCGTATTTTCTATCCCCCTACACTGCCCCTACCCCTAAACCTACCCATCACAGGAAACATTCTGCATTTTTACATTTTCAAAAAACATCACTTAGTATGATTTATAAGATGTTTTCCTAATGGGGACCAAAAACTGTTGCCATTTTGATCCTTTCGGTGGTAAAGTGCACAGGTATGCAATTTTATTTATAAATCTCAATTTGTATGAATGGAATTAGTTGACAAACCCAATATGAGTCAAATTAAAACCAGGACCGAAACGTCGCCCGGCATGGTGCAGCTGGGGCCCCACCCTGGAGCCAGGCCCGGGGTTGGGGCTCGTATGCGAGCGCCTGGTGGCCAGGCCTACCCCCATGGGGCCTGGCCGGGCTCAGCCCGAATGAGCGACGTGGGGCCACCCTCCCGTGGGCTCACCACCTGCAGGAGGGATCATATGGGGCCGGTGCGTAGTGGATCGGGCGACAGTTGAAGGCTAGGCCCCCAACAACCCGGTCTCTGGACACGGAAACTGGCTTTAGGGACGTGGAATCTCACCTCGCTGGCGGGGAAGGAGCCTGAGCTTGTGCGGGAGGTTGAGAGTTACCGGCTAGAGATAGTTGGGCTCACTTCCACGCACAGCTTGGGCTCTGGAACCACACTTCTTGAAAGAGGCTGGACTCTCTACCACTCTGGAGTTGCCAATGGTGAGAGGTGGCAGGCTGGAGTGGATTTGCTTATAGCCCCCCAGCTCAGCTGCCATGTGTTGGAGTTCAACCCGGTGAATGAGAGGGTCGCTTCTCTGCGCCTTCGGGTAGGGGATAGGTCTCTCACTGTCGTATGTGCCTACGGGCCGAACGGCAATGCGGAGTACCCGGCCCTAATGAGGTCTCTGGGAAGGGTGCTGGAAAGTGCTCCAACTGGAGACTCTATCGTCCTACTGGGGGACTTCAACACACACGTGGGCAGTGACAATGATACCTGGAGGGGCGTGATTGGGAGGAACGGCCCCCCTGATCTGAACCCGAGCGGTGTTCTGTTATTGGATTTCTGTGGTAGTCACGGCTTGTCCATAACAAACACCACGTTCAAGCATAAGGGTGTCCATCAGTGCACGTGGCACCAGGACAGGCACTCCGGTGCCTGTCGATGTGGAAATCCCCGAACCCGGTGGTGGACACCGGAAGTAAGGGATGCCGTCAAGCTTTAGAAGGAGTCCTATTGGGCCTGGTTGGCTTGTGGAACTCCTGAGGCAGCTGACGGGTACAGGCAGACCAAGCGGACTGCAGCCCGGGTAGTTGGGGAGGCAAAAAATCCCTGGCCTGGGAGGAGTTCGGTGAGGCCATGGAGAAAGACTATCGGTTGGCCTCGAAGAGATTCTGGCAAACTATTCGCCGCCTCAGGAGGGGGAAGCAGTGCCCTACCAACACTTTACAGTTGAGATGGGCAGCTGTTGACCTCAACTGGGGACATCGTCGGACGGTGGAAGGAATACTTCGAGGATCTCCTCAATCCCATCAACACGTCTTCCATTGAGGAAGCAGTGGCTGAGGGCTCAGAGGTGGATTCATCCATCACCCGGGCTTGATGAGATCCGCCCTGAGTACCTTAAGTCTCTGGATGTTGTGGGACTGTCTTGGCTGACACGCCTCTGCAACATCGCGTGGCGGTTGGGGACTGGCAGACCGGGGTGGTGGTCCCTCTTTTCAAGAAGGGGGACCGGAGAGTGTGTTCCAACTACAGAGGGATCACACTTCTCAGCCTCCCTGGGAAAGTCTATGCCAGGGTACTGGAGAGGAGAATTCGGCCGATAGTGGAACCTCGGATTCACGAGGAACAATGTGGTTTTCGTCCAGGTCGTGGAACACTGGACCAGCTCTATACCCTTTCCAGGGTGCTGGAGGGTTCATGGGAGTTTGCCCAACCAATCCACATGTGTTTTGTGGATTTGGAGAAGGCATTCGACGGTGTCCCTCATAGCGTCCTGTGGAGGGTGCTCTGGGAGTACGGGGTCCGGGGCCCCTTGCTTAGGGCTGTTTGGTCCCTGTATGACCAGAGCAGGAGCTTGGTCCGCATTGCCGGCAACAAGTCGGACTTGTTCCCAGTGCTTGTTGGACTCCGGCAGGGCTGCCCTTTGTCACCGGTTCTGTTCATAATTTTTATGGACAGAATTTCTAGGTGCAGCCAAGGGCCGGAAAGTGTCCGGTTTGGGAACCATGTGATTCGTTGCTGCTTTTTGCGGATGACGTTGTTGTGTTGGCCTCCTCAGACCAGGACCTTCAGCGTGCACTGGAGCGGTTTGCAGCCGAGTGTGAAGCGGCCGGGATGAGAATCAGCACCTCCAAATCCGAGGCCATGGTTCTCAGTTGGAAAAGGGTGGCTTGCCCACTTCAGGTTGCTGGAGAGTTTCTGCCTCAGGTGGAGGAGTTCAGGTATCTTGGGGTCTTGTTCACGAGTGAGGGAAGGATGGAACGGGAGATTGACAGACGGATTGGTGCAGCTTCTGCAGTAATGCGGTCGATGTACCAGTCTGTCGTGGTAAAGAAGGAGCTGAGCTGTAAGGCGAAGCTCTCAATTTATCGGTCAATCTACATTCCTACTCTCACCTGTGGTCATGAGCTGTGGGTCATGACCAAAAGGACAAGATCCCGGATACAGACGGCCGAAATGAGCTTTCTCCACAGGGTGGCTGGGCGCTCCCTTAGAGAAAGGGTGAGAAGCTCAGTTACTCGGGAGGAGCTCAGAGTACGGCCGTTGCTCCTCCACATCGAGAAGAGCCAGTTGAGGTGGCTCGGGCATCTATTTCGGATGCCTCCTGGACGCCTTCCCGGTGAGGTGTTCTGGGCATGTCCCACTGGGAGGAGGCCCCAGGGAAAACCTAGGACACACTGGAGGGATTATGTCCCCTGGCTGGCCTGGGAACGCCTCGGGGTTCCCCCGGAAGAGCTGGAGGAAGTGGCTAGGGAGAGGGAAGTCTGGGCGTCTCTGCTTAGACTGTTGACACTTAGACATTAATGTCGCTGTGACACTGGTTGAGTGGATTCTCACTTTCACCTCACAATGATGGTGAGCAGGTCCGGATCTCAGGATTTTTCCGAGTTGTATATAATAAAGGTTGTGATTTAATAATTGCCTCATATTAACTCTACTTTGGTGCTGCACGGATATATTGCACAACACCAAGATTGCTGTTAATTTCAGCATTTACCAATGCATTATTAAAAGTTATATCTATACCATTAAATTTATTTAATGGACCTGAGCTGACATGAAATAACAATGAACAGTTGCATTTTTATTAACTAATATTACCAAAGAATAACAACTACTGTAAAATGTATTGCTCATTGTTAATGTTAGTTAATACATTAGCAAACATGACCTAATGGGACCTTATTGTAAAGTTTTACCAACTGGTCATGATAGTTCCAAGAACGGTTTCTTCTACATTTCTAGTTTGTATTGTGGATCATTCATTGCAACATTTAACCTGATTCTCATGTTTAAGTGTCTGTTATCAGGATGTGCTTGACAAATAATGTAAACTATACTGACATGTAGTGCCGACATACCGGTTCATACCGAATACTGGTATTTTTGTTATGATATGAATTTTTAATATACTGCAATACCTGTTTATGTTGCTTAAACAACGTTTGAGAGGGGTCCAGTTTCACTGTTACACTATAGTGAGGACACAGCTGAGATCGCACTACAGAGGAGAATTCAAACAACACGCGGCACGCGCATGAGAGCGGTTTCTGCGCGGAGCGCTGCGATGAGTTTAACAACCCTCACCACGTGGATCATAGATCAGATACAGACCGGAGCGAGCGTGTTTCAAGTCTTTATGGACATATTTCATATACTCTAGTGCTCTGAACATGGACCAGCTCCGTGTATGCGCACATAACCTCAAGGCTAGATTATTGTAATACTCTACTGGGTGGTTGCCCTGCTCGTTTAATAAACAAACTCAATCTGGTCCAAAACGCAGCAGCTCGAGTTCTTACTAGAACCAGGAAGCATGACCATATTAGCCTGGTTCTGTCAACACTGCACTGGCTCCCTATTAAACGTCGCATACATTTGAAAATCTTGATAATAACTTACAAAGCACTAAATGGTTTAGCTATCCAGTACTTGAGCGAGCTCTTAATGCATTATACTCACTATTGCGGTCTCAAAACTCTGGCCAGTTGATAATACCTAGAATATCAAAATCAACTGCAGGCGGTCGATCCTTTTCCTATTTAGCACCTAAACTCTGGAAAAGTCTTCCTAGCATTGTTCGGGAAGCAGACACACTCTGTCAGTTTAAATCTAGACTAAAAACACATCTCTTTACTATGGCATACACATAGAACATTATCAATTTCTATTATTCAAATCAGTTAAATGACTGTTAGGCTTCATTAACTAGGTCAGCCGGAACTGGGAACACTTCCCATAACACCTGATGTACTCGTTACATCATACGAATAGCATCTACGCTAATGTTAGTCTCTCTGTTTATCCCAAGGTTTACTGCAGTCAGACGGATCTGGGCCATATCCAGATCTGATGGTGGACCTGCGCCTGGACATGACCAACGCATCCCTGAAATGTCTGCAGAGAGTATCAATTAAACTCCCCCTGTCGGCCGCTTCGACACGCATGCCGCATCGACACAACATCCTCAACAAACCAGTCTCCAGCGTGATGACTCCGATCTTCAATCAGATGGAACCGGACAAATATTCTGAATGTTTCGATCTAATCTGACCCCCAAAGAGCTTTGACGCAATTCGAACACTGGACTACAAGATATCTGAGCTGCATGATTAATCATTAAAAGATGGTGATCTCGATTCAAACACCCACGCGATCTTACATGACAAGGATATGTCTATTATCAGCGGAGCATGAACGGCGAGTATTTTGACGCTGCCCAAATGAATAAATGCTTCCGATGTGAACGCTCTCATTAATTACGTTTACATGGACACCTTTTGCTTCAATATGAATTAATTAATTCCGATTGATGAATCCGAACCGAGTTTACATGAACGCTAAATAAAGTGATGGGTTGATGTGCGCATTTATGTCACAAGCTTCTGATCGGATTTGATCTTTAGACTAGGGCTGCACGATTAATCGGAATCGAACCACAATCGCGATTTGGCTCATGTGTGATTATGAAAGTGCATGGCTGTGATTTTAATGAAATAAAGATATGCCCAGTGTGTGTGAATAGCGGCTCTGTGGTCAGGAGCAAACGCTGCTCCGTCTGAAAGACTACGAGTTTGAGTCGCTTATAACGTGAGCTTAGAAATAAGACAATGTTTAATAATGTTAACTCACTTCATATCGTCAGTCGATGCATTATTTTACAGCATTCTATACAGTGATGAAGGTTATGTCAATCAGCACTGCATTATAATATACTTTATTATTATGAGAATACAGCTTGAAGAGCTCAAATACCCCATATATTGTCGCAGTCGTGTTTATTACAGCGCTAGCTTCACATTAGAGATTTCCTGATCCATCATTATATCACTTCTGTCTGAGGCGTATGTGGTGTTTGTGCTCGAGGGCGCCCTCTGGCCTTCAGGATGAATGAAACATGAGTGTGTTTAGTGCCCAGCACTGCTCACTACATCCTATTTTGGGTAAAAAAATAGGAAAAATTATATACTCTAAATAAATGTATATGACAATCCATATGTTTTCTCCAGTGTACAGGAGTTTTCCCCCCACAGTGGATGCATAAGAGGCTCCTATTTCATATTAAAGACAGACTCCTTCTTGATTTTGCATACCTCCTGACAAAAATTAAGAAACTGATAAACACAGATTTTTATAATAATAATATCATATTTTATATTATATTAAATCCTTAGACTTTCTAGTGATTTTGTCATAGGCTGCCTGCATGATAAGAGTTAACCCTGCAGTTTCTTGTTAAATAATTTTTCTGTAAAATATAATTATTATTATTATATTGTTATATTTATTCTTAAATACAATTTTTTTAATAATGAAACTTTTATTGTAATATTTCTTAATTTGTAAAATATTATATATTATTAGCAATAAATAATGATAAATCATAATTAGCCATAATATACAAGCATATAAAATATATATATATATATATATATATATATATATAAAGCAGCCCCACTTTTGACATGCGCGCACACTTTTTCCATACTAACCATTCTCCAAAGCACTTATTTTGCTGTTGATTATGATGCTGGCCACTCTCCCACACAGACCTGATGGGTGGAGTGCTGCAGAGATGGTTGTTCTTCTGGAAGGTTCTCCTCTCTCCACAGAGAAACGCTGGACCTCTGTCAGAGTTACCATAGGGTTCTTGGTCACCTCCCTGACTAAGGCCCTCTCCCCCGATCGCTCAGTTTGGCCGGGCGGTAGCTCTAGGAAGAGTCCTGTTGGTTCCAAACCTCTTCCATGTACAGATGATGGAGGTGCTCATTGGGACCTTCAGCTGCAGAAATGTTTCTCTTGCCCTTCCCCAGATCTGTGCCTCGATACAATCCTGTCTTGGAGGTCTACAGACAATTCCTTGGACTTCATGCCTCGGTTTCAAGATTCAAGATTCAAGAGATTCAAGAGTTTTATTTGTCACATACACAGTTATATACAGAATATACAACCGGCAGTGAAATGTAAACAGGTCCGCTCCATGGACAGTGCAAAATTCAGTTAAAAACAAAAGGAGGAAATTATAATAGAAATAGAATAAAAAAGTACTAATATATATATATATATATCTGTAGAATTATAAATAATCAAGTCAAGTAGAAAAAAAAAAAGTAAAAAAATAAAGTGGAATAAAATAAGTGGAGTAAACTGTAGACTTATAAAGTCAAGTCAAAGTCAGCTTTATTGTCAATTCTGCCATACGTACAGTACATACATACAGAGAATTGAAATTCTATGACTCTCAGACCCTAGGTGCCTAACAACAACAAAACAATAACAATAACAACAAAAGTTTAACAGTGACAACAACAGAAGAAAGATTAAAAAAAGATGGATAAAGTGAATTATAGAGGTAAAGTGGCAATGGCAAATAGTGCAAATGGTAACAATAGTGCAATTTCAGATTGAGTCAGTGCAGGTATAAAATAAAATTATAAGAGTGTGTGCAAAAAAAAAAAAAAAAAGAGTCTGTAAGAGGGAGACCAATTCCTCAGAGAGACAATATATGAGGTAGATGAAGGGAGGGGAACGGGGGGGAGGGGCGGCGGGGGTTGGGTTCCCAGATCAGGTGCGTGGGGCAGAAGAGGGAGGGTCGGCAGAGTCGGGAGGGAGTTCAATGCCCTGACAGCTTGGGAATGAAGCTGTCCTTCAGTCTGCTGGTCCTTGCTTGGAGACTGCGAAGCCTCCTCCTGATGGCAGCAGACTGAAGAGGCTGTGCGATGGGTGGGTGGGGTCTCTCGCAATGATGAGGGCTTTGCGGGAGGCGGGAGTTATAAATGTCCTGGAGGGGTGGGAGAGAGACACCAACGATCTTCTCAGCTGCTCTCACTGTGCGCTGAAGTGCTTTTTGACGGCAGGATGCGTTGCAGGCGCCGTACCACACAGTGATGCAGCTGGTCAGAATGCTCTCGATGGTGCCTCTGTAGAAGGTGCGCATGATGGGGGCTGGGGCTCCGGCTCTTCTCAGCTTGCAGAGAAAGTAGAGTCGCTGCTGTGCTTTCTTGGTCAGTGCTGTGGAGTTGGCGGTCCAGGAGAGGTCCTCTGTGATATGCACACCCAGGAATTTGGTGCTCCTCACCCTTTCCACGGTCACACCGTTGATGGTCAGAGGAGCGTGCTGGGTGTGCATTCTCCTGAAGTCAACAACAATCTCCTTCGTCTTCTCCACGTTCAGAGAGAGATTGTTGTCGCCACACCACCTGGCCAGGCGGCTCACCTCGCTCCTGAAGTTCGTCTCATCATCGTTGCTAATGAGACCAACTACGGTCGTGTCGTCCGCAAACTTGATGAAGAGATTGCTGTTGTGTATAGGTGTGCAGTCATGTGTCAGCAGAGTGAAAAGGAGGGGGCTCAACACACATCCCTGAGGGGCTCCAGTGTTCATGATGATGGAGTTGGATGAGTTACTGCCGACCCGAACTGCCTGAGGTCTTCCCGTCAGGAAGTCCAGCAACCAGTTGCACATCGATGTGTTGAGTCCCAGCTGTGACAGTTTTTGAGTGAGCTGTAGAGGGATGCTTGTATTGAATGCTGAACTAAAGTCTATGAACAGCATTCTGACATAAGTGTCTTTATTTTCCAGGTGAGTGAGTGCTGAATGGACGGTGGTGGCGATGGCGTCATCGGTCGAGCGTTTTGACCGATATGCAAATTGGTAGGGGTCCAGGGAGGGGGGGAGGACAGACTTAATGTGGTGCATGACTAGCCGCTCAAAGCACTTCATAAGGATGGGGGTAAGTGCGACTGGACTGTAGTCGTTGAAGCAGGATGGAGATGATTTCTTAGGGACTGGAATGATGGTGGTTGCTTTGAAGCATGTGGGGACGACAGCTTGACTCAGTGAGATGTTGAAGATGTCTGTGAAGACATCAGTGAGTTCCTCTGCACAGTCTCTCAATACACGTCCAGGAATGTTGTCAGGACCTGGAGCTTTGCGTGCGTTGACCCTGCTGAGGGATCTTCTCACGCTGTCCCTGGGCAGTGACAACATCAGGTCATCGGGAGGAGGAGGTGACTTCTGTGCAGTGGTGCTGTTGTGAGCTAAGAAAGTGTTCAGCTCATTCAGCAGGGGGGTGGAGCTGTCACATGTCCGTGCAGGGGGCTTATAATCTGTGATGGTCTGAATACCCTGCCACAGGCTCCTTGTGTCTCTGCTGTCGCTGAAACGATGGGCTATCCTCCTGGAGTACTGTCTCTTAGCCTTCCTGATGCCGCGTGACAGGTTGGCCCTTGCTGTCCTCAGGCCCCCCTCATCTCCAGCTCTGAAGGCAGCGTTACGCGTCTTCAGGAGTCTGTAGACATTTCCTGTCAGCCACGGTTTTTGGTTGGGCCAGACGGTGATGGTCTTTGTGACTGTTACATCCTCCATTCACTTGGTGATATAAGTAACAGTCTCAGAGTACTCCTGGATGTCTGTGGTGTTGTGGTAGGTTGCAGCCTGTTTAAACATGTCCCAGTCAGTGGTGTCGAAGCAGTCTTGAAGAGCCTCTGATGACCCTTCAGGCCAGACTTGAATCTGCTTCTGGACTGGTTTGGTGGCTTTCACAAGTGGTCTGTATGCCGGCATTAACATAACAGTGATGTGATCTGAAGCACCCAGGTGGGGGAGGGGAAGGGCTTTGTAAGCTCCTCTCTGTGTAGTGTACACAAAGTCCAGAGTGTTTTTACCACGTGTTGGGAAGTCAATGTGTTGATGTATTTTTGGAAGCACACTCTTTAGGTCTGCATGGTTGAAATCTCCAGCCAAGATGAGAAAAGCATCTGGGTGGGCTGTCTGCTGATCACTGATGTGTTTATAAAGATTATTTAGTGCCTCACTCCTGTTGTTGTTGGAGCTGGGGGGGATGTATACAGCAACAAGTATAATAGCTGAATATTCCCGCGGTAGATAAAACGGCCGACATTTAATAATCATAAACTCCACCAGGGGTGAGCAGTGTTTGCAGACCACAACAGCATCGCGGCACCACGCATCATTGGTGTAAACAGAGTCCGCCACCGCGGGTCTTACCTCCCTCGACGGGCACTCTGTCCGCCCGATGGCATGTGCGCTGATCGAGCTGAATGGCGTGGTCCGGAACGCTGTTGTTGAGCCATGTTTCCGTGAACACAAAAACACAACAGTCTCTTACAGTCTTCCGAGTAGAGCAAAGAAGACGAAGATCGTCCAGTTTATTGTCCAACGAGCGTACATTAGCGAGAATGATGGAGGGGATAGCCGGCTTGTGTGGTTTAGCCGCTAGCCTGACACGGATACCTCCGCGCTTCACCCTCTTCTGTTTCCTCTCACCCCGTTTGTGGCGCCTCCACTGTGGGAGAGGTGCAGTAGTGGGGGACGGTGATGGGGTAGACCCCCAGAGAAGGCCGTGATCCCGCAGATCTTGAGCGAGCGCCGAGCTTGGATTGAAGACTGTAGTTTTTCCAACCTCGAGCAGAAACTCACGTCTGTAGCTGAGTTTGCAGATGAACGGACGCGACAAGGACGTACAAAAACACTGTGATTTACACGACGAAAAACACAAAAACACCAGTCCGTCGGGAGAGAGAGAAGCCGCAGCGTGTGCACGCGCCGCCATTTTTCACATTTAAATATGTGGTTAGCAAATGTACAAAGAGTATAATGTGCAAACAGGTTTATAACAGGTTGTTACACAGTAACAACGAGAACAGAAAGTGCAGTGCAATGTCAGTATGTCGATGGTCACGTGATGTAGTCTGATGGCCTGGGGGAAGAAGCTCCTCCTGAGTCTCTAAGTTTTGGCCATCAGGCTACGGAAGCGCTTACCAGATGGCAGCAGCGTGAAATGAGGGTTTGCAGGGTGATTAGAGTCTTGTGATTTGTGCTCTGCCATGCATGGTTAACTGTGGGACCTTATATAGACAGGTGTGTGACTTTCCAAATCATGCCCAATCAGCTGAATTGACCACAGGTGAACTCCAGTCAAGCTGTAGAAACAGCTCAAGGATGATCAGAGGAAAGAGGAGCACCTGAGCTCAGTATTGAGTGTCATGGCAACGGCTGTGAATACTTATGGACACGTGATTTTTTTATTAAATTTGCAAAGATTTCAAAAAAACTTCTTTCACCTTGTCATTATGGGGTATTGTTTGTAGAATTTTGAGGAAAATAATGAATTTGATCCATTTTGGTATAAGGCTGTAACACAAAATGTGGAGAAAGTGAAGTGCTGTGAATACTCTCTGGATGCACTGTACATTCATTCCAATACTAAACGGCAACAGATGCAATTAACTATCATCATAGTCTGAGACATACTAACTGGGCTGTGTCACGTGTACAGAAATGTGACTAGCAATAGTACACGTATTATACTGAATATAACTGCTTAAAAGATATAATCCACAATATATAATATCTGCCCTTGATGCATAATGTAAATATACACGATAGAAGCATTCAGAATTGGGCGCCAACCAGACTTTTCAAATTTCTTTTTTTTTTTTCCAGCGCCCCAAAATTGTGCTCAACTCCGACCGCATAACATGAATCTTTTACCCTCCAGCAGCTTTGCATGCTTCTGTCAGAGCTACAAACTCTAATCAGAAAGTTTCCCAAAAACATACTGATAACGTCCTCTCCCTCAGGGAGAGGTACAATATCACAGGCAATATTCATCTGGATTCTTTAGCGTTTCAGTGAAAGGAAATATAAAATGAATAAAACAATTAAAAATGAAAGACAAATCCATATTTCATCTCTGAAAGCCGGGCTAAGTTTCTGCACTCCCCACATGTTAGGGGTGTGTGATACCCCCAAAATCCAAACACACGACACCTCGTTGCCATCAAGCGTTTAGTGATGCATCACACATCCCTAGGCCAGACCCTCAGTCACTCCTCAGAGACCTAATACACACTTTAGAAAACATAAAGGAAGAAACAAACAATCAGTGGTTCTCTTGATTAATCAAAATCATAACAGACCCTTTGGGGTTCAAAACACAATAGTGGTCTCACTCAAACTAAACAACAAAAATAAGCAAGATAGATAATTCATCTAAGCCCTTTAAGTCTCGTAAAACATCCTTCAGTTTACCCATGCAGGGCTTATGTTCAAAAGCACAAATGTCTGTCATTGGGGTCACTATCCTCTCTACAGATCTAAATACCCCCAGTTTCTCACCGTACATCACATTCAACCTTCCCCCAGTCAGTTGGTTCAACAATTTTTTACCCTATTCTTTTTCTTTTAATTTACTGTTTCCAACAGACCCATTTTCACTCATCATATCTAAATTTGTTAATGTTGAAAACATTTCACCAAAGCGACATAATTATCTATGTGCATTACATTCAATCTGCTCGTGTATCATATTAGGGTGGCCATACGATTTTAAGCCCCGTCCGGCGTCTGGCGCAGCCGCAAGCTGGACACTCATTTGTCCTCCTTTTTGGAGTTGCGCTGAATCGGCCTTAAAAAAAAAAACCTGCTCCAGAATCTTTATATTGGGATCGCAGCAGCATAGCGTGACCCGTAAGATCTCTGGTCAAACAATGATTGGCTGAAAGCGGTGTCAAACAAATATCCATATCATTGTATGATACATCATTGGTTAAAAACGTAAACAAGCCTCCAGATCCACGTGCTGGTTCTGATTCTGGTTACGTCATATCATAACGTTAACATGCCGAAACGTCAGACCTCATTTAATCCGGAATGGACAAAAGAGCACAAATTTATATAACAAAGCTCAGTGTCGCTGTGAAATGTTATGTTTTCTGGCACTGCGTCCGATTATTTGTTTATGCATTTCTTTTATTTCCAGAAGTCCAGAAATGCTATATTTTCAGGCACTGTGTGTTGTACCCCTGAAAAGGGGGAAAGAATAAAGATCACAAAACTCGCACTTACTGTTTTTCCACTGCAAGCTTTATGTAGAATCTTCTTGACATTAACAGTTTTCTTCCAAATTTACCTTTTGACATCTTTTTAACATACATTCAACAATTTGTATCGTACACATATTGAATTAAATGACTACACTTCTTGATAATAGGCTATTTGAAAACCATAAAGCATACAAAAATACAATAAAGCATTTAAGGCATTTTACAATTACCTGAGAATCAGCTCTTTGAAATCTTTCTTTTTAGCCATAGATGCATATTAACTATATGGCAAATCAGTCATAAGCACATAAATGTACAATTTCAGCTAGTTCTTTTATCTGAAAATGCATCTGAAACTATCAATTCACTTCTCATACTCAATAGTCACCTTTTTTTCAGCAAGTCAACAAATCAGCACTAAATAAACAGGATTACACATTAAATACACAAATATATATATATATATATATATATATATATATATATATATATATATATATATATATATATATATATTACAAAAAATTACAAAATATCGAACATACTAGAGCCTCGCACCATTATACAGGCCTAACGCCATTACCAACGTGCTCAAAATTGAGTCCTGAGCTCGCGCATTTCTGAACTAAATGTTTCAACATTTCAAACACACATTCAATATAATATTCACGTCCGCGTACTCTTAAGCATATTATTTTTATATTATAAAAATATTATTTTCTTAACATTATTTCAAAGTGTCTTGACTAATCATACTTCATACCTGAAAAGGGGAAAGATTAAAATCACAAAACTCGCACTCGCTGCAAGCTTTATGTAGAATGGAAAAATCCCGCGAGCTCTCCCCTAGTGTTCACGCAGACCAGAGCAATCGATCGTCCAAATCGTGCCAACTAACTGATCACAGATAAACTCAGAATGACCATAAACTACATATTTTATAAACTTTTCTACATATTCAAAATAGCAGTATATACACATATATATAGTACAGTGTACACAGACTTATGCATTTTTAAAATACACGTTCTTTTTCAATCTGTCACACACTCCCCTACAAAAATAAATGTCGTCTTGACATTCTCTTCCAAGAGTCTCTCAGTCCCATTTGTAATTCACACAAAATAATTTGTGTAGTCCAAGAATTTTATATTCAACCTTTTAAACACAAGTTTATATCTTAAATGGGCATAAATAGTTGGGAGAAATGGGAGAACGATATTATTAGAGCTGCATTCGATCTTAAAGGGGCAGCGTCTAATAAAGCTGCTGACGACTGAGCCATTAATGTTGTAGGATTATCCCCAAACAGGCATCATTAAACACAAGCATCACATTCCAGACATCCAGAGATTCACCCTCACCCACCATTAATGAACAATAAAACTAATCCATGGTGCCCAAATGGCCAGAGACAACCAGCCTTCCCCTTTCATCTGCCTTATCTCAAACCAGCGCAAAAACAAGATGGGTCATGTGACTCGTTGCCCCTTTTGTTCCCCAAACGTAACAGTGGGCTGAACCACAGGAAGAAAGCAACACCTCCGTGATCCATGCATAAATCTAAAGCCTTCTCGGGAAAAAGAGTTGCTAAAAGCTTTTTGACAGCCCAAAATCAACATGAACACTAGACAGACACCTTTCCTCTCCCCTCCTTCCTCGATCTGCACATTCCAGAGACTCTTTGAACCTCACACAAAGACCTCACACAGATTAGATTCAATATTATGAATTAATCCACAACTGGAACTTGGCACATATTATGTTTATGCACGTCTGTATAACCTATGGCGTTTGCTAGGTGCGTCAAGCATTTATTGCCGCCGAATTCCATGTGTGTTTAGTTAGGCATAAGAATGGTGGATAATTAGGCCCCCATCATGGTGGAGGGGGAGGAGGCGTACCAGGTTCGAGAACTCCTGAACTCCAGACGCCAAGGAAGAATCTCTCCAGTATTTGGTCGATTGGGAGGGGTACGGCCTGGAGGAGCAGTCATGGGTCAATGCAGAAGATATTCTCGACCCCAACCTTGTGGAAGAGTTCCACCGTACAAATCCGGACAGACCGGCCCCTCGACCATGTGGGAGGCCTCGGCGTTGCCTGCCTCTTCGCGCCAGGAGCCGCTCACAGGGAGGGGGCTCTGTCACAACCCTGACCTGTTGCCTGTCCATTGACCACGTTTGTGTGTACCCCTTTTGCTGAGCTTACTGGTGCTTGACCATTGCCTGTACGACCACGATATTAATAAAGCTTGCATACTGATCCCACGCTGAGTGACGAGTCGTTACATTAATAATCTTTAATAAAATTGGATGCCTACCTTTTATTTTAAAATGTAATTTTATTGCTCATAAACTGCCAGTCACATTATCTATTTTCTTCAGCAGGCTCTTCTTCTGGGAGTTGGGTTACATCCACAATTTTTCACCACACAGAACTCTGGAATAACTCTGATAATGTAATGTTTATATTTGAACCCTTTTGCATTTAATGTTTAGCATTAGCTATAGACACATTCACTATATTTGTTTTCACAGGCTTTTATTTACACATTGTTTTGAGGACAGCATTGCATAGATGAAAAAACTTTATTTTATAGATAATGAAAAAATATAGTATTTTACAATCCGATTAATAAGACATAATCGACAGATTGATTATCAAAATAGCCCTAGTTACAACTCACTGATCCTGGGTCTCTTGGTTTGTAAGATGGGTTTAATTTCTTGTATTTTCTATTTCTTAATTTTATTTCTGTTACTTGTTCCTTTTCCTGTTGTAATAAATAAACCTCATTATGCTAGTTTACACTCTGCAGTACAATGACTTCACACCGACCTCTACCTCATCGCACAATATGTTAGTTATTGTTCTGTTATTGTCTTTAGTTTAAAGATGCATTCTCTGTGTCTGTCTCCACCTACTGGACTGTTTTAATTTTAATTTTACTTTTCCTAGTTAATTAATTGACAATTACCATGGCACACCTGTTGGTAATGGATAGGTGCGTAGGAAAGAGGATAAACAAATCCAAAAATCTCAAAAATAAAAGGAAAGCCCGCACACTATTGATACTTGCAGAAAATATCAAAAACGTTTTATTAGCAATGTTTCTGTCTCATGACCTTCATCAGGCATATACACATTTTACTCAAACTCTATCACATTTAAAAAGATAACATGGCCAGTCATTGCAGAGAACCAATCACGCTCAATGACTGAATATATCATTAGCAAAATCATTAGCACCACAATATCATTCATATATATATATATATATATATATATATATATATATATATATATATATATATATATATATATATATATATATATAGTTACATAAATTGTAAATAAATAACACAAAAAAAAAAAAAAAAAGATAACCACATTATATGCATCAATAATGCGTCATCATTCATACCCATAGGTCATAAAGTCTGTAGGGTAAAAATCCAAAACAACTCACGTCTCTGTAAGAGCAATTCAATATGGCACACTCACTTTATTTAACCTGAAACTAGAACTGCCTTTAGTGTTTTGTGAATGTAAAGCATTTGTGCTTGCAGTTTTGCAGACTTGGTGTGATGAGTTATGAGTGAACAGTTTCACGAAGTAAGCCTCAAGTAACACTTTTAGTAAGTTTTAAAATAAAACTAAGTGTCCACAACCAATCAAGCCAGAGGTGACAGTGGCAAGAAGCCAATCTCCATCAGTGACAGAATGGAGGAAAACCCTTGATTCAGTATCACAGGTCATTTCCTTTTGCTTGATCGATTCATAATGCCGGTATGGAGCTGAAGCTGGTCATAGGATCTGTGTGGAGGATCAGTCTGGATTGTTGAGGCGTCACAGGGGAAGTTTAATTGACACGCTCTCTGCAGACACTTCAGGGATGGAGTTGGTCATGTCCAGGCGCAGGTCCATTAGCGTAGATGCCAGTCTTATGATGTAACGAGTACATCAGGTGTTATGGGAAGTGTTCCTGGTTCCAGCTGACCTAGTTAATACAGCCTAACAATCATTTAACTGATTTGAATAGAGATTGATAATGCTCTGTGTATGCCATAGTAAAGAGATGTGTTTTTAGTCTAGATTTAAAATGACAGTGGGTGTCTGCTTCCCGAACAATGCTAGGAAGACTGTTCCAGAGTTTAGGTGCTAAATAGGAAAAGGATTGACTGTCTGCAATTGATATTCTAGGTATACTGAGAGATTAAAGCATCAGTCTGCAATTCAAGAAGCTACTCAAGTCCCATCCTTAGTCACAAAATGAAGTTGGTGCAGGTTGACACTTCCAGATGCAATGCTTTACTTCTATAACTAGAAAAGCCTTCAAATAACATTAACATGTGACCAATTCAGAGGGACTTGGGCACACTTAATGTGCAGTTGTTAGTCCAACCAAAGTCACACACAAAGGGTTAAGTTAGCAATAAATGGCTTGAAGTAGAAAAGCCAAGCACAACTTGTTTAGTGTGACCCTAGATTTAAAAACAAACCAACACAAATGCCACCTTCAGTCAGAAATCAATACCAAAGAGACACTGATGTTGGGTTTCAAGAAGTTTATTAAGACCACTAAAGTCACATGACCAGGGTAACTTCTCCACTAGACACTACACTTTGTCCACTAGAGAGAGTCTTGACGTCAGCATCTCTTCCTGTAAGAGAAGTGGGAGAATCATGAGGGGCATTTAAAAACCAAAAGTCTCACGGTTCCTGAAGTCAGTTTACAGCAAGCACTCACCTTTCCTAGCGCAGCTTTGCTCACAGGAGCCAGAAGAGGGATGGCACACCGCTGTACTACAGTGGATGAAGATCTAACAGAGGTGGAAAAGGGTTAAGCCACAGAAATCACTATAAAAAGACTAATGTCAAGGGTTCAGGTAAGGCTGCAGAGCATACAGTTTCCTGCAGAGGAGCCAGTGATGCTGGATCCACAAATGTGAACATCTTCACAGCAAAGCACTTGTAGTGGGTCGGGAACTGAAGACCAGAAGATCCAGCCACCGGAACCAATGTGGTCAGGTAACGGTCATCCTGGTAAGGGCATCTGAACAGCAAAGAGGCAGTCAGAAATGCCTTACAGCACACTAGATGGATAAAGACCAACCTTACTCACCCTTCGACCAGAAGGTCTCACTGGGGTAGACTGAGTGGACTGGGGGGTGATGTCGCCCAGCAACGTCCCAGCATCAGGACAATGTTGGGGTCAGTCCTCTCCAAAATGTGCACCTCAACATACACAGGCTCCCGCAGGACTTTTGTGACCGGATAATCAGCGTCACTGTAGTAGGATGCGTATGCTTCGACCCCTGAGGAACACCACGGCGTTTAACCAGAAACTGCTGCAACCTGGAGTTTTAGAATATCATCATCCATACTTGGATGAGACACTTACCTTCTGCACAGCCTTTGGTGACACATTGACCATTTGCCAGTCTAAGCTCCACCCTGAGGGGTCCAGGAGCAGCTACTGGTGGAGGTGCAGGAATACACCACATATCCACTGTCCTCCTGCAAATAGTAACTGTTGGCATCCAGTCCAGAACCACAAGCAGCTACTCACCATCATGCTTGTGCCACATGCAGTGACAAGGAACTGGTATATGGCAAAGGAAGGTGTGGATCCCACAGGAATGCAAGGTGGGTCGTTTCCACCCAGGAGACGGACTGAACCCAGGCTCAAATCAAGGCAGAGTGACACCTTTAGCCACCACTACCACAAACTGACCATCTCTTATACACTGGATAGTCACGGGAGCAAGGTACAAGAGCAGGTTATTGCTGAGGAGCAGTTTAACATGAACCCCTTTACATTGACTCAACACTCTTATAGTAACACTGCTGTCCGTTAAAGCAGCAGTTGAGAGTTCCACACTCAGCACCACTCATACCAGGTGGGCCACATTGGATCTGCTCAGAATACACATTTTCAAGGGGCTCTGCCTGCACCACTGGCTGCTTCGGTTGAACCTGCTGAGGAAACTGCTGACTAGCTTGTTGAACCTACTGAGGAAACTGTTGACTAGCTTGCTTTTGAACCCACTGAGGAAACTGCTGACTAGCTTGCTGAACCCGATGAGGAAACTGCTGACTAGCTTGCTGTTGAACCCACGGGTCAGTTTTCTGTAACATCAGAGCTTGAGGATTCTGGGGCAGATTACTCCACTGTGGAACAGCATGACAGAAAGCACAAAACCACACACAAAGTGCCAGAGATTGCACTGCACACCAACTTCCTGCCATTGTTCGACAGCTAGTCACACTGTTGAAATGCTGCCCTTTGGTCTTTTTGTATTCTACAGATTTTGGCGAATTAACGATAGTCCCTCGCTCTTCATTAACAGTCATGATTCTCCAGACTTGCCCCAATGGGAGCTTATTCAAGATTCAAGAGTTTTATTTGTCACATACACAGTTATATACAGAATATACAACCGGCAGTGAAATGTAAACAGGTCCGCTCCATGGACAGTCCAAAATTCACAGTTAAAAACACAAGGAGGAAATTATAATAGAAATAGAATAAAAAGTACTATATATATATATATATATATATATATATATATATATATATATATATATATATATATATATATATATATATATATATATATATATATCTGTAGAATTATAAATAATCAAGTCAAGTAGAAGAAAAAAGTAAAAAATAAAAATAAAGAAGTGGATTAAAATAAGTGAAGTAAACTGTGCAGTGAGTAAACTGTAGACTTATAAATATGTGGTTAACAAATGTATAAAGAGTATAATGTGCAAACAGGTTTATAACAGGTTGTTACACAGTAACAACGAGACCAGAACAGAAAGTGCAGTGCAATGTCAGTGTATCGATGTTTATCCTGAAGTGAAGTCACGTGATGTTAAGTGACTGAGTTCAGGAGTCTGATGGCCTGGGGAAGAAGCTCCTCCTGAGTCTCTCAGTTTTGGCCATCAGGCTACAGAAGCGCTTACCAGATGGCAGCAGCGTGAAATGAGGGTTTGCAGGGTGATTAGAGTCCTTGATGATCTTAGTAGTTCTACCTTTGCAGCGTTTGGTGTAGACGTCCTGCAGAGACGGAGAGCTGACCCTGAGATATGCTCGGATAAGTTTACACGACTCTTTGCAGGGCTTTGCGGTCATGACTGGTGCTGTTCCCATACCATGCTGTGATGCACTGAGTTAATACACTTTCTATCGCCCCTAAATAGAAAGTTTTCAGGATAGCTGGTGAAACCCTGAATTTCCTCAGCTGGCGCAGGTGGTACAGTCTTTGCCTGGCTTTTTCACCTGTGTCTGAATGTGAGCAGTCCAGGTCAGGTCCTCGGAGATGTTTACACCCAGGTACTTGAAGCTGCTCACTCTCTCTACTGGTGACCCGCTGATCATGAGGGGGAGTATGTCCGTTGCTGTCTCTTCCTGAAGTCCACAATCATTTCTTTGGTCTTGCCAACATTCAGAGAGAGACAGTTGTCCTGGCACCATGATGTTAGATGCTCCACCTCGTCCAAGTATGCCGTCTCATTGTTGTTGGAAATGAGGCCCAGGACAACAGTATCATCAGCAAATTTGATGATAGAGGTGGAGCTGTGTGTGGACAAACAGTCATGCGTGTAGAGAGAGTAGAGCAGGGGACTCAGGACACAGCCCTGTGGAGCTCCCACACTCAGGGTGATGGAGGAGGAGGTGGACTGGCCTATTCTCACCACCTGAGGCCTGCCAGTGAGGAAGTCCTCAATCCAGTGGCAGAGAGAAGGATTCAGGCTGAGATCCAGGAGTTTGGCGGTTAGCTTAATGGGAACTATGGTGTTAAAGGCTGAGCTATAGTCAATAAATAGCAGTCTTACGTAGTTCCCACTTTTGCTGTCGATGTGAGTGAGGGAGGAGTGGAGGACATGAGAGATGGCATCTTCAGTCGATCTATTGGGACGATAGGCAAACTGAAGAGGGTCCAAAGTGTCAGGAATGAAGGAGCAAATGGTGTTTTTAATGAGTCTCTCAAAGACCTTCATGACTATAGATGTGAGAGCCACTGGACATTAGTCATTTAGGCAAGAGGGTTTACTGTATTTTTTGAAGGAGGTGGGGACCACAGATGTAGCGAGGGACTCATTAAAGATAGATGTAAACAACCCGGCGAGCTGATCAGCACAGGACCACAGAACACGACCTGAAATACCATCCGGCCCAGCAGCTTTCCTGACGTCCACATGCTTGAGTGCCCTCCGAAATTCATCCTCCGAGACAGAGATCACGTGGTTGCTGCTGCTCTGAGTAATTCCCTCTGACGCGCCACTTGGTGGAGTCGCGTTGCCGCGGTTACAGTCAAAGCGAGCGTAGAAAGAGTTTAACTCATTCACAAGCAACGGATCAGGGCTCACCTCTGCAGAGGATTTAGATCCAAAAGAGCAGATGGACCTCAGACCCTGCCACATGCGCTGCGAGTCGTTGAGTTGGAAATGAGACTCCACTCGATCCTTATAACGGAGCTTTGCGGCTTTAACTGCGTGTCGGAGAGCATAGCAGGACGTTCTGTATTCAGTCATGTTCCCCGATAGGAGACCGGCGTTGTAAGTGGCAGTGCGTGTGTTCACTGCAGTGCGGATTGAATTGTCCACCCACGGTTTCTGATTTGAGAAGGACGTTATTGTTATTGTTTGCGTGGCTTGCTCTGTAAGCGTGTTGATGAAGCAAAGCGCCACATCCGTGAACTCGCTTACGTCAGCTGAACTCGCTCGGAACATGTCCCAGTCAACATCATCCAGAGCTGCCTGTAGCGCGGTCTCTGAGTGGGGTGACCAGCGCTTAACTTCCCGCCTCACCGGGGGTTCCTGAACGAGCCTTTGTTTGTATTTAGGTGTGAGGAAAATGACGGCATGATCCGATTTGCCAAAAGCTGGAAGAGACCGCGCTTTATAGGCGTTCTTAAACGGAGAGTAGCAATGATCCAGTGTGTTTGCTCCTCGTGTAAGACAGGAGACGTGCTGGTGAAAGTTTGTCAAGACTTTCTTTAGGTTTGCTTTGTTAAAATCGCCCGCGACAATGAACGCCGCGTCGGGGTGTTTGTTTATGACGCCGCTGGCAACATCATGAAGGCCAGATAAAGCCAGCCCTGTGTCTGCCTGTGGTGGAATGTAAACAGCGGTCGCGACGACCGCAGAAAACTCCAACGGCAGATAGTTTTTTTTTGTTCTGTCCATCCGAAAAACAGAGAAGTTCTCCGACGGCGTCACAGCTGTGTCCGGGACCGCGGGCTTGAGCCATGTTTCGGACAAACAAAAGATGTTACAGTCTCTCATGTCCCGTTGAAAACTTATCCTGGCTCTAAGATCGTCCATCTTATTCTCCAAGGATTGAACATTTGCTAGCAGAATGCTCGGGAGAGGAGGGCTGAATGCCCTTTTCCTCATTCTGTTGCGGATCCCCGCGCGTTTTCCACGGTGTTTCTTGATTCTTCGCCATTGACCCGTCTGTCCATTGTTCAACTCAGCGTTCCGATGAATCTCAGATGGCCACAGAGGATCGGCGAAAGTGTCCTGAAACAGTCCAGTGTAGAGGTAACCAATGTCCAAAAGAGTTTTGCTGTCATAGCAGATCAATGCAGTTGATAAGTTTGTAAAAATTGAGAGTAAAAGAAAGTAAAATAGTAAATAAAAGCACAGTCTTCGCGGAGCGACCTGAACGGCGACCGAACACGGCGGTGCCATTTTGGAAACCAAAATGCCATTTTGGAAACCAAAACCATGGCTTATGCTACCAGAAGATTCTCATTGGTTCTTCAGATTCAGTTTTCCTTATTTTTCCACCCTTATTGAACATACAATTCAGAATATATTCTGAATTGAAAAAGAAAAACAATCCAGAAAGAAATAGTACTAGTATACTATAGTATACTATAGTATGAATATTTTTGCCATTCAGAATTCAGCCTTTGTTTTATCCTTCCTTAGCTGAATACAATAGTTGATGTTTTGGCAATTCTGGATTGTTTTTCTTTGAGTTCTCATGGAAACAGGCCTGTACTGTTCAGACTGAAGGGTTTAACACACAAGATAATGTTACAATGATATGGAAGCCTGTCTTAGCCATAGCTGCTGTATTCTTACATTTTGCATTATAATTAAAAGACTGCAATTTATATATTAAAGTCTTTTAATATCCTGCACACACTTTAAGATCAAGATCCTTCAATATAACACAACATTTTACATAGCAGGGTGCAGAATTTTCTTTTTAAATTATGAGGCAATAATATACTTCAAATTCATCGAAACATGTATTGTAATATGAGTCAAGTCACGTCAGCTTTATTTCTATAACAGAATATATATATAGTGGTTAAAACAGATTTTTTCGAAGCAGCTTTACAGTGATAACAGGAAAATGATTCAATTAATTAGTTAATTTAATTTAGTTAATTTCAGCTGTAAAGCGGCTCTATAAGAAAACGGTAACAATGCTAGGAAGACTGTTCCAGAGTTTAGGTGCTAAATAGGAAAAGGATCGACCTGCAGCTGATTTTGATATTCTAGTTTTGAGACCACAATAGACGTGATGGAGTATAATGCGTTAAGAGCTCGCTCAAGTACTGGGGAGCTAAACCATTTAGCGCTTTGTAAGTAATTAGCAAGATTTGACTGCGATGTTTAATAGGGAGCCAGTGCAGTGTTGACAGAACCGGGCTAATATGGTCATACTTCCTGGTTCTAGTAAGAGCTCGAGCTGCTGCGTTTTGATTACAGATGCTAGAAACGTGGCTTTCAAATGAGAGGTTGGTATCAAAGAGCACACCCAGGTTCCTCACTGACAACGAGGACTTGACAGAACAGCCATCAAGTGTTAGACAGTATTCTAGGTAACTACGTGCAGAGGTTTATGGTCCAATAATTAGAAACTGAATTAAATTGCAGGAAATTACTGGTCATCCAATGTTTTATATCAGCTATGCATTAATCTTGTGAATTGGTAAATTTCGTCAGGGCGTGAAGAAATATAGAGTTGAGTATCGTCAGCATAACAATGAAAACTAACACCAAGATTTCTAATAATATCTCCCAGTGGTAGCATGTACAGGGTGAAGAGCAACGGTTCTAGCACTGAGCCTTGCGGTACTCCATAATGAACTTGTGATCGGTGTGACATCTCTTCATGTACTGCTACAAACTGATAACGGTCAGATAAGTATGATTTGGTATTTGGTAGGAAGTGATTACTATGTGTTTTTTTTTCCTGAGTCTTTGAGATCATCTGGTCTGTGGACAAAACTTTCATCACTATCAGTTGTTATACTAACAGGCACCTGTAGTCTCTGCTCAGTTAGTTAACCAGTGCTTTGTTTGATGCACACTGACCAGCAGTGTTTATTAAATCAACCATTACTAGTATAAGTGTGAGTGTGTGTGTGTGTGTGTGTGTGTGTGTGTGTGTGTGTGTGTGTGTGTGTGTGTGTGTGTGTGTGTGTGTGTGTCAGATGGCATCGGGTTGCAGTGTTTTCATGAAACATGAGCTTGAGGAATCGTTGCGTTATAGTCATGTTACAATATTTACCATGTTGATGACAGAGGATCTGCCCCAGATAACATGTGAGGTTTAGACTCAGGACGTCCTGATGACCCGGTCATTGTCAGACTCACTGAACGTCACCTGCCGTCCGAACCACCGCAGCATTTCATGTGTGTGAGAGTGTGTGTGAGTGTATGTGTGTGTGTGTGTGTGTGTGTGTGTGTGTGTCTGTGTGTGTGAGAGAGAGTGTGTGAGTGTGTGAGAGAGAGTGAGTGTGTGTGTGTGTGTGTGTGTGTGTGTGTGTGTGTGTGTGTGTGTGTGAGTGTGAGAGAGTGTGAGTGTGTGTGAGAGAGAGTGTGTGTGTGTGTGTGTGTGAGTGTATGTGTGTGTGTGTGATGGGTACATTTAGGGGTAGGGTTAGTGTGCGTGTGTGTGATGGGTAGGTTTAGGGGTAGGGTTTTGTGTGTGTGTGTGTGTGATGGGTAGGTTTAGGGGTAGGGTTAGTGTGTGTGTGTGTGTGTGTGTGTGTGTGTGTGTGTGTGTGTGTGTGTGTGTGTGTGTGTGTGATGGGTAGGTTTAGGGATAGGGTCAGTGTAAGGAGATAGAATATGAAAACCATTACATCTATGGAGAGTCCCCAGAACACCCATATCCAGTTCAAAAACATCTAAACAAATATCTGCCAATAGAGTCTTGTTTTAACTTTGAATTAAGTTGATTTTTCTGACCCCTTTGATACGTTCTCTCACTTCACTTTGACACACATGATGTTGCTGTCATGTTTCTCACACGGTTGAATGTCTCTTTCAGGTCCAGGTGTTCAGCGGCAGCTCCAGAACGGGCCGAGCACAGAAGAGCTGGAGGTGCAGAGACGGTAGGATATATACCACAGTCTTCAAAATAACACGTTCAGGAGTCACATACTGCAATATGTAAACTCCCTTTCAGGTAGTGCATGTGAATAATGTATCATTTGCATAATTCCCGCCTCTGGTCTTGATTGGCTGAACAGTGTCTCTTTGCTCTGCCCTCGAACAATAGTTGTAGCTGTTGGAGTTTCAGACACTGAGAGAATTAGCGTTTTTGAGAACCTGGAGCCTTTAAAACAGCATTAAATGACATGCAGCCGCTCCAGTGACGCACACACACACACGCCCTCTGCTGGTCATGATGTGTGTTGGTTTGCTGTGTCAGCTCTTCCCATCATGCATCTGGGTCGTTCCACATCCCTCTCAGTCGGGATCTGTGTCATATGCTTCCCACATCAGATCGCATCGATTATATCATTTAGGTCAGAAATGTCTTCTGATGCATTATGGGTCCCTCGAGTAAGGGGCCGCATTAAACTGATCAAAAGTGATTTATAATGTTACGTTTCAAATAAATGCTGTTCTTTTGAACTTTATATTCATCAAAGAATCCTTTTTTTTTTCACACAACTATTGATAATAAGCAAATAATATTATCAATAATCATAAATGTGTGTTGAGCATCAGATCCTCATATGAGAATGATTAGTGAAGTATCATGTGACACTGAAGACTGGAGTAATGATGATAAATTCAGCTTTGATCACAGGAATAAATTACACTTTACTATATATTCACATAGAGAACAGCTGATTTACACTGGACGAATATTTCACTGCTTTACTGGAGTCATGAGCAGATTAATGAGCAGAAGAGACTTTCAGTTTGGCAGATTGACTCAAATCAGTGTGTGTGACTGTGTGCAGTGCATGATGGGAAGGTACCGTGTGTTGTGTCTCTGCAGGCAAATGGAGATGCAGGCGCATGTTGAGTGGGAGAGACGATCGTCCAACTCAGGGGAGAACGCAAACTCGCAGACACATTGAGCGGAGTGACGTTTGCCTCATCGACTGTGTTTCCCACAGGTTCCCCGTTTCAGGGTCACCCCACGGTGCCGTCCGTAGCTCCACCCACTACCGTGCCTCCTCCTCTGTCCATGGGCGGTCCGTGTCCGCCTCCTCCTCCACCCCCTTTACTTGTGGGAGGATACGGGGGCCCCGGGGCCTCGCAGGACGACAGTCAGGGGCCAAACTGTGGCGCGTGCAAAGAGTGTGTGAGAAACTCATGAGGAAAAACACATAACAGGATCATATTTACTGGAAGCTTCTTCATCGGCATCGGCGGTTCCATGAAGAATCTTTAACAACCATGGGATCTTTAGATTAAAGGGGTCATGAGGTCAACTTATAACGTTCGCGTGGTTTCAAAAACATCATAATGAATAAATAATAGGCTATTTTCTAGCCTAGCTCTTGAAAAGCTGTCGCCCACTGCTATGATTGGATAACAGTTTTGCATATTATAATGAGCTCCGGCTCCCCTGTCAGCACACGTGAAGAATTGTTTTGAAAGCGTGTGGGAAAACGGTAACCGGAATGATTCGCCCCACAGGGCTCGCAAAACGTCTTTATCAAACAAACACAACTGGACCGCCCAATCGGTGGACATAACCACAAACCGTGCATCACTAACACACACACACACACACGCACGTGCTCACACACGCACACACACATGTGTGCGCACACACACATGTGCGCGCACACACACATGCGCGCACACACACACACACACACACACACACACCACAAACACACACATACATGCGTGCACACGCACACACGTGCTCACACACACACACACACATACACGCACACACACACGCTCATGTTGTGTTTTCATGTTTTATGAGGACATTTCATAGGCGTAATGGTTTTTATACTGTACAAACCGTATTTTCTATCCCCCTACACTGCCCCTACCCCTAAACCTACCCATCACATGAAACATTCTGCATTTTTACATTTTCAAAAAACATCACTTAGGATGATTTATAAGATGTTTTCCTCATGGGGACCAAAAAATGTCCCCACAAGGACAAGGATTTCGGATATTGCCATCTTTGTGGGGACATTTTGTCCCCGTTAGGTAGGGTTTACCAGGACACACGCACACACACACGCACACACGCCCGCGCCCCCACACGCCAAGCAAAAACTTCACCTCAGACAAATCAGCATGTTCAAAACTTCCGTGATTGTATTTTTCCTACAGATTACCAGTCAAGCGAGAGAACAACGAAACAACGAGATCAAGAAAGGAATGTTATTTCACTATTTAAGATTTGCGAGCCCTGGCCAAAACATGTTCGAGTCTGATCCCGAATCGCAACACAACAAACCAACAACACCTCAGACACAAAGGATACTCCAGCCTGTGACAGCGTGGGAGTTATGTTCAGTTAGACATAATCAGTAGATATCAAACGCAACAATGTAATACTATCACATATAAAAACATGTTTTACTCACATAAGTGTGTTGCATCATTCCCGTTGGATCTAGAAAGCACAGCCTTTTATATATCAGAAGCTCAAGGGAAAGTTGATTTCTCGATTCATGACCCCTTTAATAAATGTGACCACAAAACCACTAGCCTCATCTGAAGTATCTGGTATCTGATCAGAAGCGTGTTGTGCCATTCATTTTGAACTATTGTATGATTCAGACACCAACAATCTCAACATTCGTGAGAGCTTCATGCTACAATGCATCAGTACAAAACTCCCAGCATGCATTGCAGCATAAATAAATTATGCATAATTCTTAGTATTTGCTTTTATTTACTTCCACTCTATGGCAGCCCATAGATCCGTATGGTAAAAAGTTGTGAAATTTGGCACACAAATAGAGGACAGTCCAAACATTCACCACAGCAAATTTAGCGTCTCTAACTCAATTCCCATAGCACCACTAACTGTCCAAAGTTTGACTTATTTTTGACTCATGAAAATGTTTCCGCCATTTTGAATTTCTAAATTATCAAATGGATTCGACAAAGAGCACGCTAAAATGGACGTGAGACAACATCTCCGCAACGCTTTAGCATATTTAGACCAAACTTGGTACATCATCACAAGCATGACCAAAGGCTACATGCAGCGTTTCGGCACAGCGCCACCTACTGGTCAGGAGATGGGAAAATTAATTTTTTTGCTTATAACTTCGGAATGGTTTGCCCAAAAATCATAAAACGGATCTCTTTTGAATCAGTGCATCATGCAGAGTCAAATGATACACACATATTGGCTATTGTGGGCGTTGGCCAAAAAAAATTACCCTGGAGCACGAAACCAGTCATAAGGGTCGATTTTTCTGAACTTGAGATGTATAGATCATCTGAATTTGAATAATAATCATCACTGATGTGTGGTTTGTTAGGACAATATAAAATCTGGAATCTGAGCATGCAAAAAAAACTCTAAATATTGAGAAAATCTCCTTTAAAGTTGTTTACATGAAGTCCTTAACAATGCATATTACTACTAATAATACATTTATGATACACAAAGGTAGGACATTTACTAAATATCTTAATATCCTAATGATTTTTGGCATAAAAGAAAAATTTATAATTCTGACCCACACAATGTATTGTTGGCTATGGCCACAGATATACCCGTGAGACGCAGCACTGGTGTTGGGCTCCAGGGGCAGAGCGGTGCTCTAATAACTGATCACTGAAAGGTTCTTTAGAGTATATAACCCGAACTCGATAAACACACCACGCATTTCACATGAAAAATCTACTTAAGAAGTTCCTAACGAGGAAAATAATTGATCGCGTGTCCGCAGCCTGAGGAAAACTCTGCTTCCGGAGCCAAAAACGAAGCCAACCGGACAAGTGGAGGAAGTGGAGGACTGATGGAGGAAATGAACTGCTCGCATGGAGGTGAGGAGACGCACGTCATGACCCGACACCATCAAAGCTGGGACTGCCATGATTGACAGCTCACTGTTCAGTAACTCCGCCCACGTGTGTACGTTTCCAGGTGTACGTTTCCAGGCCTCTGATTGGACAGATCGGTACCGGTAGGCGGGAAATCGCGAAAACAAGATGGTGCCGGTGGGTGGAGCTTCAATCAGCTTCAGCATAAGTCTGTATAATAAGCAACTTAATGCAAAATACAAATTATTTAAGTATTTTTGCAAGTAATTTATTAATTGTGAATTAAATATATAAAATCCTGTTTATATTATGATAAGTAAGTGAGGTGTAGTCATTCGTCAAGTTCATTTCCTGTTTGGACTGGACACGAGAAGACAGACATCTGTGAACCTAATGAAGGCAACTGTTATTTGAAAGGTAAGTTATAATGCTGTTTAATAATGTTATAATGCCCTCTCTAATACCCTGTGGGTCCGTTTGGCTTGTTTGTGCATGTCCTGTTAGCTCGTCGCGGCTCGTTTTACAGTTAGAAAGCAGCTAGTGCATGATATAGACAATATAATGAGGTAGATGAAAGGAGGAGAACTGAAGGCGGGGGGGAGTTCAATGCCCTGACAGCTTGGGGAATGAAGCTGTCCTTCAGTCTGCTGGTCCTTCCTTGGAGACTGCGTAGCCTCCTCCCTGATGGCAGCAGACTGAAGAGGCTGTGCGATGGGTGGGTGGGGTCTCTCGCAATGATGAGGGCTTTGCGGGAGAGGCGGGAGTTATAAATGTCCTGGAGGGGTGGGAGAGAGACACCAACGATCTTCTCAGCTGCTCTCACTATGCGCTGAAGTGCTTTACGGCAGGATGCGTTGCAGGCGCCGTACCACACAGTGATGCAGCTGGTCTGAATGCTCTCGATGGTGCCTCTGTAGAAGGTGCGCATGATGGGGGCTGGGGCTCCGGCTCTTCTCAGCTTATGGAGAAAGTAGAGTCGCTGCTGTGCTTTCTTGGTCAGTGCTGTGGTGTTGGCGGTCCAGGAGATGTCTTCTGTGATATGTACACCCAGAAATTTGGTGCTCCTCACCCTTGTGCATTCTCCTGAAGTCAACAACAATCTCCTTTGTCTTCTCCACGTTCAGAGAGAGATTGTTGTCGCCACACCACCTGGCCAGGCGGCTCACCTCGCTCCTGAAGTTTGTCTCATCATCGTTGCTAATGAGACCAACTACAGTCGTGTCGTCCACAAACTTGATGAAGAGATTGCTGTTGTGTATGGGTGTGCAGTCATGTGTCAGCAGAGTGAAAAGGAGGGGGCTCAACACACATCCCTGAGGGGCTCCAGTGTTCATGATGATGGACCTGGATGAGTTACTGCCGACCCGAACTGCCTGAGGTCTTCCCGTCAGGAAGTCCAGCAACCAGTTGCACATCGATGTGCTGAGTCCCAGCTGTGACAGTTTTTGAGTGAGCTGTAGAGGGATGATTGTATTGAATGCTAAACTAAAGTCTATGAACAGCATTCTGACATAAGTGTCTTTATTTTCCAGGTGTGTGAGTGCTGAATGGACGGTAGTGGCAATGGCGTCATCGGTCGAGCGTTTAGACCGATATGCAAATTGGTAGGGGTCCAGGGAGCGGGGGAGGACAGACTTAATGTGGTGCATGACTAGCCGCTCAAAGCACTTCATAAGGATGGGGGTAAGTGCGACTGGACGGTAGTCGTTGAAGCAGGATAGAGATGATTTCTTAGGGACTGGAATGATGGTGGTTGCTTTGAAGCATGTGGGGACGACAGCTTGACTCAGTGAGATGTTGAAGATGTCTGTGAAGACATCAGTGAGTTCCTCTGCACAGTCTCTCAATACATGTCCAGGAATGTTGTCAGGACCTGGAGCTTTGCGTGCGTTGACCCTGCTGAGGGATCTTCTCACGCTGTCCCTGGGCAGTGACAACATCAGGTCATCGGGAGGAGGAGGTGACTTCTGTGCAGTGGTGCTGTTGTGAGCTTCAAAGCGAGCAAAGAAAGTGTTCAGCTCATTCAGCAGGGGGGTGGAGCTGTCACATGTCCGTGCAGGGGGCTTATAGTCTGTGATGGTCTGAATCCCTTGCCACAGGCTCCTTGTGTCTCTGCTGTCGCTGAAACGACCTGAAAGTCCTAAAGACTTAAGAAAGTCCTGGCTATAATAAAAGACACTTTGAACACTAATAGAACTGTTAGTCTTATTCAGTCTTATACTGTCATCATTATTGCCTATAATTCATCAATTGTGAATTAAATTTATGAATGAATAGTTATCCTCAATTAACGTATTCCTTAAATATCATATCACCAAGTATGCAAATGACTTGTATGCTGTTTAATATTATTCAACAAGTTTGTTTTAGATAAATATATCAAATGAAATGCAGTGGTCAGGATTATTGAGGGCCTTTTCCTCTGAGCGCAGACCCAGATCAGATAATGAAGGAGAAAGCCCAAGCCGGACAGAAGAAACACAGAGATGGGCTCAGGGCAGATTCATCAGTGATTCTAAAGCTGAGTTCAGTGTTTCCATGCTTAAGAGACACGGGGTAATAAAGCTGTGTCTGGTACATTAGATGTTATTTACAGTGATGGTTTTACTTCTTGTATTATTATTAATGGTAATATTAAAGGTTAAATGTTACCCAGGTTCTTAGAGCTGCACAATATTGCAAAAAAAATTATATTTATGCAAACTATTTCACCAGATGACTTAAATAGCTGTATTTGGAAATAATTAATAATTCTAGAATGATTGGTGTGATTTTGTAGGGGTGTGCATCTGCATAGAAAATAATAAATTGCAAGCATAGATAAAAAATTGAACAAAAATATTAAATAAACAGTGCCTCAAGTTTTCTAGATAAGTCTAACAGCATTTAGGAACAGAAATTGAGTAATCAACTGTAAAATAACACTGCATAGTCTATGTATACATAAAATATAATTAATCCTGGTTAAAGCTACAAAACATGACACGCATGCTCATTACAGTATGTCAGGTTGTGTGTAGCTTTACACCTGTTTTATAAGGATATAGTTTTATGAGGACATCATAAGAACATGTTCCTGATGTTTGACTGAAGAATCTCAGTGTGTTGTGTTAGTTTGACAGAATCATGGTCTATGAGGACACTAGTTTTACCGGGACACTGTGGTGCACATATATGGAATATTAGGATCCATACTGATAACCCATAATTCACAGCTCATTTTGGCTAATACCAATATCAAAAAATATTTGTGCTTCTTAGATTAAATATAATCATTGAAGAAGTTGGTAAAAAAATAGCACCCTCGGTTGAAATTGGCTTTTAATAAGTAATGCTAAATGAGTATTTATTTGTCTTTATTTTGTTTTGATTTTTATTTGCTCTTCTTTAGTTTCAGATGATAACTGAGAAGAATCAGATTAAACCGAACAAGATACAGCAACTCTAAAGGTATCCAAGAAGTTAATGTAATAATTGCGTTATCGCTTAAAGAATAGAGCAGATTTCAGTGTACCTCAGAAACAGATTTCCACAGTTATCAGTCACTGAATTATGACTGTGTGTGTAAAAAGTATGTCACTCACTTCCTGTTCAACTAGCACAGATGCAAAGTCTCGTATCACTCTCATACATACAATACTTGAACTCAGGGTGCCGTCCAAATGGATCTAGTGACCAGTGTCCCGGTAAAACCAGTGTCCTCATAGACCAGCCTTCTGTCAAACTAACACAACACACTCAGGCAAAGTCAAACATCAGGAACGTGATCTTATGATGTCCTCATAAAACTAGTGTCCTCATAGACCAGCCTTCTGTCACACTAACACAACACACACAGGCAAAGTCAAACATCAGGAACGTGATCTTATGATGTCCTCATAAAACTAGTGTCCTCATAGACCAGCCTTCTGTCAAACTAATACAACACACTCAGGCAAAGTCACACATCAGGAACATGATCTTATGATGTCCTCATAAAACTAGTGTCCTCATAAAACCGGTGTAAGACACACACACACACACACACACACACACAACATGACATACTATAATGAACACTCATGTAATGTGATGCATAAAAGCATTTAACATTACCTTGAAATATTTATTTGAAATTGAACTATTTTGTGTATTATCTCAAATCAATATTTCATGTGCAAATATTTATTGATAGGTGTATGATTATCTGATTATCCTGTCCATGTTTATTACTGGCTGACTGTACATTATCCCTCTGCTATATTCCATCCATCCATCCATCCATTATCTTCCGCTTATCCGGGGCCGGGTCGCTGTAACTTCCCTCTCCCTAGCCACTTCCTCCAGCTCTTCCGGGGGAACCTCGAGGCGTTCCCAGGCCAGCCGGGAGACATAATCCCTCCAGCATGTCCTAGGTCTTCCCCGGGGCCTCCTCCCGGTGGGACATGCCCGGAACACCTCCCCGGGAAGGCGTCCAGGGGGCATCCAAAATAGATGCCCGAGCCACCTCAACTGGCTCCTCTCGATATGGAGGAGCAACGGCTCTACTCTGAGCTCCTCCCAAGTAACTGAGCTCCTCACCCTATCTCTAAGGGAGCGCCCAGCAACCCTGCGGAGAAAGCTCATTTTGGCTGCCTGTATCCGGGATCTTGTCCTTTCGGTCATTACCCACAGCTCATGACCATAGGTGAGAGTAGGAACGTAGATTGACCGGTAAATCGAGAGCTTCGCCTTACAGCTCAGCTCCTTCTTCACCACGACAGACCGGTACATCGACCACATTACTGCAGAAGCTGCACCGATCCGCCTGTCAATCTCCCGTTCCATCCTTCCTTCACTCGTGAACAAGACCCCAAGATACCTGAACTCCTCCACCTGAGGCAGAAACTCTCCACCAACCTGAAGTGGGCAAGCCACCCTTTTCCGACTGAGAACCATGGCCTTGGATTTGGAGGTGCTGATTCTCATCCCGGCCGCTTCACACTCGGTTGCAAACCGCCCCAATGCACGCTGAAGGTCCTAGTCTGAAGAGGCCAACATGACAACGTCATCCGCAAAAAGCAGCGACGAAATCATGTGGTTCCCAAACTGGACGCCCTTGGCTGCGTCTAGAAATTCTGTCCATAAAAATTATGAACAGAACCGTTGACAAAGGGCAGCCCTGCCGGAGTCCAACATGCACCGGGAACAAGTCCGTATATTCCATATATTATGTTTTTAGGTGAAGTGTTTCTGTAAGTAACTCTTTATTTCATAAGTTCAGAGAAGCCGTCAGACCCAGCTGTCATCAGGCAGTGATGATTGAGCTGCTCTTACTGTGGGACTACACAAGGTGAGTGAGAGTTGTGCTGTAGGAGAATGAGCAAACACGCGTGTGAGAGCTAGGCTGTTCACATGTTTAGACCAGTGTTTCGTGTCTAATGTTATGTTTTGTAGACTCTCAGTGAGGTTGATCCCTCCACTCTGGAAATGAACACTCTGTCCCAGTCAGAAGTCAGAGATGGACAGAAGGTTTTGTTCTGTTTTTTCTTTTTGGAAATCAAATTAGGGATGCACCAATATGAAAATTTGGGCCGAGTTTGATAACTGATCGTTCTTTATATTTGAAAGACGATAACTGATATCTTGACTGATGTATATAAATCCAAATTTGTATATACTTAGCTTGTTTACAAAAACTAAAATCTCATTAAAAGCCATGACTCAAACACTTCAACATAAAGCAAACATATACAGTACAGTAGACATTCATTCTAATGGCTGCCATATGATTGTACAGTTTACTCTCTTTATAAAAAATAAACACTTTACAATACTTTACAGTAAGGTTTAATGTTGTTATTGTTAGTTAACATGATGAAGGACGTCTACAGGATTTATTAATCTTAGTTAACGTTAATCTCAACATGTTTAGTATCCAGTGCTGGATCTGTTGATTTAGTGCACTGTGAACTAACATGAACTCATATTTTATTAACTCACATTAACAAAAGTTTGGCTCTCTGTTAGTTCATCTTAGTTAATGCAATAACAACATCTACTTCCAATAAAAATCGAGTTTTTACCAAAAATGTCTCCCTTTAATGTCATATCCTTACTGGACCTGCTTAGCTCTGGCCATGGGATGCTACAGCAGAAGTGACTTGCGTGATTTTAATAAAACGGGTATTATGGAGTGGCAGTACATCCTGAGTAGCTCATATTTCCTCTCAGAATGAGCTACCACCTGTATTGCATTACAGTGCATTGCATTACCCCCTACTGGCCTCACTAAAGTATTTTCCAATAAAAATCAAGTTTTTGCCAAAAATGTCTCCTTTCCTGTCATATACTGGCTGGACTTGCTTAGCTTTGTTAGGGAACCAGGCTTTGGCCATGGGATAATACAGCAGAAAAAGGTTAATCTTCCAGTAATAATCAAGTTTTTTTTCCCAAAAAGATTCCCCTTTGACGTTACTGCTGGGCTAGAACCAGCACAGTCTTGGTAGATAATCAGGCTTTGCCCATGGGACGCTACAGCAGAACTGCCTCTTGCAAATTTAATAAAAACGTTCTTATGGAGTGGCAGTACATCCTGAGTAGCTCATATTTCCTCTCAGAATGAGCTACCACCTCTATTGCATTACAGTGCATTGCATTAGCTCCTACCGGCCTCACTAAAGTATCTTCCAATAAAAATATTTTTTTCCAAAAATGTCTCCCTTTGATGTCACATCCTGACTGGACCTGCTTAGCTTTGTTAGGGAGGCAGGCTTTGGCCATGGGATAATACAGCAGAAAAAGGTTAATCTTCCAATAATAATAAATTTTTTCCAAAAAGTTTTCCTTTTCATGTTACTGCTGGGGTAGAATCAGCACAGTCTTGGTAGGTAGTCAGGCTTTGGCCATGGGACACTACAGCAAAACTGACTTGTGCAAATTTAATAAAAAGGCTCTTATGGAGTGACAGTACATCCTGAGTAGCTCATATTTCCTATCAGAATGAGCTACCTCCTGTATTGCATTACAGTGCATTGCATTACCCCCTACTGGCCTCACTAAAGCATCTTCCAATAAAAATCGAGTTTTTACCAAAAATGTTTCCCTTTCATGTCACATCCTAGCTGGACCTGCTTAGCTTTGTTAGGGAGCCAGGCTTTGGCCATGGGATAATACAGTAGAAAAAAGTTAATCTTCCAGTAATAATCAATCAATCAATCAAAAAAAAAAATTTCCTTTCATGTCACTGCTGGGCTAGAACCAGCACAGTCTTGGTAGATAGTCAGGCTTTGGCCATGGCTGATTATATGATAACTGATTTATGCAAATTTAATAAAACGGGACTCACTTGACCAACAGACAGACCGACAACCGGCAAACATGGCTCTCTTTTACACTCGCTGTCTTCAAGACCTACCTTGCCTGTCTATCAATGATGTGGACTGACTTGTCAAGAAGTCATGTCCCACTCCCTCCAGCAGACGGGAAAAGGGATTTAAAATGTATATCGCCAGCTACATCGATAATTACGAGGGTAAGTCGTTACGTTGAAATGTTATTGTAGCAGCTAACATTAGCGTTAATGTTAACAATAGCTGTTTTGTTCAACTATGACTGACAGACTTATTAGCTAACTTTAGATTGTGAGTTCATGTGAGTTTTCTTTTGTAGAGATACTGTCAAGATACTGTGTAAAAATTTAATGTTAAAGTCTCAAATTGTGTGTTCGTCATCCTTCCTCACAGTGTTAATGAAAGACAAGGTGACAGGAGAGGTCAGCGTGAGGGCAGTCTGTCATAGATCCATGAAGAAAAGTGAAAAGCCATACGACTTGAGAGTAGGGTTATTGTTAGGGCGATGGTTAGGCAAGCTAATAAATTGTCTGTCAGCTTAATAAAAGTAACATTATACAAGCAAATTGTTTATTTTCATATTTTGTCTGTGAGCCTCAGAATACAGCATTACTTTTCTTATGAATGCTTTATCTGTCAAGCAATATCTCATCTAAGCTTCTATTTCTCCTTCTTTTTGTGTTAAAGCACTCAAAACCTGTTGTTTTGGTGAGCAGCCATTGTTTCTGCGTGGCGGGCTGTGCCTTATGCAATCATTTGGTTGCACTTCTTTATCAGACTGCCCATTATTCACAGTTAAACATTCCTGCTGTTCCCCCGGTGCACAGCTGCACAGACACAGAGCAGATCTGGGGTAAACCAAGGACACTGGTAAGTCATGTAACATGTGAACTGTACTATTACTGTGCATATTGTAGCTATTGTGACGCCATGTTGAATGTGTCTCTGATGTTAGTTGGAGAAATGGAGTTTCGAAAACCCAGAAATTCAACAACACACTGTGTAAGGTGAGACACAAGGGCAGAGTTCATGCCAGGAGTTGCATTGTTTAAGAAAGATGAGAGTGACATCTACTCGCTTCCACGAGGTATGCCATGTTCGTGGACATACATCTAAAGAGAATCTGGCTGAGAGAATTCTCAGGGGGATTCGTCAGACTACGGACATGAGGAGAGGGAGCCACTCGCTGTTAAAGAGTATTGCACTCTTAAAAACGAGTATTGCACTCTTAAAAACGTGAACTACTCACCCTGCGGGTTCATTGTACATCCTGATGCTCCATGGCTAGGTAGCTCTCCTGATGGAGTCACCTTTGATCCCTCTGGAAACCCATAATTTGGTCTCCTTGAGGTCAAATGCCCCAATATCCAGAGCTATGTGGACTGCCCCTATCTAAAAATGTCCGGTGGACATCTTTGAAACTCAGGAGGCAGCACAAGTACTACTGGCAAGTTCAAGGTCAGATGCTCTTGACAGGGCTAGAGTGGTGTGATTTTGTTGTTTGTGCTCAGGAAGACATGTTAGTCGAGCAAATTTATAAAGATCTTGATGTAATGCACACCATTAGAGACCACTACATACAGAAGTGTTTGCAGTAAGTCACTCCAATGGCCTTGGACATAGTATCTTTCAATAAGTTTAATCAGTTTCAATCAGTTCAGTGAGTTCAGGTGTTAGTTTATTTTTACA
This sequence comes from Paracanthobrama guichenoti, assembly GCA_018749465.1. NCBI lineage: Eukaryota > Metazoa > Chordata > Actinopteri > Cypriniformes > Gobionidae > Paracanthobrama > Paracanthobrama guichenoti. The sequence continues at coordinate 14,058,500 of CM031958.1, read as the reverse complement.
AATCTATATAGTATCTGAACTGATTTTTATACTGTTACATAAATGTCAATGTAGACTAGCATACAATAGTACAGCTTTTCCCAAAGTGCCCATGGACCATCAAGTTACTGTTGGTGGACTCTGAAAGGGATTTTGTGTACATACATAATTATTTATTTATTTGCTTGCTTTAATAATTGCAAAGGAATGTTGTAGGTAACTATCATAATAAATATAATTCATAAATATAACTTATGACTCAACATTCAAATAAATAGAAAAGACACTTAAATACTGTATCTTAGTCTTGTCTTTCACCATAGTTGTAAATCAAGATTTGAGCAGGTGGCAGAAGATTGACAGAATTAGAACTGTGTTGCAACTGCAGGTTTAACTATGGCTGCTCTAACAAAGAAAGGAGGTCAAAAGTTGGATTGTAAAATTATTTTTTAATAAACCAACTGGTCAAGAAGAATGTTAATCATCAGGTATCAGTAATGAAAGAATGTTGGTACAAACTATATGTAGTAAGTCAAAAGGCAAGCAAAAAAACAGGCAATCACAGTAAGAAAATTAGACAGTTTGCAGAAAATATTTACAATATTTCAAACCATGCCTTGACAAGTGGTCCATTATGACAGTTCACAGAATTAGATGTGGCAAGTCAAAAAACATCCCAGATGAAACAAAAGCAACAAGCACAAATATCTATAAGACAATCATAGTAAGACAATTTCCAACATTTCAGTGTGCCAAATAAGACTTTAAAAGACTTAGTACACAGACAAGAATGACACTGTGTAGACTCACTGGGCCCATGCCTTGACAAGTGGTCCATTCTGATTGTTAATGAGAAGACATGACACTGCAAACAGTTGATTAATGCTACCAGAAATGGACAAGGGGATGACTGCGTCAAACAGCTTATGTTCCTTCACCCGCCGGATCAGGCGTTCAACATGCACCCTGAGCCTGGCCACAGACTGAGTGTCTCACTTCTCTGACAGACATTTGTGTGCCCTTGGCCACAAAAGAAGGTGATTTGTAGCCAGAAAGGACCTCACTCTGTAATAGCAGAGACAAAGGCGTTCGGAGCTCGGTACAGTCCAGGATAACCTGGGTGTCCTCCAAATTCCTCTGGCAGGTAGGCTCGTACTCTCTCTTTCGGCAACCAAATTTGCAAGGAACCTAAAAGAAAATAGAGGAAGTTCACCCAAGTGGTTATGATGCGGCTCACTGAAGTCTGATGGACATGGAAGTGATGAGCCAGGTCTTTCTGCTTGAGGCCCAAAGCAAGGTGCATCATGAAGAGGAAGAGTCTTCATATATAGCCCAGTCTCCCGGGTGACTTTGGAGCAGGTGACACGAATCATCCTGTGTGTTGAAGGTTCAATCTGTTCCCAGAAGGCCATCATGTGTTTATAGGTTGCAAATCTGCAAAGAAATAAATTGTTTCTTTTAAAACATTTAAGGCATAACACATGGTACAATAATTAGGTAATTACTAAGAACTGCTTTTGAGTGCAGGTGTATGCAGGTGTTCTCTGTTTTCCCTAGCTGCTCTACCGGTTTATTGTTGTTCATTTTCTCTTTATGCGACGTGTTTTCGTTAACAGTTTATGTGAACCATTATGTAGCTACTGGTTATATGTTCTGGTTGTTTTTACGTTGTCTTTTCCATTTAAATGGTAAATGAAGGCGTGACTGGCATCTTGAAATAGTATCAAGTGTCTGTGATTCACTCATGTGTTTAGTCCGTATCCATTATTTATTTAATTTAGTCATATTATTTGGTTAATGGTGTGGCAGCTGCTACTGATACACATCCGTTCATTTACAAGAAAGTGAGCACACTTCAGAAAGACAGGGTTTGCTTCTGCCTGATAAATATTTGAGAAGATGAATGTTGAGGCATAAGAACAACAAAACGTCACTTTTCTTACGAGTCTCATGATCAGCCCTTCAATGATTCAATGAAACAAATGGAGGTTTGTTTCTTCTCTAATGTTGTGGATGTGTGCACAGAATCACTGCATGTGTGTTTTGAGACCCTGATGAAGTTGAAAGCAAGATTGGAGTCCTCATAAGCTCCCCTAAGCTTTAAACCGAGGAGATATGTCAACCGTGTCCGGCACTGAGTGATGCAATGCCTTCAAGGGTCAGACCAGGAGAAGAAGGTTTTATAAGTGTTGATGCAAATTCATTAAAAGTGAACATTGAAAATAATGTGATCAGGTCAACAGTACAAATACCACAGACAGCCACTACAGACACAACCATCGCTTTTAGACCTACAGGCAATGCACATAACAATACACAACAACTTTATCACCTGTTACGTCCTGCCTATTCTAGGCTATGGTAAACAGAAATGGAAGACCACGCGGATTGTTCATATAAAGAAATATATTTTTATTAAAGATAAAGAATGAACAACGTAAGTTAAATAAAGTCAGTATATATGTTAGGTTGAGAAAAAAAAATGTATGCAACAAGAGATGAAGTGTCATACATGAGAAGACAAAAATGTCAAAACGGTGTGGGAGAGAAGGAGAAGCTGCGGCCTCCCTCAACCAGGTCTGGAGAGACCTTTAAAGCCCAAGATACTGGAAGCAATCACACGCGATCCTGGAAGCAATCACAAGAGCAACACACCACACCTGTGCTCCCTCACCTGTAGGGGAGACACAGTGAACAGGAAAAAGCAAAGAGGAGGAGCCCAGCAGATCCATGACACCCCCTCCCTTAAAACAGAGGCCCCTAAAAGGCCTCTGTAAAAACCTTCAACCCCTTAAACTTTCTAGAGAAGAAACATGTTGGCCTGTCCACCCCCTGCTCATCACTCTGCAGGAGCACAGCACCAGCACCCACATGGCTTGCATCAACCTGCATCTGGAAAGGCTGATCTAAACAGGGTGCCATCAAAACCAACTCTTCATTTTCTGTTGGGCTTTAGTCAGGTTGTCAGTCGCCATCTCACAGGCTAAAAACAACCTACGACGAAAACCATTAACATAGTCCAACAAGTTAACAGGAGACTCAGGACACTTCAGCTCCCCCTGCAAAACTGCTAGAGGCCCACGAACTCTATGGCCAAAGACGTGAGAATCCTGTGCTCTCCTGGGTTACCTCTCATGCCGCCAACATTAGCCATGGGAGCCCTTCCTCCCAGTCTCTGTTAAGCTCAACACAATAACTCCTGAGAAGCGACTTCAATGTCTGATGAAAACGCTCCAGAGCACCTTGGCTCTGGGCGTGATAAACGCTGATGTTTCACATGCAACTGCTCAAGCTCCTCTCTGAACATGCGTGACGTAAAGTTAGAGCCTCTATCACTCTGTATAGTGGAATATGAAACAAAATGGCGCCGCCGTGTTCGGTCGCCGTTTAGGTCGCTCCGCGAAGACTGTGCTTTTATTTACTATTTTACTTTCTTTTACTCTCAATTTTTACAAACTTATCAACTGCATTGATCTACTATGACAGCAAAACTCTTTTGGACATTGGTTACCTTCTACACTGGACTGTTTCAGGACACTTTCACCGATAATCTGTGGCCATCTGAGATCCTTCAGAACGCAGAGTTGAACAATGGACAGAGCCGGCGGCGAAGAACCAAGAAACACCGTGGGAAACGCGCTGGAAAACACCACTAACTCCGCCAAGTGGCGCGTTAGAGGAAATCACTCAGAGCAGCAACAATCACGTGATCTCTGTCTCGGAGGATGAAGTTCGGAGAGCACTCTCAGCGTGTGGGCGTCAGGAAAGCAGGCGGGGCCGGATGGTATTTCAGGTCGTGTTCTGCGGTCCTGTGCTGATCAGCTCGCCGGGTTGTTTACATCTATCTTTAATGAGTCCCTCGCTACATCTGTGGTCCCCACCTCCTTCAAAAAATCCACCATCATCCCTGTCCCTAAGAACAGTAAACCCTCTTGCCTAAATGACTACCGTCCAGTGGCTCTCACATCTATAGTCATGCAGGTCTTTGAGAGACTACAGACTACTCGGAGACACAGATTAAAAACACCATTTGCACCTTCATTCCTGACACTTTGGACCCTCTTCAGTTTGCCTATCGTCCCAATAGAGCGACTGAAGATGCCATCTCTCATGTCCTCCACTCCTCCCTCACTCACATTGACAGCAAAAGTGGGAACTACGTAAGGCTGTTATTTATTGACTATAGCTCAGCCTTTAACACCATAGTTCCCATTAAGCTAACCGCCAAACTCCTGGATCTCAGCCTGAATCCTTCTCTCTGCCACTGGATTGAGGACTTCCTCACTGGCAGGCCTCAGGTGGTGAGAATAGGCAGTCCACCTCCACCTCCATCACCCTGAGTGTGGGAGCTCCACAGGGCTGTGTCCTGAGTCCCCTGCTCTACATGCATGACTGTTTGTCCACACACAGCTCCACCTCTATCATCAAATTTGCTGATGATACTGTTGTCCTGGGCCTCATTTCCAACAACAATGAGACGGCATACTTGGACGAGGTGGAGCATCTAACATCATGGTGCCAGGACAACTGTCTCTCTCTGAATGTTGGCAAGACCAAAGAAATGATTGTGGACTTTGGGAAGAGACAGCAACGGACATACTCCCCTCTCATGATCAGCTTCAGGTACCTGGGTGTAAACATCTCCGAGGACTTGACCTGGACTGCACACATTCAGACACAGGTGAAAAAAGCCAGGCAAAGACTGTACCACCTGCACCAGACTTCAATAGGAAATTCAGGTTTCACCAGCTATCCTGAAAACTTTCTATTTAGGGCGTGAGAAAGTGTACTATGCTCAACTCAGTGCATCACAGCGCGTATGGGAACAGCACCAGTCATGACCGCAAAGCCCTGCAAAGAGTCTCTGCATGCTTATCCGGCGTATCATCTCAATGGTCAGCTCTCCTGTCTCTGCAGGTCTCACCAAACGCTGCAAAGATAGAGCTACTAAGATCATCAAGGACTCTAATCACTCTGCAAACCCTCATTTCACGCTGCTGCCATCTGGTAAGCGCTTCTGAAGCCTGATGGCCAAAACTGAGAGACTCAGGAGGAGCTTCTTTCCCCAGGCCATCAGACTCCTGAACACTGCACTTTCTGTTCTCGTTGTTATTGTGTAACAACCTGTTATAAACCTGGCATACATTATACATTTTCTTACATAAGCACACAGTTTAACTGCACATATTTCACAATTTATAGTCTACAGTTTACCCACTGAGGCCACTAGAAGTACTTCATAAGCACTTTTTTATTCTTACTTTTTTTACCCCCAATTGCCCAGCTACATCCCCATGAGCTGTCTGTAGGATATATATCTATACTTATATGGCACTATATATATATATATATGGGTCCTATACCCCTATCGTATATGAGAAGACCACTTCCGGATCAACAAGCCCTCCTAAACAAAATACCCCTTGCTGCATTGTGGAACTCCTCAGGTGGCAACACCCCAATGAACAGATCTTTTAATGTCGCATCCTCCTTTTGAGCTGCAACAAAATCACTATGGGAGAGAGAAGGAGGTAGATTAGGCAAAACAACAGACTTTAACTCCCTAGTCTGTGAAACATCATCATTGGTGGCACGGCTCATAACCCGTGTCACTGCACAAGCTGTAAAAACAGACAAATTCTGACGACTAACATCACTGTCAGCTGGAATAGAGGGAATATTCTTAACCGTTACAGGGGGCGGTATATCACCCCAGACACGCTCTCCAGCCAGGTTGTTACCCAAGAGGAGATGGATGCCCTCTACAGGTAAGGAAGAGTATATTTATTTAATTTATTTTCACAGATAAAAAGAATCTGAAAGCACTTAATAAAAAACAGTGAGAGAGAAAAATACTGTCTTACAATCACACTTTCAAATGAAATAATACGATATATTAAACTAATATAATATAAAACTAATATAAAAGTGCCACTTCTGGTGCAGGGGTGGCATTATGCACCTATGAATGGGTCATATAACTACAAAATTAATTTTAAATTCATGATTTAATATTAATGAGGTTTTTATTTATGTAATGTTTTAATTCTAGATGGGTATTTATGTAAATGATGCGTGAATGTGACGTGTTTTAATGCGCATGCGCGTTGAACATTCAAATCGCGTTGATCACTGGAGCCGCGCAGAGTTGCCATGGAAACGGGGACACGACAACTGACAAGCAGCACAACTCCCTCTGTCGCTGTTGTTTTCACAAACTCAGACGAGTTTAGTCTCTAAAATCACACAAATAATACACACAACTGTTCCTGAGACTTTTCTTACGTGTAACTGACACACTTCTGTTGAATATTTACTTTAGAAATGGCTTAGTGTCTTCGGAAAAAGTCTGTTAGCATTTCCATAAGAGGTAAGTTACATTAGGCCAACGCTATCGATTGAGCTCTTGTTTATAAAAGTTTGAGCTTTTGAATAAATCTTTTTGTGAACATGAGAGGTTTTGCTGGTAATTTGTCAATGGTATGCATCAAAAACCTAAAAGCATACACTGTAACGTTACTGTTAATTGGTGACGTCAATTACAAGGAGCGCGAAAATTAGCTGCACATTGGTAAGTTAAACAAATATTGTAAAAATGTTCAGTGATTTCAGGAGGGACAAAATAACCCCTCTACAACAGAGGGGAAGCTCCCAAGATCCCAACATTTCTGAAGGAAGCTGCTGACAGAGAAGTGGGAAACAGGTGAACTGAGGAAGTTCATTAAATAACTTCATATGCATTTATTTCACAGTATATTTCACGTAATATCACCATGATTTTGCTTCATTTTCTTTTGCAAAATTATACATTTTAAGAAGGCTTTGACATTAAAAACGCAAGTGACACTGCATGAGCAATATTAAATGAACAAATAAACCTAAAAACATAAACTCTGTAATCTTAATGAATTATTTTCTGTATATTCTTCTTCCTCTTTTCTGCATTTCTCCTCTTCTTTAGCTTCTTTCCTTCTAATAAACTGCCATTATACACTAAATATCGTTGGCTTGGTGCTTATGTTCCTAGATTCTTCCATGCTGAGGTTATGCTGCATCCCAGCAGATCTCCCGTCAAAGAAAACCTCCAGTACTCATACCACTAGTAAGTACAGTCACTAACATACACTAATGTTCACAAGTTTGGGGTTGGTACAGTGTTTTATGTTTTTGAAAGATGTCTCTTTTGTGCTCACCAAGGCTGCATTTATTTGATTACAAATACAGTTAAAACAGTATTATTGTGAAATATTGTTACAGTGTAAAGCAGCTGTTCTCTATGTGAATATATATTAAAGTGTAATTTATTCCTGTGATCAAAGCTGAATTTATCATCATTACTCCAGTCTTCAGTGTCACATGATCCTTCACAAATCATTCTCACATGAGGATTCGTTGCTCAACATACATTTATGATTATTATCAGTGTTGAAAACAGCTTCATATTGCTTTTGTGGAAGCAATGATACATTTTATTTTTCAGGATTCTTTGATGATTAGAAAGTTCAAAAGAACAGCATTTATTTGAAGGAGAATCTTTTGTAAAGATAATAAATGTCTATATGTCTTTTACAAACGTCTTTACTGTCACAAAAAAATCTTATTGAACCCAAACTTTTGAACAGTTTTTAATATATTGGCATCGGCCGATATCCGTGTTTAGTAGCCGATTTAAAGTCAGGCACGTCCGCGGGCAGCCCCGTGTTATTGGAACTGGCATAATGTTACAATGCTTGCAGTTAACTTTAAGGACTGTAGTCGAAAACTATCAGCAGCTTGCTTGCTAACATATTAGCCCCAATGTTAAAAGTTCTGTTTTATTTTTCCTGTATCGGAGTAGGAGAATTTCACTCTGTATGTAGGCTATAAATACGCAGCTATGCTTCACTTTCACTGCATTTTATTTTATTTGATCTAGAAATTAAATTAGAATAAGGCACTGTAGGGACTATCAAATTAAATAATTTATACACACAAAAAAAACTCACGACTGCATTAAATAATGTTATGAGATTGTTTTAAATGTTTGAACATACAAATAAGAAATGTTGGAAAGATTAAACTAAACCACCAGTAAGGTGGCAGCAGGTGACCGTCTTAACAAATCATTGAGTCATTGAGTCATTTAAGCGATTCATTGAAGCGGATGATTCATTCAAGAATTAGTTTAAGTTTATTAAAACTGCGTTTACGAAGAATAGGAAATTGAATCTTTGATTACTCAACTGATTCATTCAAAACGCTGAATGATTCAGAAACACTGTTGCTGTGAGATGCGTTATGGTTCTGCTGTGATCTTTGTTTGGAACTATTTTTGCTGCTGAAATCTAACAAAACAGTGGATATTGCATCTAAAATGTAAAGTGACTTAATGCTAATTAATTGTTAATTGCTCCTCGAGAAGCTCGCCATATTCAACAGGTCAACCTTGTTACCGTCAGTTCATTATATATTATTATCCATATCGATCGCCACTTACACTAAATGAATAGGCCTAAGAATCATTCATGCATTTTGGTGATTCAGAAGGTTATCTTTATGTTTTTATCAGGATACTAATCGGTCGGGCAAGTAAAATGATCTTTCACTTGATTCAAAAAATCCACTTGTCCCGGACTCAGTGTTCATATATAAGACAATTATTAATGTGACATTTTAGCATGCAAATGAAGACAATAATGATTCATATCTCAGCCCTGAAAATCATCTATGCACATATCGGACCATGTATTCAAACAATGACCTAATGATTCATATTCTTGTGACTAAATCGGCATCGGCTATCTAAAACCCAATTGGTCGATCTCTAGTGTATACTACCATTTTAAGTTATATGTTTCATATTCTGTTTGACTCACAAATCATCTAAAAAAAATTTTTAATCTGTTACCACTTTACAAAACTATGAAGCAATGATTTAACATGATAATAATCACTCAGGTTGAGCATCAAACCAGCACAAGAATGATAATGTGAAGGATCATGTATTCTGAAGACTGGAGTAATGATGATTCAATTCTTGTGGAGACAGGCACTGGAAGCGGCAATTAGAAATATATTTATTATTCTGTATCACATTTGTAAGGAAATAATGATCAATTTTTGTGTTGCATATCTTAACTTTAATGTTACATTTATCAATGAACTACTTATATACAGCATGTTATATGCATGTGTGTTTGGGACAGAGGAACACGGTCACATTTGCAGCAGATATATGCTGCCCATCATAAATCAAAGCGAGACAGATTCTTGGGTCGGAGGAGAACACGGAATCTACCACTGTATTTAAATAATATAATAATGATTCCTTATTCTTGTGTTGTAATTACGACATGCGACAATGGACAATGTTCGTCTGTATTTGCAATACGAGCAGCGGTTCAGCTATAAGACAAGCGCGCCGCCAGTGTGAATGCACAACTGCTTGCGGACAAGTGTGAAGTCGGCGTTACACGGCGGCGCTGGTGCTTCCTCCAAATCAGGCAGCCTTCCTTAGACTCTCCCACTTGCCATTTCTAAACGTGGCGTGATTCTGCAGCACTCCACTTTTACTGTCTTTTACTGTATGTCCACACAGACCTCTTATTTACCGCTGAAAAGGACACTCACTAATGAGGTAACATGTTGACTCGAGGCTACATCTGCGCATCGACGAACCCGTATGAATCTGTATTCAAACAATAACAATCGAGGTGTTTTTTCATATTCCGTGTTGACTCTAGTTGCGATGGGAAGACAATTAGCGGTACACTACTTCACTTACGGAATCAGGAAGTGTGATAAAGGTCTATTCACATTCTTGTGTTGACTCAGGGCTCATCTATAAGACAATTATTAATCTGTATTCAAACAATAACAATAATGATTCATATTCTTGTGTTGACTCAGGGCTCATCTATAAGACAAATTAATCTAATCTGTATTCAAATAATAATAATAATGATTCATATTCTTGTGTTGACTCAGGGCTCATCTATAAGACAATTATGAATCTGTATTCAAACAATAACAATAATGATTCATATTCTTGTGTTGACTCAGGGCTCATCTATAAGACAATTATGAATCTGTATTCAAACAATAACAATAATGATTCATATTCTTGTGTTGACTCAGGGCTCATCTATAAGACAATTATTAATCTACCACTGTATTTAAATAATATAATAATGATTCATATTCTTGTGTTGACTCAGGGCTCATCTATAAGACAATTATTAATCTACCACTGTATTTAAATAATATAATGATTCATATTCTTGTGTTGACTCAGGGCTCATCTATAAGACAATTATTAATCTACCACTGTATTTAAATAATATAATAATGATTCATATTCTTGTGTTGACTCAGGGCTCATCTATAAGACAATTATTAATCTACCACTGTATTTAAATAATATAATAATGATTCATATTCTTGTGTTGACTCAGGGCTCATCTATAAGACAATTATGAATCTGTATTTAAACAATAACAATAATGATTCATATTCTTGTGTTGACTCAGGGCTCATCTATAAGACAATTATGAATCTGTATTTAAACAATAACAATAATGATTCATATTCTTGTGTTGACTCAGGGCTCATCTATAAGACAATTATTAATCTACCACTGTATTTAAATAATATAATAATGATTCATATTCTTGTGTTGACTCAGGGCTCATCTATAAGACAATTATTAATCTGTACTGTATTTAAAGAACAATAATGATTCATATTCTTGTGTTGACTCAGGGCTCATCTATAAGACAATTATTAATCTGTATTTAAACAATAACAATAATGATTCATATTCTTGTGTTGACTCAGGGCTCATCTATAAGACAATTATTAATCTGTATTCAAACAATAACAATAATGATTCATATTCTTGTGTTGACTCAGGGCTCATCTATAAGACAATTATTAATCTACCACTCAAGGTAAATAACATAATAATGATTCATATTCTTGTGTTGACTCAGGGCTCATCTATAAGACAATTATGAATCTGTATTCAAACAATAACAATAATGATTCATATTCTTGTGTTGACTCAGGGCTCATCTATAAGACAATTATTAATCTGTATTCAAACAATAACAATAATGATTCATATTCTTGTGTTGACTCAGGGCTCATCTATAAGACAATTATGAATCTGTATTTAAAAATAACAATAATGATTCATATTCTTGTGTTGACTCAGGGCTCATCTATAAGACAATTATGAATCTGTATTCAAACAATAACAATAATGATTCATATTCTTGTGTTGACTCAGGGCTCATCTATAAGACAATTATTAATCTGTACTGTTTTAAATAATATAATAATGATTCATATTCTTGTGTTGACTCAGGGCTCATCTATAAGACAATTATTAATCTGTATTATTTAAACAATAACAATAATGATTCATATTCTTGTGTTGACTCAGGGCTCATCTATAAGACAATTATGAATCTGTATTCAAACAATAACAATAATGATTCATATTCTTGTGTTGACTCAGGGCTCATCTATAAGACAATTATTAATCTGTATTCAAACAATAACAATAATGATTCATATTCTTGTGTTGACTCAGGGCTCATCTATAAGACAATTATTAATCTGTATTCAAACAATAACAATAATGATTCATATTCTTGTGTTGACTCAGGGCTCATCTATAAGACAATTATTAATCTGTACTGTATTTAAATAAATAATAATGATTCATATTCTTGTGTTGACTCAGGGCTCATCTATAAGACAATTATTAATCTACCACTGTATTTAAATAATAATAATAATGATTCATATTCTTGTGTTGACTCAGGGCTCATCTATAAGACAATTATGAATCTGTATTTAAACAATAATAATAATGATTCATATTCTTGTGTTGACTCAGGGCTCATCTATAAGACAATTATTAATCTAATCTGTATTTAAACAATATAATAATGATTCATATTCTTGTGTTGACTCAGGGCTCATCTATAAGACAATTATTAATCTACCACTGTATTTAAATAATATAATAATGATTCATATTCTTGTGTTGACTCAGGGCTCATCTATAAGACAATTATTAATCTAATCTGTATTTAAATAATAATAATAATGATTCATATTCTTGTGTTGACTCAGGGCTCATCTATAAGACAATTATTAATCTGTATTTAAATAATATAATAATGATTCATATTCTTGTGTTGACTCAGGGCTCATCTATAAGACAATTATTAATCTACCACTGTATTTAAATAATATAATAATGATTCATATTCTTGTGTTGACTCAGGGCTCATCTATAAGACAATTATTAATCTACCTGTGTTTAAATAATATAATAATGATTCATATTCTTGTGTTGACTCAGGGCTCATCTATAAGACAATTATGAATCTGTATTCAAACAATAACAATAATGATTCATATTCTTGTGTTGACTCAGGGCTCATCTATAAGACAATTATTAATCTACCACTGTATTTAAATAATATAATAATGATTCATATTCTTGTGTTGACTCAGGGCTCATCTATAAGACAATTATGAATCTGTATTCAAATAATAACAATAATGATTCATATTCTTGTGTTGACTCAGGGCTCATCTATAAGACAATTATTAATCTGTATTTTAAACAATAATAATAATGATTCATATTCTTGTGTTGACTCAGGGCTCATCTATAAGACAATTATTAATCTACCACTGTATTTAAATAATATAATAATGATTCATATTCTTGTGTTGACTCAGGGCTCATCTATAAGACAATTATTAATCTGTATTTAAACAATATAATAATGATTCATATTCTTGTGTTGACTCAGGGCTCATCTATAAGACAATTATTAATCTGTATTTAAACAATAATAATAATGATTCATATTCTTGTGTTGACTCAGGGCACATCTATGAGACGATTATTAATCTGTATTTAAATAATATAATAATGATTCATATTCTTGTGTTGACTCAGGGCTCATCTATAAGACAATTATGAATCTGTATTCAAACAATAACAATAATGATTCATATTCTTGTGTTGACTCAGGGCTCATCTATAAGACAATTATTAATCTACCACTGTATTTAAATAATATAATAATGATTCATATTCTTGTGTTGACTCAGGGCTCATCTATAAGACAATTATTAATCTGTATTTAAACAATAACAATAATGATTCATATTCTTGTGTTGACTCAGGGCTCATCTATAAGACAATTATTAATCTACCACTGTATTTAAATAATATAATAATGATTCATATTCTTGTGTTGACTCAGGGCTCATCTATAAGACAATTATGAATCTGTATTTAAACAATAACAATAATGATTCATATTCTTGTGTTGACTCAGGGCTCATCTATAAGACAATTATTAATCTGTATTTAAATAATACAATAATGATTCATATTCTTGTGTTGACTCAGGGCTCATCTATAAGACAATTATTAATCTACCACTGTATTTAAATAATATAATAATGATTCATATTCTTGTGTTGACTCAGGGCTCATCTATAAGACAATTATTAATCTACCACTGTATTTAAATAATATAATAATGATTCATATTCTTGTGTTGACTCAGGGCTCATCTATAAGACAATTATTAATCTACCACTGTATTTAAATAATATAATAATGATTCATATTCTTGTGTTGACTCAGGGCTCATCTATAAGACAATTATTAATCTGTACTGTATTTAAATGATACAATAATGATTCATATTCTTGTGTTGACTCAGGGCTCATCTATAAGACAATTATTAATCTACCACTGTATTTAAATAATATAATAATGATTCATATTCTATTCTTGTGTTGACTCAGGGCTCATCTATAAGACAATTATTAATCTACCACTGTATTTAAATAATATAATAATGATTCATATTCTTGTGTTGACTCAGGGCTCATCTATAAGACAATTATGAATCTGTATTTAAACAATAACAATAATGATTCATATTCTTGTGTTGACTCAGGGCTCATCTATAAGACAATTATTAATCTACCACTGTATTTAAATGATACAATAATGATTCATATTCTTGTGTTGACTCAGGGCTCATCTATAAGACAATTATTAATCTGTATTTAAACAATAACAATAATGATTCATATTCTTGTGTTGACTCAGGGCTCATCTATAAGACAATTATTAATCTGTATTTAAATAATATAATAATGATTCATATTCTTGTGTTGACTCAGGGCTCATCTATAAGACAATTATTAATCTACCACTGTATTTAAATAATATAATAATGATTCATATTCTTGTGTTGACTCAGGGCTCATCTATAAGACAATTATTAATCTACCACTGTATTTAAATAATATAATAATGATTCATATTCTTGTGTTGACTCAGGGCTCATCTATAAGACAATTATTAATCTGTACTGTATTTAAATAATATAATAATGATTCATATTCTTGTGTTGACTCAGGGCTCATCTATAAGACAATTATTAATCTGTATTTAAACAATAACAATAATGATTCATATTCTTGTGTTGACTCAGGGCTCATCTATAAGACAATTATTAATCTACCACTGTATTTAAATAATATAATAATGATTCATATTCTTGTGTTGACTCAGGGCTCATCTATAAGACAATTATAAATCTGTATTTAAACAATAACAATAATGATTCATATTCTTGTGTTGACTCAGGGCTCATCTATAAGACAATTATTAATCTGTATTCAAACAATAACAATAATGATTCATATTCTTGTGTTGACTCAGGGCTCATCTATAAGACAATTATTAATCTACCACTATATTTAAATAATATAATAATGATTCATATTCTTGTGTTGACTCAGGGCTCATCTATAAGACAATTATGAATCTGTATTTAAATAATAACAATAATGATTCATATTCTTGTGTTGACTCAGGAGCTCATCTATAAGACAATTATTAATCTACCACTGTATTTAAACAATATAATAATGATTCATATTCTTGTGTTGACTCAGGGCTCATCTATAAGACAATTATGAATCTGTATTTAAACAATAACAATAATGATTCATATTCTTGTGTTGACTCAGGGCTCATCTATAAGACAATTATGAATCTGTATTCATTTAAATAATATAATAATGATTCATATTCTTGTGTTGACTCAGGGCTCATCTATAAGACAATTAATCTAATCTGTATTTAAATAATATAATAATGATTCATATTCTTGTGTTGACTCAGGGCTCATCTATAAGACAATTATTAATCTACCACTGTATTTAAATAATATAATAATGATTCATATTCTTGTGTTGACTCAGGGCTCATCTATAAGACAATTATTAATCTGTATTTAAACAATAATATAATAATGATTCATATTCTTGTGTTGACTCAGGGCTCATCTATAAGACAATTATTAATCTACCACTGTATTTAAATAATATAATAATGATTCATATTCTTGTGTTGACTCAGGGCTCATCTATAAGACAATTATTAATCTGTGTTTTAAACAATAACAATAATGATTCATATTCTTGTGTTGACTCAGGGCTCATCTATAAGACAATTATTAATCTACCACTGTATTTAAACAATATAATAATGATTCATATTCTTGTGTTGACTCAGGGCTCATCTATAAGACAATTATTAATCTGTATTTAAATAATAATAATAATGATTCATATTCTTGTGTTGACTCAGGGCTCATCTATAAGACAATTATGAATCTGTATTCAAACAATAACAATAATGATTCATATTCTTGTGTTGACTCAGGGCTCATCTATAAGACAATTATTAATCTACCACTGTATTTAAATAATATAATAATGATTCATATTCTTGTGTTGACTCAGGGCTCATCTATAAGACAATTATGAATCTGTATTCAAACAATAACAATAATGATTCATATTCTTGTGTTGACTCAGGGCTCATCTATAAGACAATTATTAATCTACCACTGTATTTAAATAATATAATAATGATTCATATTCTTGTGTTGACTCAGGGCTCATCTATAAGACAATTATTAATCTACCACTGTATTTAAATAATATAATAATGATTCATATTCTTGTGTTGACTCAGGGCTCATCTATAAGACAATTATTAATCTGTATTCAAACAATAACAATAATGATTCATATTCTTGTGTTGACTCAGGGCTCATCTATACAGACATTAATCTACCACTGTATTTAAATAATAACAATAATGATTCATATTCTTGTGTTGACTCAGGGCTCATCTATAAGACAATTATTAATCTGTATTCAAACAATAACAATAATGATTCATATTCTTGTGTTGACTCAGGGCTCATCTATAAGACAATTATTAATCTACCACTGTATTTAAACAATATAATAATGATTCAAGTAGATTCTTTGTTGACTTCAGGGCTCATCTATAAGACAATTATTAATCTGTATTCAAACAATAATAATAATGATTCATATTCTTGTGTTGACTCAGGGCTCATCTATAAGACAATTATTAATCTGTACTTAAACAATAATAATAATGTGATTCATATTCTTGTGTTGACTCAGGGCTCATCTATAAGACAATTATTAATCTACCACTGTATTTAAATAATATAATAATGATTCATATTCTTGTGTTGACTCAGGGCTCATCTATAAGACAATTATTAATCTGTATTTAAATAATATAATAATGATTCATATTCTTGTGTTGACTCAGGGCTCATCTATAAGACAATTATTAATCTGTATTTAAATAATAATAATAATGATTCATATTCTTGTGTTGACTCAGGGCTCATCTATAAGACAATTATTAATCTACCACTGTATTTAAATAATATAATAATGATTCATATTCTTGTGTTGACTCAGGGCTCATCTATAAGACAATTATTAATCTGTATTTAAACAATATAATAATGATTCATATTCTTGTGTTGACTCAGGGCTCATCTATAAGACAATTATTAATCTGTATTTAAACAATAACAATAATGATTCATATTCTTGTGTTGACTCAGGGCTCATCTATAAGACAATTATTAATCTACCATGTATGTAAATAATATAATAATGATTCATATTCTTGTGTTGACTCAGGGCTCATCTATAAGACAATTATGAATCTGTATTAAACAATACAATAATGATTCATATTCTTGTGTTGACTCAGGGCTCATCTATAAGACAATTATTAATCTATCTGTATTCAAATAATATAATAATGATTCATATTCTTGTGTTGACTCAGGGCTCATCTATAAGACAATTATTAATCTACCACTGTATTTAAATAATATAATAATGATTCATATTCTTTGTGTTGACTCAGGGCTCATCTATAAGACAATTATTAATCTAATCTGTATTTAAATAATAATAATGATTCATATTCTTGTGTTGACTCAGGGCTCATCTATAAGACAATTATGAATCTGTATTCAAACAATAACAATAATGATTCATATTCTTGTGTTGACTCAGGGCTCATCTATAAGACAATTATTAATCTGTATGTATTTAAATACAATAATAATGATTCATATTCTTGTGTTGACTCAGGGCTCATCTATAAGACAATTATTAATCTGTATTTAAACAATAACAATAATGATTCATATTCTTGTGTTGACTCAGGGCTCATCTATAAGACAATTATTAATCTGTATTTAAATAATATAATAATGATTCATATTCTTGTGTTGACTCAGGGCTCATCTATAAGACAATTATTAATCTACCATGTATTTAAACAATAACAATAATGATTCATATTCTTGTGTTGACTCAGGGCTCATCTATAAGACAATTATTAATCTACCACTGTATTTAAATATTATAATAATGATTCATATTCTTGTGTTGACTCAGGGCTCATCTATAAGACAATTATTAATCTGTATTTAAATAATAACAATAATGATTCATATTCTTGTGTTGACTCAGGGCTCATCTATAAGACAATTATGAATCTGTATTTAAACAATAACAATAATGATTCATATTCTTGTGTTGACTCAGGGCTCATCTATAAGACAATTATGAATCTGTATTTAAATAATATAATAATGATTCATATTCTTGTGTTGACTCAGGGCTCATCTATAAGACAATTATGAATCTGTATTCAAACAATAACAATAATGATTCATATTCTTGTGTTGACTCAGGGCTCATCTATAAGACAATTATTAATCTGTATTCAAACAATAACAATAATGATTCATATTCTTGTGTTGACTCAGGGCTCATCTATAAGACAATTATTAATCTGTATTTAAATAATATAATAATGATTCATATTCTTGTGTTGACTCAGGGCTCATCTATAAGACAATTATGAATCTGTATTCAAACAATAACAATAATGATTCATATTCTTGTGTTGACTCAGGGCTCATCTATAAGACAATTATTAATCTGTATGTAAATAATATAATAATGATTCATATTCTTGTGTTGACTCAGGGCTCATCTATAAGACAATTATGAATCTGTATTCAAACAATAACAATAATGATTCATATTCTTGTGTTGACTCAGGGCTCATCTATAAGACAATTATGAATCTGTATTCAAACAATAACAATAATGATTCATATTCTTGTGTTGACTCAGGGCTCATCTATAAGACAATTATTAATCTACCACTGTATTTAAATAATATAATAATGATTCATATTCTTGTGTTGACTCAGGGCTCATCTATAAGACAATTATTAATCTGTATTTAAACAATAACAATAATGATTCATATTCTTGTGTTGACTCAGGGCTCATCTATAAGACAATTATTAATCTACCACTGTATTTAAATAATATAATAATGATTCATATTCTTGTATGTTGACTCAGGGCTCATCTATAAGACAATTATTAATCTCTGTATTTAAACAATAACAATAATGATTCATATTCTTGTGTTGACTCAGGGCTCATCTATAAGACAATTATTAATCTGTATTTAAATAATATAATAATGATTCATATTCTTGTGTTGACTCAGGGCTCATCTATAAGACAATTATTAATCTGTATTTAAACAATAACAATAATGATTCATATTCTTGTGTTGACTCAGGGCTCATCTATAAGACAATTATTAATCTACTGTATTTAAATAATATAATAATGATTCATATTCTTGTGTTGACTCAGGGCTCATCTATAAGAATTATTATCTAGACACTGTATGAATAAATAATAATAATAATGATTCATATTCTTGTGTTGACTCAGGGCTCATCTATAAGACAATTATGAATCTGTATTCAAACAATAACAATAATGATTCATATTCTTGTGTTGACTCAGGGCTCATCTATAAGACAATTATGAATCTACCACTGTATTTAAATAATATAATAATGATTCATATTCTTGTGTTGACTCAGGGCTCATCTATAAGACAATTATTAATCTACCACTGTATTTAAATAATATAATAATGATTCATATTCTTGTGTTGACTCAGGGCTCATCTATGAGACGATTATTAATCTGTATTTAAATAATATAATAATGATTCATATTCTTGTGTTGACTCAGGGCTCATCTATAAGACAATTATTAATCTACCACTGTATTAAATAATATAATAATGATTCATATTCTTGTGTTGACTCAGGGGCTCATCTATAAGACAATTATGAATCTGTATTCAAACAATAACAATAATGATTCATATTCTTGTGTTGACTCAGGGCTCATCTATAAGACAATTATTAATCTACCACTGTATTTAAAATAATATAATAATGATTCATATTCTTGTGTTGACTCAGGGCTCATCTATAAGACAATTATTAATCTGTATTCAAATAATAACAATAATGATTCATATTCTTGTGTTGACTCAGGGCTCATCTATAAGACAATTATTAATCTGTACTGTATTTAAATAATATAATAATGATTCATATTCTTGTGTTGACTCAGGGCTCATCTATAAGACAATTATTAATCTGTATTTAAATAATATAATAATGATTCATATTCTTGTGTTGACTCAGGGCTCATCTATAAGACAATTATTAATCTGTATTGTAAACAATAACAATAATGATTCATATTCTTGTGTTGACTCAGGGCTCATCTATAAGACAATTATGAATCTGTATTTAAATAATATAATAATGATTCATATTCTTGTGTTGACTCAGGGCTCATCTATAAGACAATTATTAATCTGTATTCAAACAATAACAATAATGATTCATATTCTTGTGTTGACTCAGGGCTCATCTATAAGACAATTATTAATCTACCACTGTATTTAAATAATATAATAATGATTCATATTCTTGTGTTGACTCAGGGCTCATCTATAAGACAATTATTAATCTACCACTGTATTTAAATAATATAATAATGATTCATATTCTTGTGTTGACTCAGGGCACATCTATGAGACGATTATTAATCTACCACTGTATTTAAATAATATAATAATGATTCATATTCTTGTGTTGACTCAGGGCTCATCTATAAGACAATTATGAATCTGTATTCAAACAATAACAATAATGATTCATATTCTTGTGTTGACTCAGGGCTCATCTATAAGACAATTATTAATCTACCACTGTATTTAAATAATATAATAATGATTCATATTCTTGTGTTGACTCAGGGCTCATCTAATAAGACAATTATTAATCTACCACTGTATTTAAATAATATAATAATGATTCATATTCTTGTGTTGACTCAGGGCTCATCTATAAGACAATTATTAATCTACCACTGTATTTAAATAATATAATAATGATTCATATTCTTGTGTTGACTCAGGGCTCATCTATAAGACAATTATTAATCTGTATTTAAATAATATAATAATGATTCATATTCTTGTGTTGACTCAGGGCTCATCTATAAGACAATTATGAATCTGTATTCAAACAATAACAATAATGATTCATATTCTTGTGTTGACTCAGGGCTCATCTATAAGACAATTATTAATCTGTATTTAAATAATAACAATAATGATTCATATTCTTGTGTTGACTCAGGGCTCATCTATAAGACAATTATTAATCTACCACTGTATTTAAATAATATAATAATGATTCATATTCTTGTGTTGACTCAGGGCTCATCTATAAGACAATTATTAATCTACCACTGTATTTAAATAATATAATAATGTGATTCATATTCTTGTGTTGACTCAGGGCTCATCTATAAGACAATTATGAATCTGTATTTAAAACAATAACAATAATGATTCATATTCTTGTGTTGACTCAGGGCTCATCTATAAGACAATTATTAATCTACCACTGTATTTAAATAATATAATAATGATTCATATTCTTGTGTTGACTCAGGGCTCATCTATAAGACAATTATGAATCTGTATTCAAACAATAACAATAATGATTCATATTCTTGTGTTGACTCAGGGCTCATCTATAAGACAATTATTAATCTACCACTGTATTTAAATAATATAATAATGATTCATATTCTTGTGTTGACTCAGGGCTCATCTATAAGACAATTATTAATCTACCACTGTATTTAAATAATATAATAATGATTCATATTCTTGTGTTGACTCAGGGCTCATCTATAAGACAATTATTAATCTGTATTCAAATAATAACAATAATGATTCATATTCTTGTGTTGACTCAGGGCTCATCTATAAGACAATTATTAATCTACCACTGTATTTAAATAATATAATAATGATTCATATTCTTGTGTTGACTCAGGGCTCATCTATAAGACAATTATGAATCTGTATTCAAACAATAACAATAATGATTCATATTCTTGTGTTGACTCAGGGCTCATCTATAAGACAATTATTAATCTGTATTCAAATAATAACAATAATGATTCATATTCTTGTGTTGACTCAGGGCTCATCTATAAGACAATTATTAATCTGTATTCAAACAATAACAATAATGATTCATATTCTTGTGTTGACTCAGGGCTCATCTATAAGACAATTATTAATCTGTATTCAAACAATAACAATAATGATTCATATTCTTGTGTTGACTCAGGGCTCATCTATAAGACAATTATTAATCTAGTGAAGATATCATTAAACAATATAATAATGATTCATATTCTTGTGTTGACTCAGGGCTCATCTATAAGACAATTATTAATCTGTATTTAAACAATAATAATAATGATTCATATTCTTGTGTTGACTCAGGGCTCATCTATAAGACAATTATTAATCTGTATTCAAACAATAACAATAATGATTCATATTCTTGTGTTGACTCAGGGCTCATCTATAAGACAATTATTAATCTATCTGTATATGTAAATAATATAATAATGATTCATATTCTTGTGTTGACTCAGGGCTCATCTATAAGACAATTATTAATCTCTGTATTTAAACAATAACAATAATGATTCATATTCTTGTGTTGACTCAGGGCTCATCTATAAGACAATTATTAATCTGTATTTAAACAATAACAATAATGATTCATATTCTTGTGTTGACTCAGGGCTCATCTATAAGACAATTATTAATCTGTATTCAAACAATAACAATAATGATTCATATTCTTGTGTTGACTCAGGGCTCATCTATAAGACAATTATTAATCTACCACTGTATTTAAATAATATAATAATGATTCATATTCTTGTGTTGACTCAGGGCTCATCTATAAGACAATTATTAATCTACCACTGTATTTAAATAATATAATAATGATTCATATTCTTGTGTTGACTCAGGGCTCATCTATAAGACAATTATTAATCTACCACTGTATGTAAACAATAATAATAATGATTCATATTCTTGTGTTGACTCAGGGCTCATCTATAAGACAATTATTAATCTACCACTGTATTTAAATAATATAATAATGATTCATATTCTTGTGTTGACTCAGGGCTCATCTATAAGACAATTATTAATCTGTATTTAAACAATATATAATAATGATTCATATTCTTGTGTTGACTCAGGGCTCATCTATAAGACAATTATTAATCTACCACTGTATTTAAATAATATAATAATGATTCATATTCTTGTGTTGACTCAGGGCTCATCTATAAGACAATTATTAATCTGTATTTAAATAATATAATAATGATTCATATTCTTGTGTTGACTCAGGGCTCATCTATAAGACAATTATTAATCTCTGTATTTAAATAATATAATAATGATTCATATTCTTGTGTTGACTCAGGGCTCATCTATAAGACAATTATGAATCTGTATTCAAACAATAACAATAATGATTCATATTCTTGTGTTGACTCAGGGCTCATCTATAAGACAATTATTAATACCACTGTATTTAAATAATATAATAATGATTCATATTCTTGTGTTGACTCAGGGCTCATCTATAAGACAATTATTAATCTGTATGTAAATAAATAATAATAATGATTCATATTCTTGTGTTGACTCAGGGCTCATCTATAAGACAATTATTAATCTACCACTGTAAATAAATAATAATAATGATTCATATTCTTGTGTTGACTCAGGGCTCATCTATAAGACAATTATGAATCTGTATGTAAATAATATAATAATGATTCATATTCTTGTGTTGACTCAGGGCTCATCTATAAGACAATTATTGAATCTGTATTTAAACAATAACAATAATGATTCATATTCTTGTGTTGACTCAGGGCTCATCTATAAGACAATTATTAATCTGTATTTAAATAATATAATAATGATTCATATTCTTGTGTTGACTCAGGGCTCATCTATAAGACAATTATTAATCTGTATTCAAACAATAACAATAATGATTCATATTCTTGTGTTGACTCAGGGCTCATCTATAAGACAATTATGAATCTACCACTGTATTTAAATAATATAATAATGATTCATATTCTTGTGTTGACTCAGGGCTCATCTATAAGACAATTATTATGATAATCTGTATTTAAACAATAACAATAATGATTCATATTCTTGTGTTGACTCAGGGCTCATCTATAAGACAATTATTAATCTACCACTGTATGTAAATAATAACAATAATGATTCATATTCTTGTGTTGACTCAGGGCTCATCTATAAGACAATTATGAATCTGTATTCAAACAATAACAATAATGATTCATATTCTTGTGTTGACTCAGGGCTCATCTATAAGACAATTATTAATCTACCACTGTATTTAAATAATATAATAATGATTCATATTCTTGTGTTGACTCAGGGCTCATCTATAAGACAATTATTAATCTACCACTGTAGCGTAAATAATATAATAATGATTCATATTCTTGTGTTGACTCAGGGCTCATCTATAAGACAATTATTGAATCTGTATTCAAACAATATAATAATGATTCATATTCTTGTGTTGACTCAGGGGCTCATCTATAAGACAATTATGAATCTGTATTCAAACAATAACAATAATGATTCATATTCTTGTGTTGACTCAGGGCTCATCTATAAGACAATTATTAATCTACCACTGTATATAAATAATATAATAATGATTCATATTCTTGTGTTGACTCAGGGCTCATCTATAAGACAATTATTAATCTACCACTGTATTTAAATAATATAATAATGATTCATATTCTTGTGTTGACTCAGGGCTCATCTATAGACAATTATGAATCTACCACTGTATTTAAATAACAATAATGATTCATATTCTTGTGTTGACTCAGGGCTCATCTATAAGACAATTATTAATCTACCACTGTATGTAAATAATATAATAATGATTCATATTCTTGTGTTGACTCAGGGCTCATCTATAAGACAATTATTAATCTGTATTTAAATAATATAATAATGATTCATATTCTTGTGTTGACTCAGTGGCTGTTGCAGGCCAATTACAGAAGGGCTCATCTATAACAATACAATTATTAATCTACCCATTGTAATCTACCAAATAGGTAAATAATATAATAATGATTCATATTCTTGTGTTGACTCAGGGCTCATCTATGAGACAATTATAATCTGTATGTAAATAATATAATAATGATTCATATTCTTGTGTTGACTCAGGGCTCATCTATAAGACAATTATGAATCTGTATTCATTTAAAATAACAATAATGATTCATATTCTTGTGTTGACTCAGGGCTCATCTATAAGACAATTATTAATCTACCACTGTATTTAAATAATATAATAATGATTCATATTCTTGTGTTGACTCAGGGCTCATCTATAAGACAATTATGAATCTGTATTCAAACAATAACAATAATGATTCCATATTCTTGTGTTGACTCAGGGCTCATCTATAAGACAATTATTAATCTCTGTATTTAAATAATATAATAATGATTCATATTCTTGTGTTGACTCAGGGCTCATCTATAAGACAATTATTAATCTACCACTGTATTTAAATAATATAATAATGATTCATATTCTTGTGTTGACTCAGGGCTCATCTATAAGACAATTATAATAAATCTGTATTCCAAACAATAACAATAATGATTCATATTCTTGTGTTGACTCAGGGCTCATCTATAAGACAATTATTAATCTGTATTCAATTTAAATAATATAATAATGATTCATATTCTTGTGTTGACTCAGGGCTCATCTATAAGACAATTATGAATCTGTATGTAAAATAAATAATAATAATGATTCATATTCTTGTGTTGACTCAGGGCTCATCTATAAGACAATTATTAATCTGTATTCAAACAATAATAATAATGATTCATATTCTTGTGTTGACTCAGGGCTCATCTATAAGACAATTATGAATCTGTATTCAAACAATAACAATAATGATTCATATTCTTGTGTTGACTCAGGGCTCATCTATAAGACAATTATTAATCTGTATTTAAATAATAACAATAATGATTCATATTCTTGTGTTGACTCAGGGCTCATCTATAAGACAATTATTAATCTGTATTCAAATAATAATAATAATGATTCATATTCTTGTGTTGACTCAGGGCTCATCTATAAGACAATTATTAATCTACCACTGTATTTAAATAATATAATAATGATTCATATTCTTGTGTTGACTCAGGGCTCATCTATAAGACAATTATTAATCTGTATTCAAACAATAACAATAATGATTCATATTCTTGTGTTGACTCAGGGCTCATCTATAAGACAATTAATCTAATCTGTATTTAAATAATATAATAATGATTCATATTCTTGTGTTGACTCAGGGCTCATCTATAAGACAATTATTAATCTGTATGTATTTAAATAATATAATAATGATTCATATTCTTGTGTTGACTCAGGGCTCATCTATAAGACAATTATTAATCTGTATGTAAACAATAACAATAATGATTCATATTCTTGTGTTGACTCAGGGCTCATCTATAAGACAATTATTAATCTACCACTGTATTTAAATAATATAATAATGATTCATATTCTTGTGTTGACTCAGGGCTCATCTATAAGACAATTATTAATCTGTATTCAAACAATACAATAATGATTCATATTCTTGTGTTGACTCAGGGCTCATCTATAAGACAATTATTAATCTACCACTGTATTTAAATAATATAATAATGATTCATATTCTTGTGTTGACTCAGGGCTCATCTATAAGACAATTATTAATCTGTATTCAAACAATAACAATAATGATTCATATTCTTGTGTTGACTCAGGGCTCATCTATAAGACAATTATTAATCTACCACTGTATTTAAATAATATAATAATGATTCATATTCTTGTGTTGACTCAGGGCTCATCTATAAGACAATTATTAATCTACCACTGTATGTAAATAATATAATAATGATTCATATTCTTGTGTTGACTCAGGGCTCATCTATAAGACAATTATTAATCTACCACTGTATTTAAATAATATAATAATGATTCATATTCTTGTGTTGACTCAGGGCTCATCTATAAGACAATTATTAATCTACCACTGTATGTAAATAATATAATAATGATTCATATTCTTGTGTTGACTCAGGAGCTCATCTATAAGACAATTATTAATCTGTATTTAAATAATATAATAATGATTCATATTCTTGTGTTGACTCAGGGCTCATCTATAAGACAATTATTAATCTGTATTTAATAAATAATATAATAATGATTCATATTCTTGTGTTGACTCAGGGCTCATCTATAAGACAATTATTAATCTGTATGTAAAATAATAACAATAATGATTCATATTCTTGTGTTGACTCAGGGCTCATCTATAAGACAATTATGAATCTGTATGTATTTAAATAATATAATAATGATTCATATTCTTGTGTTGACTCAGGGCTCATCTATAAGACAATTATTAATCTGTATGTATGCTAAATAATATAATAATGATTCATATTCTTGTGTTGACTCAGGGCTCATCTATAAGACAATTATGTAATCTGTATTCAAACAATAATAATAATGATTCATATTCTTGTGTTGACTCAGGGCTCATCTATAAGACAATTATGAATCTACCACTGTATGTAAATAATATAATAATGATTCCATATTCTTGTGTTGACTCAGGGCTCATCTATAAGACAATTATTAATCTGTATGTAAATAACATAATAATGATTCATATTCTTGTGTTGACTCAGGGCTCATCTATAAGACAATTATGAATCTGTATGTAAATAATATAATAATGATTCATATTCTTGTGTTGACTCAGGGCTCATCTATAAGACAATTATGAATCTGTATTCAAACAATAACAATAATGATTCATATTCTTGTGTTGACTCAGGGCTCATCTATAAGACAATTATTAATCTACCACTGTATGTAAATAATATAATAATGATTCATATTCTTGTGTTGACTCAGGGCTCATCTATAAGACAATTATTAATCTGTATGTAAATAATATAATAATGATTCATATTCTTGTGTTGACTCAGGGCTCATCTATAAGACAATTATTAATCTACCACTGTATGTAAATAATATAATAATGATTCATATTCTTGTGTTGACTCAGGGCTCATCTATAAGACAATTATGAATCTGTATTTAAATAATATATAATAATGATTCATATTCTTGTGTTGACTCAGGGCTCATCTATAAGACAATTATTAATCTCTGTATTTAAATAATATAATAATGATTCATATTCTTGTGTTGACTCAGGGCTCATCTATAAGACAATTATGAATCTGTATTTCAAATAATATAATAATGATTCATATTCTTGTGTTGACTCAGGGCTCATCTATAAGACAATTATTAATCTGTATTTAAATAATAATAATAATGATTCATATTCTTGTGTTGACTCAGGGCTCATCTATAAGACAATTATGAATCTCTGTATGTAAATAATATAATAATGATTCATATTCTTGTGTTGACTCAGGGCTCATCTATAAGACAATTATTAATCTACCACTGTATTCAAAAATAATATAATAATGATTCATATTCTTGTGTTGACTCAGGGCTCATCTATAAGACAATTATTAATCTGTATTCAAATAATAACAATAATGATTCATATTCTTGTGTTGACTCAGGGCTCATCTATAAGACAATTATTAATCTACCACTGTATGTAAATAATATAATAATGATTCATATTCTTGTGTTGACTCAGGGCTCATCTATAAGACAATTATTAATCTACCACTGTATTTAAATAATATAATAATGATTCATATTCTTGTGTTGACTCAGGGCTCATCTATAAATAATACAATAATGATTATTTCTTGTGTTGACTCACTCATCCTAAACAATTATTAATCTGTATTCAAACAATAACAATAATGATTCATATTCTTGTGTTGACTCAGGGCTCATCTATAAGACAATTATTAATCTGTATTGTAAACAATAATAATAATGATTCATATTCTTGTGTTGACTCAGGGCTCATCTATAAGACAATTATTAATCTCTGTATTCAAATAATAATAATAATGATTCATATTCTTGTGTTGACTCAGGGCTCATCTATAAGACAATTATTAATCTACCACTGTATTTAAATAATATAATAATGATTCATATTCTTGTGTTGACTCAGGGCTCATCTATAAGACAATTATTAATCTACCACTGTATTTAAATAATATAAGTAATGATTCATATTCTTATGTTGACTCAGGGCTCATCTATAAGACAATTATGAATCTGTATTGTAAACAATAACAATAATGATTCATATTCTTGTGTTGACTCAGGGCTCATCTATAAGACAATTATTAATCTCTGTATTCAAACAATAATAATAATGATTCATATTCTTGTGTTGACTCAGGGCTCATCTATAAGACAATTATTAATCTACCACTGTATGTAAATAATAATAATAATGATTCATATTCTTGTGTTGACTCAGGGCTCATCTATAAGACAATTATTAATCTACCACTGTATTTAAATAATATAATAATGATTCATATTCTTGTGTTGACTCAGGGCTCATCTATAAGACAATTATTAAATCACTATATTAAATAATATAATAATGATTCATATTCTTGTGTTGACTCAGGGCTCATCTATAAGACAATTATTAATCTGTATTTAAATAATATAATAATGATTCATATTCTTGTGTTGACTCAGGGCTCATCTATAAGACAATTATTAATCTACCACTGTATTTAAATAATATAATAATGATTCATATTCTTGTGTTGACTCAGGAGGGCTCATCTATAAGACAATTATTAATCTGTATGTTAAACAATAACAATAATGATTCATATTCTTGTGTTGACTCAGGGCTCATCTATAAGACAATTATTAATCTACCACTGTATTTAAATAATATAATAATGATTCATATTCTTGTGTTGACTCAGGGCTCATCTATAAGACAATTATTAATCTGTATTTAAATAATAACAATAATGATTCATATTCTTGTGTTGACTCAGGGCTCATCTATAAGACAATTATTAATCTACCACTGTATTTAAATAATATAATAATGATTCATATTCTTGTGTTGACTCAGGGCTCATCTATAAGACAATTATTAATACCACTGTATTTAAATAATATAATAATGATTCATATTCTTGTGTTGACTCAGGGCTCATCTATAAGACAATTATTAATCTGTATTCAAACAATAATAATAATGATTCATATTCTTGTGTTGACTCAGGGCTCATCTATAAGACAATTATTAATCTAATCTGTATTCAAACAATAATAATAATGATTCATATTCTTGTGTTGACTCAGGGCTCATCTATAAGACAATTATTAATCTACCACTGTATTTAAATAATATAATAATGATTCATATTCTTGTGTTGACTCAGGGCTCATCTATAAGACAATTATTAATCTACCACTATATTTAAATAATATAATAATGATTCATATTCTTGTGTTGACTCAGGGCTCATCTATAAGACAATTATAAATCTGTATTCAAACAATAACAATAATGATTCATATTCTTGTGTTGACTCAGGGCTCATCTATAAGACAATTATTAATCTGTATGTTAAATAATATAATAATGATTCATATTCTTGTGTTGACTCAGGGCTCATCTATAAGACAATTATTAATCTACCACTGTATTTAAATAATATAATAATGATTCATATTCTTGTGTTGACTCAGGGCTCATCTATAAGACAATTATTAATCTGTATTCAAACAATAACAATAATGATTCATATTCTTGTGTTGACTCAGGGCTCATCTATAAGACAATTATTAATCTACCACTGTATGTAAATAATATAATAATGATTCATATTCTTGTGTTGACTCAGGGCTCATCTATAAGACAATTATTAATCTCTGTATTTAAATAATATAATAATGATTCATATTCTTGTGTTGACTCAGGGCTCATCTATAAGACAATTATTAATCTACCACTGTATGTAAATAATATAATAATGATTCATATTCTTGTGTTGACTCAGGGCTCATCTATAAGACAATTATTAATCTGTATGTAAATAATAATAATAATGATTCATATTCTTGTGTTGACTCAGGGCTCATCTATAAGACAATTATTAATCTGTATGTAAATAATATAATAATGATTCATATTCTTGTGTTGACTCAGGGCTCATCTATAAGACAAATTATTAACTGTATTTAAATAATATAATAATGATTCATATTCTTGTGTTGACTCAGGGCTCATCTATAAGACAATTATTAATCTAATCTGTATTTAAATAATATAATAATGATTCATATTCTTGTGTTGACTCAGGGCTCATCTATAAGACAATTATTAATCTGTATGTAAATAATATAATAATGATTCATATTCTTGTGTTGACTCAGGGCTCATCTATAAGACAATTATTAATCTAATCTGTATGTAAATAATATAATAATGATTCATATTCTTGTGTTGACTCAGGGCTCATCTATAAGACAATTATTAATCTGTACTGTTCAAATAATATAATAATGATTCATATTCTTGTGTTGACTCAGGGCTCATCTATAAGACAATTATTAATCTCACTGTATGTAAATAATATAATAATGATTCATATTCTTGTGTTGACTCAGGGCTCATCTATAAGACAATTATTAATCTACCACTGTATGTAAATAATATAATAATGATTCATATTCTTGTGTTGACTCAGGGCTCATCTATAAGACAATTATTAATCTGTATGTAAATAATATAATAATGATTCATATTCTTGTGTTGACTCAGGGCTCATCTATAAGACAATTATAATCTCTGTATATTCAAATAATATAATAATGATTCATATTCTTGTGTTGACTCAGGGCTCATCTATAAGACAATTATTAATCTGTATTTAAACAATAACAATAATGATTCATATTCTCTTGTGTTGACTCAGGGCTCATCTATAAGACAATTATTAATCTACCACTGTATTTAAATAATATAATAATGATTCATATTCTTGTGTTGACTCAGGGCTCATCTATAAGACAATTATTAATCTAATCTGTATTTAAATAATATAATAATGATTCATATTCTTGTGTTGACTCAGGGCTCATCTATAAGACAATTATTAATCTGTATTTAAATAATAATAATAATGATTCATATTCTTGTGTGTTGACTCAGGGCTCATCTATAAGACAATTATTAATCTGTACTGTATGTAAATAATATAATAATGATTCATATTCTTGTGTTGACTCAGGGCTCATCTATAAGACAATTATTAATCTGTATTTAAATAATAATAATAATGATTCATATTCTTGTGTTGACTCAGGGCTCATCTATAAGACAATTATTATCTAATCTGTATTCAAACAATAACAATAATGATTCATATTCTTGTGTTGACTCAGGGCTCATCTATAAGACAATTATTAATCTACCACTGTATTTAAATAATATAATAATGATTCATATTCTTGTGTTGACTCAGGGCTCATCTATAAGACAATTATTAATCTGTATTGTAAATAATATAATAATGATTCATATTCTTGTGTTGACTCAGGGCTCATCTATAAGACAATTATTAAATCTACCACTGTATTCCAAATAATATAATAATGATTCATATTCTTGTGTTGACTCAGGGCTCATCTATAAGACAATTATAATCTAATCTGTATTCAAATAATAACAATAATGATTCATATTCTTGTGTTGACTCAGGGCTCATCTATAAGACAATTATTAATCTACCACTGTATCAAAAATAATATAATAATGATTCATATTCTTGTGTTGACTCAGGGCTCATCTATAAGACAATTATTAATCTACCACTGTATTTAAATAATATAATAATGATTCATATTCTTGTGTTGACTCAGGGCTCATCTATAAGACAATTATTAATCTGTATTCAAAAAATAACAATAATGATTCATATTCTTGTGTTGACTCAGGGCTCATCTATAAGACAATTATCTAATCTGTATTCAAACAATAACAATAATGATTCACATTCTTGTGTTGACTCAGGGCTCATCTATAAGACAATTATTAATCTGTATTCAAACAATAACAATAATGATTCATATTCTTGTGTTGACTCAGGGCTACATCTATAAGACAATTATTAATCTAGTGAAGTATTGAAAACAGATGAATACGGAAGTGCAATGAGTAATTCATATTCTTGAAGTGTTGACTCAGGGCTCATCTATAAGACAATTATTAATCTACCACTGTACTCTGGAAATAATATAATAATGATTCATATTCTTGTGTTGACTCAGGGCTCATCTATAAGACAATTATTAATCTACCACTGTATTTAAATAATAGTAATAATGATTCATATTCTTGTGTTGACTCAGGGCTCATCTATAAGACAATTATTAATCTGTATGTATTTTAAATAATATAATAATGATTCATATTCTTGTGTTGACTCAGGGCTCATCTATAAGACAATTATTAATCTACCACTGTATTTAAATAATATAATAATGATTCATATTCTTGTGTTGACTCAGGGCTCTCTAGAGACTCATGTAAATAATATAATAATGACATATTCTTGTGTTGACTCAGGGCTCATCTATAAGACAATTATTAATCTGTATTCAAACAATACAATAATGATTCATATTCTTGTGTTGACTCAGGGCTCATCTATAAGACAATTATGAATCTGTATTCAAACAATAACAATAATGATTCATATTCTTGTGTTGACTCAGGGCTCATCTATAAGACAATTATGAATCTGTATTCAAACAATAACAATAATGATTCATATTCTTGTGTTGACTCAGGGCTCATCTAATAAGACAATTATGAATCTACCACTGTATGTAAATAATATAATAATGATTCATATTCTTGTGTTGACTCAGGGCTCATCTATAAGACAATTATGAATCTGTATGACAAATAATACAATAATGATTCATATTCTTGTGTTGACTCAGGGCTCATCTATAAGACAATTATTAATCTGTATTCAAATAATAACAATAATGATTCATATTCTTGTGTTGGACTCAGGGCTCATCTATAAGACAATTATTAATCTGTATGTAAACAATATAATAATGATTCATATTCTTGTGTTGACTCAGGGCTCATCTATAAGACAATTATTAATCTGTATTCAAACAATAACAATAATGATTCATATTCTTGTGTTGACTCAGGGGCTCATCTATAAGACAATTATTAATCTCTGTATTTAAATAATATAATAATGATTCATATTCTTGTGTTGACTCAGGGCTCATCTATAAGACAATTATTAATCTGTATTCAAACAATAACAATAATGATTCACATTCTTGTGTTGACTCAGGGCTCATCTATAAGACAATTATTAATCTCTGTATGTAAATAATATAATAATGATTCATATTCTTGTGTTGACTCAGGGCTCATCTATAAGACAATTATGAATCTGTATGTTAAATAATATAATAATGATTCATATTCTTGTGTTTGACTCAGGGCTCATCTATAAGACAATTATTAAATCTGTATTCAAACAATAACAATAATGATTCATATTCTTGTGTTGACTCAGGGCTCATCTATAAGACAATTATGATCCCACTGTATTTAAATAATAATAATAATGATTCATATTCTTGTGTTGACTCAGGGCTCATCTATAAGACAATTATGAATCTGTATTTAAATAATATAATAATGATTCATATTCTTGTGTTGACTCAGGGCTCATCTATAAGACAATTATTAATCTACCACTGTATTTAAATAATATAATAATGATTCATATTCTTGTGTTGACTCAGGGCTCATCTATAAGACAATTATTAATCTACCACTGTATGTAAATAATATAATAATGATTCATATTCTTGTGTTGACTCAGGGCTCATCTATAAGACAATTATTAATCTACCACTGTATGTAAATAATATAATAATGATTCATATTCTTGTGTTGACTCAGGGCTCATCTATAAGACAATTATTAATCTGTATTAAACAATAATACAATAATGATTCATATTCTTGTGTTGACTCAGGGCTCATCTATAAGACGATTATTAATCTGTATTTAAATAATATAATAATGATTCATATTCTTGTGTTGACTCAGGGCTCATCTATAAGACAATTATTAATCTGTATTCAAACAATATAATAATGATTCATATTCTTGTGTTGACTCAGGGCTCATCTATAAGACAATTATCTAATCTGTATTTAAATAATATAATAATGATTCATATTCTTGTGTTGACTCAGGGCTCATCTATAAGACAATTATTAATCTGTATGTAAATAATATAATAATGATTCATATTCTTGTGTTGACTCAGGGCTCATCTATAAGACAATTATTAATCTACCACTGTATGTAAATAATATAATAATGATTCATATTCTTGTGTTGACTCAGGGCTCATCTATAAGACAATTATTAATCTACCACTGTATTTAAATAATATAATAATGATTCATATTCTTGTGTTGACTCAGGGCTCATCTATAAGACAATTATTAATCTACCACTGTATGTAAATAATATAATAATGATTCATATTCTTGTGTTGACTCAGGGCTCATCTATAAGACAATTATTAATCTCTGTATTTAAATAATATAATAATGATTCATATTCTTGTGTTGACTCAGGGCTCATCTATAAGACAATTATTAATCTGTATTTAAATAATATAATAATGATTCATATTCTTGTGTTGACTCAGGGCTCATCTATAAGACAATTATTAATCTGTATGTATTTAAATAAACAATAATGATTCATATTCTTGTGTTGACTCAGGGCTCATCTATAAGACAATTATGAATCTGTATTCAAACAATAATAATAATGATTCATATTCTTGTGTTGACTCAGGGCTCATCTATAAGACAATTATTAATCTACCACTGTATTTAAATAATATAATAATGATTCATATTCTTGTGTTGACTCAGGGCTCATCTATAAGACAATTATTAATCTAATCTGTATGTAAATAATATAATAATGATTCATATTCTTGTGTTGACTCAGGGCTCATCTATAAGACAATTATTAATCTGTATGTAAATAATATAATAATGATTCATATTCTTGTGTTGACTCAGGGCTCATCTATAAGACAATTATCTAATCTGTATATAAATAATATAATAATGATTCATATTCTTGTGTTGACTCAGGGCTCATCTATAAGACAATTATTAATCTGTATTCATTTAAATAATATAATAATGATTCATATTCTTGTGTTGACTCAGGGCTCATCTATAAGACAATTATCTAATCTGTATATAAATAATATAATAATGATTCATATTCTTGTATTGACTCAGGGCTCATCTATAAGACAATTATTAATCTGTATTCAAACAATAACAATAATGATTCATATTCTTGTGTTGACTCAGGGCTCATCTATAAGACAATTATTAATCTACCTGTATGTAAATAATATAATAATGATTCATATTCTTGTGTTGACTCAGGGCTCATCTATAAGACAATTATTAATCTACCACTGTATGTAAATAATATAATAATGATTCATATTCTTGTGTTGACTCAGGGCTCATCTATAAGACAATTATGAATCTGTATTCAAACAATAACAATAATGATTCATATTCTTGTGTTGACTCAGGGCTCATCTATAAGACAATTATTAATCTACCACTGTATGTAAATAATATAATAATGATTCATATTCTTGTGTTGACTCCAGGGCTCATCTATAAGACAATTATTAATCTACCACTGTATTAAATAATATAATAATGATTCATATTCTTGTGTTGACTCAGGGCTCATCTATAAGACAATTATTAATCTGTATTCAAATAATAATAATAATGATTCATATTCTTGTGTTGACTCAGGGCTCATCTATAAGACAATTATTAATCTGTATGTAAATAATAATAATAATGATTCATATTCTTGTGTTGACTCAGGGCTCATCTATAAGACAATTATTAATCTGTATTGTATGTGTAAATAATAATAATGATTCATATTCTTGTGTTGACTCAGGGCATCATCAATTATGAATCTGTATGTTAAATAATTATAATGATTCATGAGACATTCTTGTGTTGACTCAGGGCTCATCCTATAAGACAATTATGAATCTTAATAATAACAATAATGATTTATATTCTTGTGTTGACTCAGGGCTCATCTATAAGACAATTATTAATCTGTATTCAAATAATAATAATAATGATTCATATTCTTGTGTTGACTCAGGGCTCATCTATAAGACAATTATTAATCTGTATTTAAATAATATAATAATGATTCATATTCTTGTGTTGACTCAGGGCTCATCTATAAGACAATTATTAATCTACCACTGTATTTAAATAATATAATAATGATTCATATTCTTGTGTTGACTCAGGGCTCATCTATAAGACAATTATTAAATCTGTATTCAAATAATAACAATAATGATTCATATTCTTGTGTTGACTCAGGGCTCATCTATAAGACAATTATTAATCTACCACTGTATAAATAATATAATAATGATTCATATTCTTGTGTTGACTCAGGGCTCATCTATAAGACAATTATTAATCTGTATTGTATTTAAATAATATAATAATGATTCATATTCTTGTGTTGACTCAGGGCTCATCTATAAGACAATTATTAATCTATCTGTATTTAAATAATATAATAATGATTCATATTCTTGTGTTGACTCAGGGCTCATCTATAAGACAATTATGAATCTGTATTCAAACAATAAATAATAATGATTCATATTCTTGTGTTGACTCAGGGCTCATCTATAAGACAATTATTAATCTACCACTGTATGTAAATAATATAATAATGATTCATATTCTTGTGTTGACTCAGGGCTCATCTATAAGACAATTATGAATCTGTATGTTAAATAATATAATAATGATTCATATTCTTGTGTTGACTCAGGGCTCATCTATAAGACAATTATTAAATCTGTATTTAAATAATAATAATAATGATTCATATTCTTGTGTTGACTCAGGGCTCATCTATAAGACAATTATTAATCTACCACTGTATTTAAATAATATAATAATGATTCATATTCTTGTGTTGACTCAGGGCTCATCTATAAGACAATTATTAATCTCTGTATGTAAATAATATAATAATGATTCATATTCTTGTGTTGACTCAGGGCTCATCTATAAGACAATTATCTAATCTGTATTTAAATAATAATAATAATGATTCATATTCTTGTTTTGACTCAGGGCTCATCTATAAGACAATTATTAATCTGTATATAAACAATATAATAATGATTCATATTCTTGTGTTGACTCAGGGCTCATCTATAAGACAATTATTAAATCTGTATTCAAACAATAACAATAATGATTCATATTCTTGTGTTGACTCAGGGCTCATCTATAAGACAATTATTAATCTACTGTACTGTATACTTAAATAATAATAATAATGATTCATATTCTTGTGTTGACTCAGGGCTCATCTATAAGACAATTATAAATCTACCACTGTTCAAACAATAATAATAATGATTCATATTCTTGTGTTGACTCAGGGCTCATCTATAAGACAATTATAAATCTGTATGTTAAACTAATATAATAATGATTCATATTCTTGTGTTGACTCAGGGCTCATCTATAAGACAATTATTAATCTGTATTCAAACAATAACAATAATGATTCATATTCTTGTGTTGACTCAGGGCTCATCTATAAGACAATTATTAATCTACCACTGTATTCAAATAATAACAATAATGATTCATATTCTTGTGTTGACTCAGGGCTCATCTATAAGACAATTATTAATCTGTATTCAAACAATAACAATAATGATTCATATTCTTGTGTTGACTCAGGGCTCATCTATAAGACAATTATTAATCTACCACTGTATGTAAATAATATAATAATGATTCATATTCTTGTGTTGACTCAGGGCTCATCTATAAGACAATTATTAATCTACCACTGTATGTAAATAATATAATAATGATTCATATTCTTGTGTTGACTCAGGGCTCATCTATAAGACAATTATTAATCTGTATTTAAACAATAACAATAATGATTCATATTCTTGTGTTGACTCAGGGCTCATCTATAAGACAATTATTAATACCACTGTATGTAAATAATATAATAATGATTCATATTCTTGTGTTGACTCAGGGCTCATCTATAAGACAATTATTAATCTATCTGTATGTAAATAATATAATAATGATTCATATTCTTGTGTTGACTCAGGGCTCATCTATAAGACAATTATTAATCTGTATTTAAATAATATAATAATGATTCATATTCTTGTGTTGACTCAGGGCTCATCTATAAGACAATTATTAATCTGTATTCAAACAATAATAATAATGATTCATATTCTTGTGTTGACTCAGGGCTCATCTATAAGACAATTATTAATCTACCACTGTATGTAAATAATATAATAATGATTCATATTCTTGTGTTGACTCAGGGCTCATCTATAAGACAATTATTAATCTACCACTGTATTTAAATAATATAATAATGATTCATATTCTTGTGTTGACTCAGGGCTCATCTATAAGACAATTATTAAATCTGTATTTAAATAATATAATAATGATTCATATTCTTGTGTTGACTCAGGGCTCATCTATAAGACAATTATTAATCTACCACTGTATGTAAATAATATAATAATGATTCATATTCTTGTGTTGACTCAGGGCTCATCTATAAGACAATTATAAATCTGTATTCAAACAATAACAATAATGATTCATATTCTTGTGTTGACTCAGGGCTCATCTATAAGACAATTATAAATCTGTATTCAAACAATAACAATAATGATTCATATTCTTGTGTTGACTCAGGGCTCATCTATAAGACAATTATTAATCTACCATCTGTATGTAAATAATATAATAATGATTCATATTCTTGTGTTGACTCAGGGCTCATCTATAAGACAATTATTAATCTACCACTGTATGTAAAATATAATAATGATTCATATTCTTGTGTTGACTCAGGGCTCATCTATAAGACAATTATTAATCTGTATATTAAATAATATAATAATGATTCATATTCTTGTGTTGACTCAGGGCTCATCTATAAGACAATTATTAATCTACCACTGTATGTTAAATAATATAATAATGATTCATATTCTTGTGTTGACTCAGGGCTCATCTATAAGACAATTATTAATCTGTATGTAAATAATATAATAATGATTCATATTCTTGTGTTGACTCAGGGCTCATCTATAAGACAATTATTAATCTACCACTGTATGTAAATAATATAATAATGATTCATATTCTTGTGTTGACTCAGGGCTCATCTATAAGACAATTATTAATCTACCACTGTATGTCAAACAATAATAATAATGATTCATATTCTTGTGTTGACTCAGGGCTCATCTATAAGACAATTATTAATCTCTGTATGTAAATAATATAATAATGATTCATATTCTTGTGTTGACTCAGGAGCTCATCTATAAGACAATTATTAATCTACCACTGTATGTAAATAATATAATAATGATTCATATTCTTGTGTTGACTCAGGGCTCATCTATAAGACAATTATTAATCTGTATTCAAACAATAACAATAATGATTCATATTCTTGTGTTGACTCAGGGCTCATCTATAAGACAATTATTAATCTACCACTGTATGTAAATAATATAATAATGATTCATATTCTTGTGTTGACTCAGGGCTCATCTATAAGACAATTATTAATCTACCACTGTATGTAAATAATATAATAATGATTCATATTCTTGTGTTGACTCAGGGCTCATCTATAAGACAATTATTAATCTGTATTCAAATAATATAATAATGATTCATATTCTTGTGTTGACTCAGGGCTCATCTATAAGACAATTATAAATCTGTATTCAAACAATAATAATAATGATTCATATTCTTGTGTTGACTCAGGGCTCATCTATAAGACAATTATTAATCTGTATTCAAACAATAACAATAATGATTCATATTCTTGTGTTGACTCAGGGCTCATCTATAAGACAATTATTAATCTACCACTGTATGTAAATAATATAATAATGATTCATATTCTTGTGTTGACTCAGGGCTCATCTATAAGACAATTATAAATCTGTATTCATGGGCAGGGAAGATGTAAATAACAATAATGATTCATATTCTTGTGTTGACTCAGGGCTCATCTATAAGACAATTATTAATCTACCACTGTATTTAAATAATATAATAATGATTCATATTCTTGTGTTGACTCAGGGCTCATCTATAAGACAATTATTAATCTACCACTGTATTTAAATAATATAATAATGATTCATATTCTTGTGTTGACTCAGGGCTCATCTATAAGACAATTATTAATCTGTACTGTATGTAAATAATAATAATAATGATTCATATTCTTGTGTTGACTCAGGGCTCATCTATAAGACAATTATTAATCTACCACTGTATTCAAACAATATAATAATGATTCATATTCTTGTGTTGACTCAGGGCTCATCTATAAGACAATTATTAATCTGTATTCAAACAATAACAATAATGATTCATATTCTTGTGTTGACTCAGGGCTCATCTATAAGACAATTATTAAATCTGTATTCAAACAATAGCAATAATGATTCATATTCTTGTGTTGACTCAGGGCTCATCTATAAGACAATTATTAATCTACCACTGTATATAAATAATATAATAATGATTCATATTCTTGTGTTGACTCAGGGCTCATCTATAAGACAATTATTAATCTACCACTGTATGTAAATAATATAATAATGATTCATATTCTTGTGTTGACTCAGGGCTCATCTATAAGACAATTATGAATCTGTATTCAGAAACAATAATAATAATGATTCATATTCTTGTGTTGACTCAGGGCTCATCTATAAGACAATTATTAATCTGTATTCAAACAATAACAATAATGATTCATATTCTTGTATGTTGACTCAGGGCTCATCTATAAGACAATTATTAATCTGTATTCAAACAATAATAATAATGATTCATATTCTT
Organism: Paracanthobrama guichenoti; assembly: GCA_018749465.1. NCBI lineage: Eukaryota > Metazoa > Chordata > Actinopteri > Cypriniformes > Gobionidae > Paracanthobrama > Paracanthobrama guichenoti. The sequence goes on along the minus strand of CM031958.1, from coordinate 14,016,624 downwards.
GTGTTGACTCAGGGCTCATCTATAAGACAATTATTAATCTACCACTCAAATAAATAATAATAATGATTCATATTCTTGTGTTGACTCAGGGCTCATCTATAAGACAATTATTAATCTGTATTCAAACAATATAATAATGATTCATATTCTTGTGTTGACTCAGGGCTCATCTATAAGACAATTATTAATCTACCACTGTATGTAAATAATATAATAATGATTCATATTCTTGTGTTGACTCAGGGCTCATCTATAAGACAATTATTAATCTACCACTGTATGTAAATAATATAATAATGATTCATATTCTTGTGTTGACTCAGGGCTCATCTATAAGACAATTATTAATCTACCACTGTAAACAATAACAATAATGATTCATATTCTTGTGTTGACTCAGGGCTCATCTATAAGACAATTATTAATCTGTATGTAAATAATATAATAATGATTCATATTCTTGTGTTGACTCAGGAGCTCATCTATAAGACAATTATAAATCTGTATTCAAACAATAACAATAATGATTCATATTCTTGTGTTGACTCAGGGCTCATCTATAAGACAACAATTATTAATCTGTATTCAAACAATAATAATAATGATTCATATTCTTGTGTTGACTCAGGGCTCATCTATAAGACAATTATTAAATCTGTATTCAAACAATAACAATAATGATTCATATTCTTGTGTTGACTCAGGGCTCATCTATAAGACAATTATTAATCTGTATTTAAATAATATAATAATGATTCATATTCTTGTGTTGACTCAGGGCTCATCTATAAGACAATTATTAATCTACCACTGTATGTAAATAATATAATAATGATTCATATTCTTGTGTTGACTCAGGGCTCATCTATAAGACAATTATTAATCTGTATTCTAAATAATAACAATAATGATTCATATTCTTGTGTTGACTCAGGGCTCATCTATAAGACAATTATGAATCTGTATTCAAACAATAACAATAATGATTCATATTCTTGTGTTGACTCAGGGCTCATCTATAAGACAATTATTAATCTGTATTCAAACAATAACAATAATGATTCATATTCTTGTGTTGACTCAGGGCTCATCTATATAAGACAATTATAAATCTGTATGTAAATAATATAATAATGATTCATATTCTTGTGTTGACTCAGGGAGGCTCATCTATAAGACAATTATGAATCTGTATGTAAATAATATAATAATGATTCATATTCTTGTGTTGACTCAGGGCTCATCTATAAGACAATTATAAATCTGTATTCAAACAATAACAATAATGATTCATATTCTTGTGTTGACTCAGGGCTCATCTATAAGACAATTATTAATCTACCACTGTATGTAAATAATATAATAATGATTCATATTCTTGTGTTGACTCAGGGCTCATCTATAAGACAATTATGAATCTACCACCACTGTATGTAAATAATATAATAATGATTCATATTCTTGTGTTGACTCAGGGCTCATCTATAAGACAATTATGAATCTGTATGTAAATAATATAATAATGATTCATATTCTTGTGTTGACTCAGGGCTCATCTATAAGACAATTATTAATCTGTATTCAAACAATAATATAATAATGATTCATATTCTTGTGTTGACTCAGGGCTCATCTATAAGACAATTATAAATCTGTATTCAAACAATAACAATAATGATTCATATTCTTGTGTTGACTCAGGGCTCATCTATAAGACAATTATTAATCTACCATGTATGTAAATAATATAATAATGATTCATATTCTTGTGTTGACTCAGGGCTCATCTATAAGACAATTATTAATCTACCACTGTATGTAAATAATATAATAATGATTCATATTCTTGTGTTGACTCAGGGCTCATCTATAAGACAATTATAAATCTGTATTCAAACAATAATAATAATGATTCATATTCTTGTGTTGACTCAGGGCTCATCTATAAGACAATTATTAATCTGTATTCAAACAATAATAATAATGATTCATATTCTTGTGTTGACTCAGGGCTCATCTATAAGACAATTATTAATCTACCACTGTATGTAAATAATATAATAATGATTCATATTCTTGTATTGACTCAGGGCTCATCTATAAGACAAATTATTAATCTACCACTGTATGTAAACAATATAATAATGATTCATATTCTTGTGTTGACTTAGGGCTCATCTATAAGACAATTATTAATCTACCACTGTATGTAAATAATATAATAATGATTCATATTCTTGTGTTGACTCAGGGCTCATCTATAAGACAATTATAATCTACCACTGTATTCAAATAATATACAATAATGATTCATATTCTTGTGTTGACTCAGGGCTCATCTATAAGAACAATTATTAATCTGTATGTATGTAAATAATATAATAATGATTCATATTCTTGTGTTGACTCAGGGCTCATCTATAAGACAATTATTAATCTACCACTGTATGTAAATAATATAATAATGATTCATATTCTTGTGTTGACTCAGGGCTCATCTATAAGACAATTATTAATCTGTATTGTATGTAAATAATAATAATGATTCATATTCTTGTGTTGACTCAGGGCTCATCTATAAGACAATTATTAATCTAATCTGTATGTAAATAATATAATAATGATTCATATTCTTGTGTTGACTCAGGGCTCATCTATAAGACAATTATGAATCTGTATTTAAATAATATAATAATGATTCATATTCTTGTGTTGACTCAGGGCTCATCTATAAGACAATTATTAATCTACCACTGTATGTAAATAATATAATAATGATTCATATTCTTGTGTTGACTCAGGGCTCATCTATAAGACAATTATTAAATCTGTATTTAAATAATATAATAATGATTCATATTCTTGTGTTGACTCAGGGCTCATCTATAAGACAATTATAAATCTGTATTCAAGAATAATAATGATTCATATTCTTGTGTTGACTCAGGGCTCATCTATAAGACAATTATAAATCTGTATGTAAATAATATAATAATGATTCATATTCTTGTATGTTGACTCAGGGCTCATCTATAAGACAATTATTAATCTACCACTGTATGTAAATAATATAATAATGATTCATATTCTTGTGTTGACTCAGGAGCTCATCTATAAGACAATTATTAATCTGTATTCAAATAATATAATAATGATTCATATTCTTGTGTTGACTCAGGGCTCATCTATAAGACAATTATTAATCTGTATTGTAAATAATATAATAATGATTCATATTCTTGTGTTGACTCAGGGCTCATCTATAAGACAATTATTAATCTACCACTGTATGTAAATAATATAATAATGATTCATATTCTTGTGTTGACTCAGGGCTCATCTATAAGACAATTATAAATCTGTATGTTAAACAATAACAATAATGATTCATATTCTTGTGTTGACTCAGGGCTCATCTATAAGACAATTATTAATCTGTATTCAAACAATAACAATAATGATTCATATTCTTGTGTTGACTCAGGGCTCATCTATAAGACAATTATTAATCTACCACTGTATGTAAATAATATAATAATGATTCATATTCTTGTGTTGACTCAGGGCTCATCTATAAGACAATTATTAATCTCTGTATGTAAATAATATAATAATGATTCATATTCTTGTGTTGACTCAGGGCTCATCTATAAGACAATTATAAATCTGTATTCAAACAATAACAATAATGATTCATATTCTTGTGTTGACTCAGGGCTCATCTATAAGACAATTATTAATCTACCACTGTATTCAAACAATAATAATGATTCATATTCTTGTGTTGACTCAGGGCTCATCTATAAGACAATTATTAATCTGTATTTAAATAATATAATAATGATTCATATTCTTGTGTTGACTCAGGGCTCATCTATAAGACAATTATTAATCTGTATGTTCAAACAATATAATAATGATTCATATTCTTGTGTTGACTCAGGGCTCATCTATAAGACAATTATTAATCTGTATTCAAACAATAACAATAATGATTCATATTCTTGTGTTGACTCAGGGCTCATCTATAAGACAATTATAAACCACTGTATTCAAATAATACAATAATGATTCATATTCTTGTGTTGACTCAGGGCTCATCTATAAGACAATTATTAATCTACCACTGTGTATAAATAATATAATAATGATTCATATTCTTGTGTTGACTCAGGGCTCATCTATAAGACAATTATTAATCTGTATTCAAACAATAACAATAATGATTCATATTCTTGTGTTGACTCAGGGCTCATCTATAAGACAATTATTAATCTAAATCTGTATGTAAATAATATAATAATGATTCATATTCTTGTGTTGACTCAGGGCTCATCTATAAGACAATTATTAATCTGTATGTCAAACAATAACAATAATGATTCATATTCTTGTGTTGACTCAGGGGCTCATCTATAAGACAATTATTAATCTACCACACTGTATGTAAATAATATAATAATGATTCATATTCTTGTGTTGACTCAGGGCTCATCTATAAGACAATTATTAATCTACCACTGTATGTAAATAATATAATAATGATTCATATTCTTGTGTGTTGACTCAGGGCTCATCTATAAGACAATTATTAATCTGTATGTATTCAAATAATACAATAATGATTCATATTCTTGTGTTGACTCAGGGCTCATCTATAAGACAATTATTAATCTGTATTCAAACAATAACAATAATGATTCATATTCTTGTGTTGACTCAGGGCTCATCTATAAGACAATTATTAAATCTGTATGTAAATAATATAATAATGATTCATATTCTTGTGTTGACTCAGGGCTCATCTATAAGACAATTATTAATCTACACTGTATGTAAATAATATAATAATGATTCATATTCTTGTATGACTCGTGGCTCATCTATAAGAATTATAAATCTGTATTCAAACAATAACAATAATGATTCATATTCTTGTGTTGACTCAGGGCTCATCTATAAGACAATTATTAATCTCTGTATTCAAATAATATAATAATGATTCATATTCTTGTGTTGACTCAGGGCTCATCTATAAGACAATTATTAATCTACCACTGTATATAAAGACAATATAATAATGATTCATATTCTTGTGTTGACTCAGGGCTCATCTATAAGACAATTATTAATCTACCACTGTATGTAAATAATATAATAATGATTCATATTCTTGTGTTGACTCAGGGCTCATCTATAAGACAATTATTAAATCTGTATTCAAATAATACAATAATGATTCATATTCTTTGTGTTGACTCAGGGCTCATCTATAAGACAATTATAAATCTCTGTATTCAAACAATAATAATAATGATTCATATTCTTGTGTTGACTCAGGGCTCATCTATAAGACAATTATTAATCTGTATGTAAATAATAACAATAATGATTCATATTCTTGTGTTGACTCAGGGCTCATCTATAAGACAATTATTAATCTACCACTGTATGTAAATAATATAATAATGATTCATATTCTTGTGTTGACTCAGGGGCTCATCTATAAGACAATTATTAATCTGTACTGTATGTAAATAATATAATAATGATTCATATTCTTGTGTTGACTCAGGGCTCATCTATAAGACAATTATTAATCTGTATTCAAACAATAACAATAATGATTCATATTCTTGTGTTGACTCAGGGCTCATCTATAAGACAATTATTAATCTACCACTGTATGTAAACAATATAATAATGATTCATATTCTTGTGTTGACTCAGGGCTCATCTATAAGACAATTATTAATCTATCTGTATGTAAATAATATAATAATGATTCATATTCTTGTGTTGACTCAGAGGCTCATCTATAAGACAATTATAAATCTGTATTCAAACAATAACAATAATGATTCATATTCTTGTGTTGACTCAGGGCTCATCTATAAGACAATTATTAATCTGTATGTAAATAATATAATAATGATTCATATTCTTGTGTTGACTCAGGGCTCATCTATAAGACAATTATTAATCTACCACTGTATTCAAATAATAATAATAATGATTCATATTCTTGTGTTGACTCAGGGCTCATCTATAAGACAATTATTAATCTGTATTGTATGTAAATAATATAATAATGATTCATATTCTTGTGTTGACTCAGGGCTCATCTATAAGACAATTATTAATCTACCACTGTATTTAAATAATAATAATAATGATTCATATTCTTGTGTTGACTCAGGGCTCATCTATAAGACAATTATTAATCTGTATGTAAATAATATAATAATGATTCTTATTCTTGTGTTGACTCAGGGCTCATCTATAAGACAATTATTAATCTGTATTTAAATAATATAATAATGATTCATATTCTTGTGTTGACTCAGGGCTCATCTATAAGACAATTATTAATCTGTATGTAAATAATATAATAATGATTCATATTCTTGTGTTGACTCAGGGCTCATCTATAAGACAATTATTAATCTAACACTGTATGTAAATAATATAATAATGATTCATATTCTTGTGTTGACTCAGGGCTCATCTATAAGACAATTATTAATCTACCACTGTATGTAAATAATATAATAATGATTCATATTCTTGTGTTGACTCAGGGCTCATCTATAAGACAATTATAAATCTGTAGCTTGGAAAACAATAACAATAATGATTCATATTCTTGTGTTGACTCAGGGCTCTCATCTATAAGACAATTATTAATCTACCACTGTATGTAAATAATATAATAATGATTTCATATTCTTGTGTTGACTCAGGGCTCATCTATAAGACAATTATGAATCTGTATGTTCAAACAATAACAATAATGATTCATATTCTTGTGTTGACTCAGGGCTCATCTATAAGACAATTATTAAACCACTGTATTCAAATAATAATAATAATGATTCATATTCTTGTGTTGACTCAGGGCTCATCTATAAGACAATTATTAATCTGTATTTTAAACAATAATAATAATGATTCATATTCTTGTGTTGACTCAGGGCTCATCTATAAGACAATTATTAATCTACCACTGTATTTAAACAATAATAATAATGATTCATATTCTTGTGTTGACTCAGAGGCTCATCTATAAGACAATTATTAATCTACCACTGTATATAAATAATATAATAATGATTCATATTCTTGTGTTGACTCAGAGGCTCATCTATAAGACAATTATGAATCTGTATTCAAACAATAACAATAATGATTCATATTCTTGTGTTGACTCAGGGCTCATCTATAAGACAATTATTAATCTACCACTGTATGTGTAAATAATAAGTAATAATGATTCATATTCTTGTGTTGACTCAGGGCTCATCTATAAGACAATTATTAATCTGTATTTCAAACAATAACAATAATGATTCATATTCTTGTGTTGACTCAGGGCTCATCTATAAGACAATTATTAATACCACTGTATGTAAATAATAACAATAATGATTCATATTCTTGTGTTGACTCAGGGCTCATCTATAAGACAATTATTAATCTACCACTGTATGTAAATAATATAATAATGATTCATATTCTTGTGTTGACTCAGGGCTCATCTATAAGACAATTATTAATCTACCACTGTATGTAAATAATATAATAATGATTCATATTCTTGTGTTGACTCAGGGCTCATCTATAAGACAATTATTAATCTACCACTGTATGTAAATAATATAATAATGATTCATATTCTTGTGTTGACTCAGGGCTCATCTATAAGACAATTATTAATCTACCACTGTATATGTAAATAATATAATAATGATTCATATTCTTGTGTTGACTCAGGGCTCATCTATAAGACAATTATGAATCTGTATGTGTTAAATAATATAATAATGATTCATATTCTTGTGTTGACTCAGGAACTCATCTATAAGACAATTATGAATCTGTATGCCATTAAATAATATAATAATGATTCATATTCTTGTGTTGACTCAGGGCTCATCTATAAGACAATTATTAATCTACCACTGTATTAAATAATATAATAATGATTCATATTCTTGTGTTGACTCAGGAGCTCATCTATAAGACAATTATTAATCTACCACTGTATGTAAACAATATAATAATGATTCATATTCTTGTGTTGACTCAGGGCTCATCTATAAGACAATTATTAATCTACCACTGTATGTAAATAATATAATAATGATTCATATTCTTTGTGTTGACTCAGGGCTCATCTATAAGACAATTATTAATCTGTATGTAAACAATATAATAATGATTCATATTCTTGTGTTGACTCAGGGCTCATCTATAAGACAATTATTAATCTACCACTGTATGTAAATAATATAATAATGATTCATATTCTTGTGTTGACTCAGGGCTCATCTATAAGACAATTATTAATCTGTATGTATTTAAATAATATAATAATGATTCATATTCTTTGTGTTGACTCAGGGCTCATCTATAAGACAATTATTAATCTACTGCTGTATTTAAATAATATAATAATGATTCATATTCTTGCTCATGTTGACTCACTGGGGCTCATCTATAAGACAATTATATTAAATCTGTATTTAAATAATATAATAATGATTCATATTCTTGTGTTGACTCAGAGGCTCATCTATAAGACAATTATTAATCTACCACTGTATGTAAATAATATAATAATGATTCATATTCTTGTGTTGACTCAGGGGCTCATCTATAAGACAATTATTAAATCTGTATTCAAATAAATAATAATAATGATTCATATTCTTGTGTTGACTCAGGGCTCATCTATAAGACAATTATTGAAATCTAATCTGTATGTAAATAATATAATAATGATTCATATTCTTGTGTTGACTCAGGGCTCATCTATACAGACAATTATCTAATCTGTATGTAAATAATACTGTAATAATGATTCATATTCTTGTGTTGACTCAGGAGGCTCATCTATAAGAAGACAATTATGAATCTGTATTCAAACAATAATAACAATAATGATTCATATTCTTGTGTTGACTCAGGGCTCATCTATAAGACAATTATGAATCTACCACTGTATGTAAATAATATAATAATGATTCATATTCTTGTGTTGACTCAGGGCTCATCTATAAAACAATTATGAATCTACCATAATATGTAAAATAATATAATAATGATTCATGTTCTTGTGTTGACTCAGGGCTCATCTATAAAGCAATTATTACCCATCACTGTATGTAAATAATATAATAATGATTCATATTCTTGTGTTGACTCAGGGCTCATCTATAAGACAATTATTAATCTACCACTGTATGTAATAATATAATAATGATTCATATTCTTTGTGTTGACTCAGGGCTCATCTATAAGACAATTATGAATCTGTATTCAAACAATAACAATAATGATTCATATTCTTGTGTTGACTCAGGGCTCATCTATAAGACAATTATTAATCTACCACTGTATGTAAATAATATAATAATGATTCATATTCTTGTGGTGACTCCAGGGCTCATCTGTAAGACAATTATTAATCTACTGCTGTATGTAAATAATATAATAATGATTCCATATTCTTGTGTTGACTCAGGGCTCATCTATAAGACAATTATTAATCTGTATGTAAATAATATAATAATGATTCATATTCTTGTGTGTTGACTCAGGGCCCATCTATAAGACAAGTATGAATCTTACTGTATGTAAATAATAATAATAATGATTCATATTCTTGTGTTGACTCAGGGCTCATCTATAAGACAAATTATGAAACACTGTATACAAACAATATAATAATGATTCATATTCTTTGTGTTGACTCAGGGCTCATCTATAAGACAATTATGAATCTACCATAATATAAAATAATATAATAATGATTCATATTCTTGTGTTGACTCAGGGCTCATCTATGAGACAATTATTAATCTGTATTCAAACAATAACAATAATGATTCATATTCTTATGTTGTTTCAGGGCTCATCTATAAGACAATTATTAATAACATAATAATGATTCATATTCTTAAAATGATCTGTATGTAAATAATATAATAATGATTCATATTCTTGTGTTGACTCAGGGCTCATCTATAAGACAATTATTAATCTACCACTGTATGTAAATAATATAATAATGATTCCATATTCTTGTGTTGACTCAGGGCTCATCTATAAGACAATTATTAATCTGTATGTATGTAAATATTATAATAATGATTCATATTCTTGTGTTGACTCAGGGCTCATCTATAAGACAACAATTATAAATCTGTATTCAAGAAACAATAACAATAATGATCCATATTCTTGTGTTGACTCAGGGCTCATCTATAAGACAATTATTATCTAATCTGTATGCTAAATAATATAATAATGATTCATATTCTTGTGTTGACTCAGGGCTCATCTATAAGACAAGGAATGCAGGTTGTGAAGTTTGTTGAACAACCGGATGATGCGAATATTATAGGTGAGTAATGTCAAGTTCATTAGTGTCTGGTGAAGGGATATCTATAAGACAATTACTGATCTACCACTGTCTGTTATACTTTTGATTCATGGCCTGTGCTGACCTAGGCTCATTCTATAAGACACTATTAATCTACTCTGTATGAAAACAATAAGAATAATGATTCATATTCTTGTGTTGGACTCAAGGGCTCATCTTATAAGACAATTATTAATCTACTACTGTATGTAAATAATATAATAAGATTCATATTCTTTGTGTTGGACTCAGGGCTCATCTATGAGTGAATGTAGGTATGTGCTTTTCAAACTGTAGGTGATTGCCGTGCCTGGTGTGTTTGACCCAGGAGGCTCATCTAATAAGACATTTATTAATCTACCATTGTATTTTAAATATTATAATAATGATTCCTTCTTGTGTTGACTCAGGGCTCATCTATAAGACAATTATTAATCTACCATTGTATTTAAATATTATAATAATAGATTCCTTATTCTTGTGTTGACTCAGGGCTCATCTATAGACAATTATGAATCTGTATTCAAACAATAGCAATAATGATTCATATTCTTGTGTTGACTCAGGGCTCATCTATAAGACAATTATTAATCTGTATTCAAACAATAACAATAATGATTCATATTCTTGTGTTGACTCAGGGCTCATCTATAAGACAATTATTAATCTACCACTGTATGTAAATAATATAATAATGATTCATATTCTTGTGTTGACTCAGGGCTCATCTATAAGACAATTATTAATCTGTATTAAATACAATAATAATGATTCATATTCTTGTGTTGACTCAGGGCTCATCTATAAGACAATTATTAATCTGTATGTAAATAATATAATAATGATTCATATTCTTGTGTTGACTCAGGGCTCATCTATAAGACAATTATTAATCTGTATGTATGTAAATAATATAATAATGATTCATATTCTTGTGTTGACTCAGGGCTCATCTATAAGACAATTATTAATCTGTATGTAAATAAATAATATAATAATGATTCATATTCTTGTGTTGACTCAGGGCTCATCTATAAGACAATTATTAATCTGTATTCAAACAATAATATAATAATGATTCATATTCTTGTGTTGACTCAGGGCTCATCTATAAGACAATTATTAATCTGTATGTAAATAATATAATAATGATTCATATTCTTGTGTTGACTCAGGGCTCATCTATAAGACAATTATTAATCTGTATGTATGTAATAATAATAATGATTCATATTCTTGTGTTGACTCAGGGCTCATCTATAAGACAATTATTAATCTACCACTGTATGTAAATAATATAATAATGATTCATATTCTTGTGTTGACTCAGGGCTCATCTATAAGACAATTATTAAATCTGTATGTAAATAATATAATAATGATTCATATTCTTGTGTTGACTCAGGGCTCATCTATAAGACAATTATTAATCTGTATGTAAATAATATAATAATGATTCATATTCTTGTGTTGACTCAGGGCTCATCTATAAGACAATTATTAATCTGTATGTAAATAATATAATAATGATTCATATTCTTGTGTTGACTCAGGGCTCATCTATAAGACAATTATTAATCTACCACTGTATGTAAATAATATAATAATGATTCATATTCTTGTGTTGACTCAGGGCTCATCTATAAGACAATTATTAATCTACCACTGTATGTAAATAATATAATAATGATTCATATTCTTGTGTTGACTCAGGGCTCATCTATAAGACAATTATTAATCTACCACTGTATGTAAATAATATAATAATGATTCATATTCTTGTGTTGACTCAGGGCTCATCTATAAGACAATTATTAATCTGTATTCAAACAATAATAATAATGATTCATATTCTTGTGTTGACTCAGGGCTCATCTATAAGACAATTATTAATCTACCACTGTATGTAAATAATATAATAATGATTCATATTCTTGTGTTGACTCAGGGCTCATCTATAAGACAATTATTAATCTGTATTAAATAATAATAATAATGATTCATATTCTTGTGTTGACTCAGGGCTCATCTATAAGACAATTATTAAATCTGTATGTAAACAATAACAATAATGATTCATATTCTTGTGTTGACTCAGGGCTCATCTATAAGACAATTATTAATCTACCACTGTATGTAAATAATATAATAATGATTCATATTCTTGTGTTGACTCAGGGCTCATCTATAAGACAATTATTAATCTCTGTATGTAAATAATATAATAATGATTCATATTCTTGTGTGTTGACTCAGGGCTCATCTATAAGACAATTATTAATCTACCACTGTATGTAAATAATATAATAATGATTCATATTCTTGTGTTGACTCAGGGCTCATCTATAAGACAATTATTAATCTATCTGTATGTAAATAATATAATAATGATTCATATTCTTGTGTTGACTCAGGGCTCATCTATAAGACAATTATTAATCTGTATTCAAACAATAATAATAATGATTCATATTCTTGTGTTGACTCAGGGCTCATCTATAAGACAATTATTAATCTACCACTGTATGTAAATAATATAATAATGATTCATATTCTTGTGTTGACTCAGGGCTCATCTATAAGACAATTATTAATCTACCACTGTATGTAAATAATATAATAATGATTCATATTCTTGTGTTGACTCAGGGCTCATCTATAAGACAATTATTAATCTGTACTGTTCAAACAATAATAATAATGATTCATATTCTTGTGTTGACTCAGGGCTCATCTATAAGACAATTATTAATCTGTATTCAAACAATAATAATAATGATTCATATTCTTGTGTTGACTCAGGGCTCATCTATAAGACAATTATTAATCTACCACTGTATGTAAATAATATAATAATGATTCATATTCTTGTGTTGACTCAGGGCTCATCTATAAGACAATTATTAATCTGTATTCAAACAATAACAATAATGATAATATAATAATGATTCATATTCTTGTGTTGACTCAGGGCTCATCTATAAGACAATTATTAATCTGTATTTAAATAATAATAATAATGATTCATATTCTTGTGTTGACTCAGGGCTCATCTATAAGACAATTATTAATCTACCACTGTATGTAAATAATATAATAATGATTCATATTCTTGTGTTGACTCAGGGCTCATCTATAAGACAATTATTAATCTACCACTGTATGTAAATAATATAATAATGATTCATATTCTTGTGTTGACTCAGGGCTCATCTATAAGACAATTATTATCTAATCTGTATTCAAACAATAACAATAATGATTCATATTCTTGTGTTGACTCAGGGCTCATCTATAAGACAATTAAAATCTGTATCAAACAATAATAATAATGATTCATATTCTTGTGTTGACTCAGGGCTCATCTATAAGACGATTATTAATCTGTATTTAAATAATATAATAATGATTCATATTCTTGTGTTGACTCAGGGCTCATCTATAAGACAATTATTAATCTGTATTCAAACAATAACAATAATGATTCATATTCTTGTGTTGACTCAGGGCTCATCTATAAGACAATTATTAATCTACCACTGTATGTAAATAATATAATAATGATTCATATTCTTGTGTTGACTCAGGGCTCATCTATAAGACAATTATTAATCTACCACTGTATGTAAATAATATAATAATGATTCATATTCTTGTGTTGACTCAGGGCTCATCTATAAGACAATTATTAATCTGTATGTATGTAAATATATAATAATGATTCATATTCTTGTGTTGACTCAGGGCTCATCTATAAGACAATTATTAATCTGTATTCAAACAATAATATAATAATGATTCATATTCTTGTGTTGACTCAGGGCTCATCTATAAGACAATTATTAATCTGTATTCAAACAATAACAATAATGATTCATATTCTTGTGTTGACTCAGGGCTCATCTATAAGACAATTATTAATCTACCACTGTATGTAAATAATATAATAATGATTCATATTCTTGTGTTGACTCAGGGCTCATCTATAAGACAATTATTAATACCACTGTATGTAAATAATATAATAATGATTCATATTCTTGTGTTGACTCAGGGCTCATCTATAAGACAATTATTAATCTACCACTGTATGTAAATAATATAATAATGATTCATATTCTTGTGTTGACTCAGGGCTCATCTATAAGACAATTATTAATCTACCACTGTATGTAAATAATATAATAATGATTCATATTCTTGTGTTGACTCAGGGCTCATCTATAAGACAATTATTAATCTGTATTCAAACAATAATAATAATGATTCATATTCTTGTGTTGACTCAGGGCTCATCTATAAGACAATTATTAATCTACCACTGTATGTAAATAATATAATAATGATTCATATTCTTGTGTTGACTCAGGGCTCATCTATAAGACAATTATTAATCTCTGTATGTAAATAATATAATAATGATTCATATTCTTGTGTTGACTCAGGGCTCATCTATAAGACAATTATTAATCTACCACTGTATGTAAATAATATAATAATGATTCATATTCTTGTGTTGACTCAGGGCTCATCTATAAGACAATTATTAATCTACCACTGTATGTAAATAATATAATAATGATTCATATTCTTGTGTTGACTCAGGGCTCATCTATAAGACAATTATTAATCTGTATTCAAACAATAACAATAATGATTCATATTCTTGTGTTGACTCAGGGCTCATCTATAAGACAATTATTAATCTATAAGACAAATAATATAACAATAATGATTCATATTCTTGTGTTGACTCAGGGCTCATCTATAAGACAATTATTAATCTACCACTGTATGTAAATAATATAATAATGATTCATATTCTTGTGTTGACTCAGGGCTCATCTATAAGACAATTATTAATCTACCACTGTATGTAAATAATATAATAATGATTCATATTCTTGTGTTGACTCAGGGCTCATCTATAAGACAATTATTATTAAATCTGTATTCAAACAATAACAATAATGATTCATATTCTTGTGTTGACTCAGGGCTCATCTATAAGACAATTATTAATCTACCACTGTATGTAAATAATATAATAATGATTCATATTCTTGTGTTGACTCAGGGCTCATCTATAAGACAATTATAATAATCTGTATGTAAATAATATAATAATGATTCATATTCTTGTGTTGACTCAGGGCTCATCTATAAGACAATTATAAATCTGTATTTAAATAATATAATAATGATTCATATTCTTGTGTTGACTCAGGGCTCATCTATAAGACAATTATTAATCTACCACTGTATGTAAATAATATAATAATGATTCATATTCTTGTGTTGACTCAGGGCTCATCTATAAGACAATTAATGAATCTGTATGTAAATAATATAATAATGATTCATATTCTTGTGTTGACTCAGGGCTCATCTATAAGACAATTATTAAATACCACTGTATGTAAATAATATAATAATGATTCATATTCTTGTGTTGACTCAGGGCTCATCTATAAGACAATTATTAATCTACCACTGTATTAAATAATATAATAATGATTCATATTCTTGTGTTGACTCAGGGCTCATCTATAAGACAATTATCTAATCTGTATTCAAACAATAACAATAATGATTCATATTCTTGTGTTGACTCAGGGCTCATCTATAAGACAATTATTAATCTACCACTGTATGTAAATAATATAATAATGATTCATATTCTTGTGTTGACTCAGGGCTCATCTATAAGACAATTATTAATCTGTATGTAAATAATATAATAATGATTCATATTCTTGTGTTGACTCAGGGCTCATCTATAAGACAATTATTAATCTACCACTGTATGTAAATAATATAATAATGATTCATATTCTTGTGTTGACTCAGGGCTCATCTATAAGACAATTATTAATCTACCACTGTATGTAAATAATATAATAATGATTCATATTCTTGTGTTGACTCAGGGCTCATCTATAAGACAATTATTAAATCTGTATTCAAATAATAACAATAATGATTCATATTCTTGTGTTGACTCAGGGCTCATCTATAAGACAATTATTAATCTCTGTATGTAAATAATATAATAATGATTCATATTCTTGTGTTGACTCAGGGCTCATCTATAAGACAATTATTAATCTACCACTGTATGTAAATAATATAATAATGATTCATATTCTTGTGTTGACTCAGGGCTCATCTATAAGACAATTATTAATCTGTATTGTAAATAATATAATAATGATTCATATTCTTGTGTTGACTCAGGGCTCATCTATAAGACAATTATGAATCTGTATGTAAATAATATAATAATGATTCATATTCTTGTGTTGACTCAGGGCTCATCTATAAGACAATTATTAATCTACCACTGTATGTAAATAATATAATAATGATTCATATTCTTGTGTTGACTCAGGGCTCATCTATAAGACAATTATTAATCTGTATTCAAACAATAACAATAATGATTCATATTCTTGTGTTGACTCAGGGCTCATCTATAAGACAATTATAAATCTGTATTCAAACAATAATATAATAATGATTCATATTCTTGTGTTGACTCAGGGCTCATCTATAAGACAATTATTAAATCTGTATTCAAACAATATAATAATGATTCATATTCTTGTGTTGACTCAGGGCTCATCTATAAGACAATTATTAATCTACCACTGTATGTAAATAATATAATAATGATTCATATTCTTGTGTTGACTCAGGGCTCATCTATAAGACAATTATTAATCTACCACTGTATGTAAATAATATAATA
The DNA here is from genome assembly GCA_018749465.1 of Paracanthobrama guichenoti. Classification (NCBI taxonomy): domain Eukaryota; kingdom Metazoa; phylum Chordata; class Actinopteri; order Cypriniformes; family Gobionidae; genus Paracanthobrama; species Paracanthobrama guichenoti. Next base: position 13,999,447 of record CM031958.1, on the reverse strand, counting down.
ATGATTCATATTCTTGTGTTGACTCAGGGCTCATCTATAAGACAATTATCTAATCTGTATTCAAACAATAATAATAATGATTCATATTCTTGTGTTGACTCAGGGCTCATCTATAAGACAATTATTAATCTGTATTCAAACAATAATAATAATGATTCATATTCTTGTGTTGACTCAGGGCTCATCTATAAGACAATTATTAATCTACCACTGTATTTAAATAATATAATAATGATTCATATTCTTGTGTTGACTCAGGGCTCATCTATAAGACAATTATTAATCTACCACTGTATGTAAATAATATAATAATGATTCATATTCTTGTGTTGACTCAGGGCTCATCTATAAGACAATTATTAAATCTGTATTCAAACAATAATAATAATGATTCATATTCTTGTGTTGACTCAGGGCTCATCTATAAGACAATTATTAATCTACCACTGTATGTAAATAATATAATAATGATTCATATTCTTGTGTTGACTCAGGGCTCATCTATAAGACAATTATTAATCTGTATATGTAAATAATATAATAATGATTCATATTCTTGTGTTGACTCAGGGCTCATCTATAAGACAATTTATCTAATCTGTATGTAAATAATATAATAATGATTCATATTCTTGTGTTGACTCAGGGCTCATCTATAAGACAATTATTAATCTGTATTCAAACAATAACAATAATGATTCATATTCTTGTGTTGACTCAGGGCTCATCTATAAGACAATTATTAATCTCTGTATTAAATAATATAATAATGATTCATATTCTTGTGTTGACTCAGGGCTCATCTATAAGACAATTATTAATCTGTATTATAAATAATATAATAATGATTCATATTCTTGTGTGTTGACTCAGGGCTCATCTATAAGACAATTATTAATCTGTATTCAAACAATAATAATAATGATTCATATTCTTGTGTTGACTCAGGGCTCATCTATAAGACAATTATTAATCTACCACTGTATGTAAATAATATAATAATGATTCATATTCTTGTGTTGACTCAGGGCTCATCTATAAGACAATTATTAATCTACCACTGTATGTAAATAATATAATAATGATTCATATTCTTGTGTTGACTCAGGGCTCATCTATAAGACAATTATTAATCTGTATTCAAACAATAACAATAATGATTCATATTCTTGTGTTGACTCAGGGCTCATCTATAAGACAATTATTAATCTACCACTGTTCAAATAAATAATATAATAATGATTCATATTCTTGTGTTGACTCAGGGCTCATCTATAAGACAATTATTAATCTACACTGTATATAAATAATATAATAGTTCATATTCTTGTGTTGACTCAGGGCTCATCACAGAAAGCAATTGTGTCTACACTGTATGTAAATATTATATGTGGATTCATATTCTTTAGCATGTTGACTCAGGGCTCATCTATAAGACATTAATCACATATTCAAACAATAGCAATAATGATTAATATTCTTGTGTTGACTCCAGGGGGCTCATCTATAAGACAATTGTTAATCTACCACTGCATGTAAAATATTATAATAATGATTCATATTCTTGTATTGACTCAGGGCTCATCACATAAGACAATTTATTATTACTACTGTATTCAAACAATAACAATAATGAAGTTAATATTCTTGTGTTGACTCAGGGCTCATCTATAAGACCAATTATTAATCTACCACTGTATCTTAAATATTATAATAATGATTCCTTATTCTTGTATTGTCAGGAGAACTCCTCTATAAGACAATTATTAATCTGTATTCAAACAATAACATGATGATTCATATTCTTGTGTTGACTCAGGGCTCATCTATAAGACATTATTATCTAATCTGTATTCAAATAATATAATAATGATTCATATTCTTGTGTTGACTCAGGGCTCATCTATAAGACAATTATTAATCTATCTGTATGTAAATAATATAATAATGATTCATATTCTTGTGTTGACTCAGGGCTCATCTATAAGACAATTATTAATCTACCACTGTATTAAATAATATAATAATGATTCATATTCTTGTGTTGACTCAGGGCTCATCTATAAGACAATTATCTAATCTGTATGTAAATAATAACAATAATGATTCATATTCTTGTGTTGACTCAGGGCTCATCTATAAGATAATATAATAATGATTCATATTCTTGTGTTGACTCAGGGCTCATCTATAAGACAATTATTAATCTACCACTGTATGTAAATAATATAATAATGATTCATATTCTTGTGTTGACTCAGGGCTCATCTATAAGACAATTATTAATCTGTATGTCAAATAATAATAATAATGATTCATATTCTTGTGTTGACTCAGGGCTCATCTATAAGACAATTATTAATCTGTATTCAAATAATAACAATAATGATTCATATTCTTGTGTTGACTCAGGGCTCATCTATAAGACAATTATAAATCTGTATTTCAAACAATAA